>JANAVB010037818.1:6149279-6270211 GCA_029216955.1 Iris pallida
TATTATAGATATAATATATATTATATATATATCATATATATTAGATAAATAAATATAATATATATAATATAAGATATATATTTATATAGATATATATATATATATATATATATATATATATATATATAGGGATGAGAGAGTCTCGGAGAGGGCGTTAGAGCACCGCCACTCGCCGGAGCCTTCCCGGTGCCTTGGCTGGCCGTTGTGTGGCCGGCCGATTTCTTCTCCCCTGCCTCCCCCATATGGAGCCCCCTCTTCCAAGGGGTCTCCCCCACCCCTCCCCCCTTCCCCCTTCGGTGCCTCGGCGACGTCGCCCCCGGCGTACCCATGCCAGGCGCCGAAAACCTGCCCCTCCCCCCGGAACCCTCCGGCTCGATCCGGCCCCTCTCCTCTATCTTCGTCGGGTGCGCGCGCGTCCCGTCCGCGCCCCCACTCGTCCTCCGCCAGAGTCGTTCCTTGCTCCCCCACCCACTCCTGTCGCTCCTCCCCCCGTGCCGTCCCTTCTTCGGCACGGCCCTCATCCCGGCTTTCAAGCTTTTAGGTGGCCTCCTGCCTCCTTGGCTGCATCTTCCTCGTGGGCCCCTCCCCCCGACGACCCTGACGTGGCTCCCCTCCGGCTCCTCCCTGCCACCGCCTCTTCCTCCTCCGCCAGCTCCGGCTCTGCCCCCGGGGCCTCCAGGTGACGGCCATCCCCCTGCTCCCGTGTGGTGCGCCCCTCCGGCAGCTCTGCTCGCCCCTTCCCCGCGCCGGCAGCTGCCCTTGCTCCACCGTCGGCCGTTCTGTTCACTTTTCTTCCCTTACCTCTCCCTTGCGTCGACCGGCCGCCTCCCATGCCGTGTTCGACCCCCCCTCCCACTCCCCTTCCGCATCAGGCGGTTCCCTCGCCCCCGCCGTGATCCCCTTCCCCTGCGCCGTGGTGGAGCCTACCCTACGCTTCCCCCCTCGGGGTCGAGCCCCCCCTGCGGTGGTCGTCCCGTTTCCCTCCTTCCCCTTCGGCTCCCTCCCCCCTCTTCCCCTTCCTCCCTCCTCCCCACCCTCGCCGTCCCCACCCCGGGGTCGAGCCACCCCTCCCGCGTTGGCCTCCTCGGGCTGCGTCCCACCCCCACCATTCTCGAGCCCCGCGTTGGCCGCCTCGGGCTGCCCCGTGGTCCCTCCTCGGCCCCCCCTCTCCCCCTCGGGTTGTGCGGTTGTCAGCCCCGAGGACTCCTCGGGCCGCGTACGGCTTTTCCCCCCTTACTTTTTCTGTTTTGAATTTTGAATGGTTAGGGCTGGTGCCCGCTTGTGGGCCTAGTATCTCTTCCTGTTTTGATTTTTGTATATTTTATGCTGATGCCCGCTTGTGGGCCCAGTCTCTGTCCCTTGTTTCATTCAATAAAATTTTCTTCTCCAAATATATATATATATATATATATATTACTTTGTATTTGAAAGAGAACATTAATTGATATTGTTTTGAAAATAAAAATTCTTAATTTTCTAACTTGAAAGAGAACATTTAAGGAGACTTAATAAAGTGAAAAGATTACCTTGTCTGGATCTGAACTTAATTAAAGCAAACGTCTTAAACCAATTACTGAATTTTCTCCGATATTAAGTTGAAAAAGTATCATTAATTTATACAAAATAAAGAAAGAAGAGAAATGAATACATAAAAAAAAGTAGTGATATACAAAAGTACAGGTAGAATGAATCTTGTGGATATATTTGAAAGCAACATTAAAGTACATCCAGGTGTAGGAACATAGCATTTAGGGGCTCTGGAAAAGAATTATGTAATTTCATCTTATTATGAATTTGCATCGATAATACTTGAATCTGCAAAAACTAATTTTAAAGTAATGTATATCATAAAAACATGATAATGATAAAGTTTAATTTAAAATTACATCAGTGATCGTTCAAATTTGCAACTGTAAGACTTTTGAATGTTCCAGTCCTCTATACATAAAAGATAATGAATATAGTTAGATAAGAAAAAAGTTGCTCTAATATAATTAATTCTAATAAATATAGAATAAATAATAAATTTATCATGTATCTAATTTAGGTTTTGGAAAACTTCTTTGTAAACTACATTTGCAGTTTTATTAGTGTTTTCACCCAAAAACTGTATTGCAAAACGATCAAATAGTGTAAAGTAAGTGAACCCAGTTTCGTCAATCACTTGAATATGGACTTTGTACCTACATAAAAATAAATTAACATACCACCACATCGAATCTTATAAATTAAGATATTATGTGGGAATTAAATAAATCAAAATTGCACACCTTGGGGAAGCAAGGACCATATTTGCACATTTACTACAGTAGTAGAGCTTTCCAACACGCTGGGTTACTTTCTTTGCACATTTCAAGCAACCATAATAGTACCAACCCATAGAAGTATCGAAATCAATATTTTTTGCGTAAACAACACACTGAAGTTCCTGTTACAAATTCAAGTTAAAAATTTAACAAAGGTAAATAATGGTGACGTAAAACATTTATATATTAAAATATAAATAATAAACACCTTGTCCAAATCTATGACATCTGAAGTAGTAAGTTTGGGATATTGGAGAAAATCATCAGTCACTGAAATAACACTTTGACTTGAGATGTAGCTAACAACTTGACTATTAAAGCCACTTGCATTACCTTT
This sequence comes from Iris pallida, assembly GCA_029216955.1. Classification (NCBI taxonomy): domain Eukaryota; kingdom Viridiplantae; phylum Streptophyta; class Magnoliopsida; order Asparagales; family Iridaceae; genus Iris; species Iris pallida. Next base: position 6,151,923 of record JANAVB010037818.1, read on the forward strand.
GCAAATTGAAATATTGAAAGTGATGCCATAATTTTAACCAAGTAATTGAAATATTCTAAATATATTTAATTACTCAAAGTATTAGTAAATATAAAATACAACTCACTTGTTGTATTAGGTGCACTCCATAAAATCAGGATTTAGCCAAAGTTTTGTTGCATCAAACGAATTAGAAATTTCAATTTTAGCTACAAAATAAGTAAACAATGCAGTTATTTAATTATATTAATATGTAAATGTACATAAATAATTATCTGCAATCTCTAATAGAAATAAAGTACTAACAATTGAAGATCCTCATTTTGCAGCCATATAAAATAACTATAATAGAACCATTAGAACCCTTTTTTTCAAGGTGAGAATTCAAAACAGTTTCGTAATCACCCCATAAAGTACAATTTAACTTGTTACCCCTATATTAAAATGACAACGATAATGGTAACATTGAAGATAATTAATTATGCACAAAAGTGATTAAATTTAAAAAAAAGTATGCGTAAATGGAATGTTTAAAAAAATGAATTAACTCACTCTAAGTCCTCTAAAACTAAGTCTATCAGCAAGCTCTTAACATCATTTTTTCGTTCTCCCTCAAAGCACTTCTTTGCACCACATGTCCAATTACATCTAAACAAAGTAAATAATAACAAAGAGATTAAATTCTACCTTATATTTGCGTATTTAGAAAAAAGCATTAAATTAAATTATGAAAAGTAATACATATCAGATGTGTTTCATATAGACCAGATGATATAATAGCAAAATTGACAAAATTAAAAACATAAATAGGAATTCTTGAATCATCTGATTTTATGCACATAGTGGTCCTTATAAACGTAAGTTTATATTTGTGATGGAAAGCACAAAAATTTGAATCAACATTGGCTGCAACTAATAAATTCTGAATGAGATAACAGGACCCTTCTTGCAGAGTGTTGTCAAACATTTCAAGTAGGTTTTGCTCCACAGAAGCTTGAATCTTTCCACCATATAGGCACATGGAACAAATACTAAAACAAATAAATATACAAAATTTATTAAATTAAGAGATAAAAAGACAAAAGATAACCTTTTCACCCACCGGTATCATCTCCGTTGACTTAGTAATATTGGGCTCGTTATATTTAGGAACCTTCCACACATGCACAACTCTAAATTTGATCCTATAATCAACCTTTTCGGCCTTAATATCGTCTATAAGAGTAATCCTTGGAGCCATACTTAAAGGTTGATGGCTGTAAATTTATAAGAAGATGATTTTGAAGTTAAGTAAAAAGGAAGGAGAATGTATGAAAATAACATGATAGATAAGAATGTAGAAAAAACAGATACTGCAGAAAAAAAATAAGAATATAATCTTACCACTTGAAAGATGTATAATTAAACCATATTCGATCATAAAGCAATAATGGGGAATATATTGGAATCTAATAACATATATGAGGAAGTTGATTGAAAACTCCTACAGCATAACAAATATTCAGCGAATATGAATATGGTGTTTATGTCTATTTTTGTGATCATAGGTTATTGATGATGAACATGATGTTTTTAATCAGTAAGTACTAACCTTAATAAGTTGTAACCTTAATATCTGATGGGTTTGTTTGGTGGATCGACTGTATATATTACTCTAAAAATAAAATAAAAACTTAAAAATAAACAAAAGAACTTAAAAAAACTTAAAAAACAAAAAATTAACAAAGTGACAACACACAAAACATTAGATCCTTATAATTTCTATAAAAAATACATATAATTACAGCCAATCCAACAAACGAAGCCATCAGATCTAAAGCTATGGTCACTAAAATCGAAATAAATATCAAGAATATTAAAATGACAGTTCTCATAACAAAATCAAAACCCTAAAAAAAACTCGACAATGCTAATCAAACAGTCAGACATATTCAAGAAATATATATATTGAAAATTGTCATTAAACTATTTTTTCCAAAAATTTAGCAAGTCCCTACTATTCTCTATATGAATTTGCCCTACATGATGAAAAAATTCTATTCGTCCATTCTTTTAGATCCGCTAGTCCCCTTTAGCCTGAAGAAAATATTTTTTTAAGCAAGTTACCAACCTACCCTTAGCAAAAATTAAGGAGATGTTTGGTATACAGAATACATCTAAATTCTATATTTTCGATATTTCAAATACCAGGCAACAAAATTTTATGAAAAATTATATTCCCATTTTTGGTCAACATATAAACATTCCAAAAATAAAATAAAAACAATATTTTTAAAATGAGCTAACTAATTTATAATCTAGACCAGATGATATAATAACAAAATTGACAAAATTAAAAATGCAAATAGGTATTCTTGAATCATCTGATTTTATGCACATAGTGGTCCTTATAAACGCAAGCTTATATTTGTGACGGGAAGCACAAAATTTTGAATCAACATTATTGGCTGCAACCAATAAATTCTGAATGAGATAACAGGACTCTTCTTGCAGAGTATTGTCAAACATTTCGAGAAGGTTTTGCTTCACAGAAGCCTGAATCTTTCCACCCTGCAGGCACGTGGAACATATATTAAAACAAATAAATATACAAAATTTATTAAATTAAAAGATAAAAAAGATCAAAGGTAACATTTTCATCCACCAATATCATCTCCATTGACTTGGTAACATTGGGCTTATTATATTCAGGAACCTTCCACACATGCACAACTATAACTTTGATCCTATAATCAACCTTTCTAGCCTTAATATCGTCTATAAGAGTAATCCTTGGAGCCATACTTAAAGTTTGATACCTATAAATTTATAAAATGGTGATTTTGAAGTTAAGTAAAGAGTAAGGAAAATGTATGAAAATAACCTGATAGATAATGATGTAGAAAAAAACAAATGCTGCAGAAGAATAAGAATATAATCTTACCACTTGAAAGGTGTATAACTAAACCATATTCGATTATAAAGCAATAATGAAAAATGTATTGGAATCTAATAACATATATGAGAAAGTAGGTTGAAAACTCCTACATCATAACAAATATTCAACAAATATGAATATGGTGTTTACATGCATGTATCAAATTTGATCGGACATATAAAATACATCCATATATCGGGAATAAGGATACAAAGTCATATTCTGATTTGGACTACTTGTTTTCCTTCCACCACTAACAACATGACATGAAAACAATGAGGTAGAAGCATATACAGGTCATAGATTCCAATATGTTATTGTGGATTGCATAAAAGAATAATATAATTACCTTCAATTTGAGGAAAGGACGTGTCAGGAATTTGGAGAAGATCATACACCATGTAATTAATTTATTACTAGGCTATGAATTAGTTATAATTTGAATCCCACAATGACAGAAAAGCCAACTTCCACTTGTGAATGACCGCGATCATTTACAAATCTATTCTACACTGATCATATGCTAGAATTGCCAAAATTAGTGTAAAATACAAAAAACATGTAAAAAAACCAATGGGAAGTTTAAATAAAACAGATAAGGATGCCCTCAAATTAACCAAATTTCTAATTGACATGCATACAAATTCTAAAAATGTGAGATAAATTGAGAAATTTACCCCATGATTAAAATATTGCTACAAAAAAAATAATTCAAAACACGTCCTTTCAAGTCGAAAGAAAGAAATTCTGCCAGAAAACAAATAATTGACCTATGAGAACTTCAGAAGATATAAGCAATATCAATAAAGATAAATTTTACAAATCAACATTCTTTCTAAAGTAAAAGAAAACCTCACAACTACAAAATAAATCCAAAAATCAAAGAAAACGCAAAAAGATCAAACCTTTTCCGATAGGACTCGTATTAAAAAAACCTAATTTTGACTCTCGAAGGGTGGAAGTCTTGCATAAAAGTTATTTTAAACATAAAATCAACACAAATATGAGGGGAAAAAAGCAAAGTAAAGAAACTTGAAAAAAAATGATTAAATATCGTTAAAAAACATTCATCAAAAAAGAAGGAAAAAAACAACTCATAAGCCTATGAGAACTTCAAGAGAGACCCCAAATTTACAAACCAAGTAAAAGCAAACCTTAAAAACTGTAAAGATGATAATTTTTTATCTAATCCACAACTGTAATAGTGAGGTAACCTGAGTTCCATTAGTGGGGTTACCTATTCCCAAGTATTGGATAACGGAGATCATGGATCCAATGCAACATGGCTTTATCATTTTAATTACAATAAATAATTGTACCTCTGAGTTTTTTTCTTTTCTTTATTGAGTTGTTTTTAGGGTTTTGATATTTGCTTCCGCTGGGATCTGATAGTAAAATTGGATCCTTTAAATTTCTAAAAAAACCCCTATAATTACAGCCTATCCAACAAACAAAGACATCATATATAAAGCCATGATCACTAAAATCAAAATATATATAAAATATTAAAATGACAGTTCTCATCACAAAATGAAAACCCTAAAAAAACTCGATAATGCTAATCAAACAGTCAGACATACTCAAGAAATTTATAAAAAAAATTCTGTACATGCAAATAACTTAAAAATGTCTGCAGCATAAAGCCGTCAACAAAATAATCATCCATCGACAAAATAATTATATATCAAAGAAAGTGCACTTCATTATCAGATTAAATTAATTGAAATAGCAAGAGGAGGAAGAATATCGATACCCCGACCTAAAAAATATTGGCGATGGCGATGATGTCCGACCGCTCCTCCTCGCTACTGCTTCTTCACTCTCACTCTCTCTCACTCTCTGTAGGTCTTTGGTTTGGGGAGTAACAATTGAAATAGAATAGAGAAAATAGAAAAAAAATGGAGAAGGCTTTAATAAAAATCGCTATGAAGTGGTTACGGACACGCTGGAAGCCACTCCTAAAATGATGGGCATATATGTAGCGGTTAGTTGGCAGCAATATCCCAAGATTTTAAAAAAATTATTTTATGTAATATGGATGGTTACAAATCATTTTTATGAAAATTTAAATAATATACATGAATATATTCGGGTATGGACAGGCTGGAAGCCACTCCTAAAATGATGGGCAGATATGAAACGGTTAGTTGGCAGTAATATCCCAATATTTTTTTCAAAAATTATTTTATATAATATGGACGGTTACAAATTTTCTTTATGAAAATTTAAATAATATAGATGAATATATTTGGTTATGGATAGATTGTACGCCACTCCTAAAATGATGGGCATATATGAAGCGGTTAGTTGGCAACAATTTCCCAAGATTTTTTTAAAAAAGTTATTTTATATAATATGGATGGTTACAAATCCTCTTTATGAAGATTTTAATAATATCTAAATAATATAAATGAATATTTTGTTACATTTGGGCGAAAATCCCTCCCTATTGTATCCTACTTTCAGTAATAAAAGATCATAATCTTTTATTGAATACTCTATATCCCTTACTCTTAGCAGCATATCCGAGAAATATACCTTCATCTGCTTTAGAGTCAAACTTTTCCAAGTTGTCCTTGGTGTTAAGGATAAAACAACAACATCTAAAAACTTTAAAAAAATATATTAGGAATCCTTCCAAACCAAAATTCATATGGTCTTTTTTCGAGATAGGTCGAATTAACACCATATTCAAAACATGACAGACTGTACTAACAGCTTCTGTCCAAAAATATTTTAGAAGATTATGTTGATTCAACATGACTCTAGCCATCTCGCTTAGAGTTTGATTCTTTCGTTCCACAACACCATTCTGTTGGGGAGTTCTAGGACAATAAAACTCATGGTAATATCCACTATCATCACAAAACTTTTTGAAATCAAAATTTATGAATTCGCCACCATAATCACTTTGGATACGAGTAATCATGAAGCCTTTTTTGTTTTGTACCTTTTTGCAAAATATCTGAAATTCAAAAATAGCATCATTTTTATTTGATAAAAATTAAATCCAAGTAAAACGAGAGAAGTCATCAACAATAACAAAAGCGCAGAGCTTACCGCTAAGACTAGCAACTCTACTAGGGCCAAATAAATCCATATAAATTAACTGTAAGGGTCTAGAAGTACTTACAACGTTGATGGATTTAAAGGTTGACCTAGTTGCCTTATTTTTTTCACAATCAGCACATACCATGTCTCTCTTAAATGTTATTTCGGGGAGTCCTTTTACCAACTTCTTGGTGCTAAGTCGTGAGGTAGTATCCATATTAACATGTCCTAGCCTCATGTGCCATAGCCAACTTTTATCCTGATTTGCTACTAGGCACCTTCCTGTATTGTTAGTACTCTCTAGAAAGAAAACATAAGTGTTGTCTTCTCTAATCCCTTCGTATATGGGATTACCAGATGACATATTATATATAATACATTTGTCTTTTATAAAATTGATGCTATAACCATTATCTTCCAAATGACTTATGCTAAGTAGGTTATGTTTTAATTCTGTAACTAGACAAACATCTTTTATTACTGGGTAAGGAGACATACGAACAGTGCCATTTCCAATTATATCACCTCTTAAGTTATTTTCGAAGGAAACGTATCCTTCTTTCTTCATCGATAGCATAGCGAACAAAGATGCATCACCAGTTATGTACCGTGAACATTCGCTATCGAGGATCCACTTGCTTCTATCATGAGAGATTTGAGGGTCCATCTATAAAATGAGTAGATGAATCCTTTGGTACCCATTTCTTGAAGGGACTATATTGATTAGTCTTAGGTCTCTAAAGAAGTGTTTGATTGTCAATAAGCTTTCTTGCTAGACAATACTGTGATATGTTCCTGTGTGTACTACAGTACGTGCAAGTAAGTTTTGAAAAAGTGTTTTTTGTTTCTGTGCTGACAGGTAATTGTGTTCTTTTTGAAAACCTATACGTGAAAGCATAATGATGAGCGTGTTTCTTACGTGCTTTCTATGGTTGAGTCCTTTTAGATGTATGCTTAACATTAGGACTAACCTTAGGCTGTGTCACAGGGATGGCCTGCTTGCCTAACTTGATCTCTAATTTTTTAGAGACCACACAAGATTGCTCATATCTAGCAGTCATATCAATGAGTCTTTGCTCTGTGACTAAGTGCCTCTTCTTCTCTATGTCATAAAGTTCTTGTACTTTGACATAGTCTCTTTCTTTTCTTTCGATGGTGAAGATAGCCTCATGATAGTCTACTTTGAGTTTGGCTATTTCATCCATGTTACCGATAGTAGATGTCTCTTTGATATCTTCGAGAAGATCAGATAATCTGGCTACTTCGGTTGTGCACGCCTTACCTCTTTTCGAGATTGCTTGTACTTGTCTAACACATTTCTATGATCTTCAAGCAGTTCGCTAAAGACATTTAACTCATCGAAAGTAAAATCATCGTACAGAGGGTTAGCAGATACCTTATAGAATGTCATAAGACAGATATTTGTAGTGCTACAGGGTCTGTCCTCTTTCTCTGATTCACTAGCATCACTTTTGTGCCAGATGCTTGCATTTGTATACTTCTGACCAGTTGTAGCTTTTCTGTTTGATCTTGATCTGTCATATGGACTGCGTTTCTTTGAAGTTAGATAGTCCTTCTTCATGTGCCCTGACTTCTTACACCCAAAGCATATTGTTTCTTCATCGTTGCTTTCATGAACATCTTTTTTCCTTCTGTTTGATCTCTCAAACTTTAGGAATTTCCTAAAATTTTTTACAATTAGGTCTTGTTCATCACCACTGGATGATTCTTCAATAAAGTTATTGCATGTTATTCTTCTGGCTTGAGCTTTGAAGGCGATCGATTTTTCTTTAGGGGTCGCTTCTTCAAATTCTTGTAGGTCTAGCTCATGGGTCATCAGCTTGCCCATAAGTATCTCCAGGGTCATGGTGGTGAGATCGTTTCCTTCAATAATTGCTGTTGCATTTGGGTTCCAATTCTTGGTTAGAGCCCATAGCACTTTCCTGATCTTCTCGTGATTACTGTAATCTTTACCAAGAGATTGCAAGGGATTAGTGATATCTAGAAAACGAGTGAATATTTGTGTAATTGACTCACCGGGTTTCATTTTGAGTGATTCATATTCATGTGTTAGTCTGCTGATTTTGGATTCTATGACTTGGAAAGTCCCTTCATGGGTTACCTCAAGAAGTTTCCAAATATCATGAGACGTAGTACAGGTAGAAACTCGATTGAACTCCGTCTTGTCAATTGTACAGAATAGTGCATTGATGGCACGTACATCTAGACTAGCCTTTGACTTTTCTTCATCAGTATACTTGTCATGTGGCTTGTCCATAAGTACGCCCTTAATTACTATACATGCCAGTTTCTTATAACCGTCAACAACTATAGACCAAAGATCAAAGTCAAGAGACTTTAGAAAGAAAGTCATTCGTATTTTCCAATAAGTATAGTTCGTTCCATCAAATAGTGGGGGTCTATTTATGGATTGTCCTTCACCGTTGAATATTGATTTCATGACTGCCATGTATACTCTTATAAATCCCCTAAATTTCTATTATGGTTTTTAATAAATTTGGTATTAATTTCTTATTTTGCATTTTGTACGTCACATAGTCGTATTGTACGTCACGTACGAATTTATCGTACAGAATGTCGCGTATGAGCTCGTATTTTCGTATGGCTCGTTGAGTGCGAATATGTGCGAGGTACATTTTTTTGTAAAACCATTGTATTTAGAAGCATGGTTTTTCAAATAATAAATAATAAATATTTTTAATTTTGTAAAGTTGTAAAATGCGTCATATTAGAATTTTTTAATTCTTTATTTTACATCATGAAAGGTTATATAAATAGTAATTTTGAAAATGAGGTTTTATGGAAATATTCATTGCATACTAGGTACATAAATTTAGATTTTATGTATATAATTCTATTTTTGAAATTTATTTAATATTAATATTTTATTATTCGAAAAAATATTTTAAAATAGTGTTTTGATTTAAATTTAATTGATTGTGATAATATACATTTGAAAAGATATTATTGACTTACTTTGAATAGCTTTAAATTCAAGATGGTTTAAAACGAGTTTAAATTAATTTGAATTTAATTATGAAATTATCTCTTGGGGTTTCAACCAATTTTTGTCCTTATCCTAATGGGATTCCACCTCCTATAAAAGAAGAGGTACTTGCCGTCTTTTTCTAAAAAAATTTCCACAAAAAAAATCTACTTAGACACCCTCCATCGCAACCCCCACCCCCGTCTCGTGGCCACGCCGAGCCAGAACCACCTGTGGACACAAACAACATCTACCTCCGTCATCACCGACACAACAAAAAGAACGCTCAACCACCACCACTCCATATCGGCCCTGCTCGACACCGATGTGTCAGCCGTTCACCTCCACAGATCCTGACCTTTCAGGCAATCGCCCTAGCCTCCTGCCACCACAGAAGCAACCGCCTCCATCAATGCCCATGGCAAGTCCAGTCACCTCACCACCATCCATCTCTGTCCCACCGCCGAGCCAGAGCATGGGAACCCCAACGCCGACCGACGGCGATCCTGCGTTCAACGAGCCGTCCACCGGAGACCTGCCTCCGCGCGCGCCCTTGCCAAGCGATGCTTCTCCTCCGCCCCGATCGACGGTGCAAACCTCATCGACCCAGCCGCGCGCCTCGGTGGGAGCCCCGCGGTGGACTTTTCGCCGAGCATGTCAGCGCTGCTCCGGTGTCCACTGCGACGTCTGCCCCCATGTCCCGCATCCCCGACGGCTGTGCTTCCCGAGCCGGTACCTTTCGGTCGATCTAGGTAAACCCTTCCTCACTCCTCTCTCTACTCTACTCTCCCCCTTTCCCTTCCGCTCTCATTCTCTCTCTCTTTCCTTAGAAAGTCTAAGAAGAACAGCAACAACTGCTGTTTATTTTCCCTCTCCTTTTGACTCCTCCTCTTTTGATATTTTACTTTGTTTTGCTTTTGGTTATTGATGTTCTCGAGAAACAAAGGAACATGGTGAAGAAGTAATAATACAATTTATTACTCTTATTATTATTTTATACTATTATTGTAGCATTTTCATGTATACAGTTGGGATAATAATTAAGTATTGGTGTAGTATGGTATTTGACAAACAATATATATATATATATATATATATATATATATATATATATATATATATATATATATATATATATATTGGAAAAGCATATTAGTATCTTCCAACTTATATTATTATTCTATTGATTTTCGACTAAGAAAAATACTATTATAATATTCTAGCTATTTTTCCAAACATAGATTTGATCTAAAACTATATATTTAACAAATTATGCTGTTAGCCTAAGGATGACTTCAAGTATTTATCTAAAACTATGTTACTAATAAAAGTATAGTTTTCAAATATATAGATTTTCTAAAAACTGGTTTATAGCTACCTTTAAAACTAAATATTATTTTTACTAGTAACTAATGAGTATTTTTTTAAACGTATTTTGGCTACAAAAAAATATACTTCCTAATACTATAAATATTCTCCAAAATGAATAATTTATAAGTATTATTTAAAATACGAATTATTTTTCCTAAATCAAAATTTTCTCTCCGAACAGATTAATCATTGACCGTTACTAACCCAATTTCTATTTCCTTTGTCGAACCTGAACTCCTTTGCGATGACCCGAGCCAATTGGACGAATCTAAACGCAATGATATTATCTGTTCACCAGCTAAGGACCCCAGATCATCGTACCACACCAGATGACACACCAGGCAAGATACCTTGCCATATTTGCTTGTTACATTTAGTTGCATTTTTATTATTCAGTTATTGTATCTATATTTCTTGTTTATTAGTTTCTTTTTGCATGTGGACATAGAGTTAAGGGACTATCATCAACTTAGTGTATCTCATTAAACTTGTCACGATTGTATCACGAGTTGTGTGTGAGTTGTGAGTATCATGTAGTGGTCACTTGCGTGTTGGCTGATCACCCGTACGCATGTGTAGGAATAACTGTAAATAGATGCATGTTAGAAGACTTGACAGTTATCTATTATAAAACAGTGTTGTGAAGCGATATGTGTTGATGTGTCGTGGTTACGATGCATATATAGTATCATTGGAGGGAGGGGACAGCTACTAGCGTAGGGGCTATATTTACTTTTTACACACATTTATAGGCCGATAGTGACTCTTATGAGTGCTACCTTCTGCCCCGGGGCCGATAGCGACTCAGATGAGCGCTACTTACTGCCCATGGCCGATAGTGACTCGGATGAGCGCTACCTACTGCCACTCTTTATTTACTTTGCTGATCCTACAGCCCCTGCATAGAATATTGTCCTCAAAGTGTATATCACATAGACTGTTAGAGACCCAGTTGTGTTATAGTTTTATAGTGTTTACATTGCAGTTATAATGGCATGTTCTTCCTGTATCTTGTTACGTCCCTCTGAGGACCTGGTGATCTCTTTAGGTGTGTATTTTATGATTTCTTGCAGGTGCTCTAGCTAAGGCCATATCTTTCTTCCTCCGTGATGATTACACTGGGACTCGTTATTTGCTTCGCTCGACCAAATCAGTTATTTGTATATTTCTTTCTTATTTAAACTTGTTGGTAGTGGATATGTCTCCGTCCAACGTTTGTACAAATGACTATTTGATTATATCATTAAAACTTTATATATGTGGATGGGATTTAGTTTGAGCATGGCTTTCTACATTTTACAGCTTATGTATACATACGAGCCTTTTATTTACTCCTATGTATACAGCTGGCATGATACGTATCTAGTCCCAAGTATTTTGGGACTGGGACGTTACATGTTTTTGTGGTAGCCCATGCTGGTCAAGTTTGTCATTTTAGTTACATGACTGTACCAAACGGGCCTGCAATATAGGATTAGAGTATAGGATCTCATCCACCTGCTTGACCCTCTTCCTTGACTAAATTTTTTGAATAACTTGTTCAACTCCACTGATCTAAATCTTGCTTGAGATCTTCCTACCGAAATTCTTATTTCCATACTTGATAGGATGATGACTACACTAGTATATGCTCATAGGTCAACCCCATGGCTAGTAGGATTACACTGACAACTAGAATGCATTGAGATCCTATTTGAGTTATAAAGATATAAGGATAAGACGAACCATATTTTTCTAGAAGTATGAACTTAAGGATTAGTTAATTCCAAGTTGGGTAGTAGCAACATTAATAACTTCGAAGGATTTTAGAACTTTATTTGGATCTACAAAAGGATAGTGGGATCTATATACAATTGAGAAAAGAAGTTGATTTGATTTTTAAGTTTTGATTTTGAAGGTCTTTGAAAAGTATTTATGATTCATTTGATTATAGCTATACATCCTTGAAGAGATATAAAGTTAGTTGAAAAGAATTTTTAAATTTAAATACTGCTGAAAGATTTATGAGGGCGGTTGATAAAGCTTGGTTTTAAATTGGGTGTATGGTTCCCAATTAATAAGTTCGTAAATTTTTGAAGTAAGGTTATTAAGAATTTTTTTAAAAAATATTTTGAAGGATATAAAAATCAAATTGGGGATCTATTTTAAACTTTTGTATGAATTACGATTGTTAAAAACCTATTTAAATTTTGAGTTAAGATTTGGATTAATGATAGAAGAAGAAAAACATATAGATTGGATTTGTGACACAATAAATATTTACTCGAGATTGATTAGAAATTTTGAAAATCTTAAGTTATGATGTGACTAGATAAGGTTAGTTTATGATACGTTTTTGGAGAAATTTTGTGTTATGATAAAGGTTATCTTGAGGTTGATTAAAAGAAATTTAAAATTTAAGTTATGGGTATGATTGACAGCTTAGAAACATATTTTATTTGATTATTTAAAGAATTATATGGCAAGGTTTTGAAGAAGTCAAATTTATAGATTCAAATATGGATAGGCAACCAAGATAGATAAAGTAGTCCATATTAATTTCCATATCACTCATGACCATGATAGTTGTATATACTCAAGGGTAGTTGGTTATCTACCAAATCATATGGTTATATTTCGATCTTGACTCACTCAACATTCCCTCAAATCTAGATTTTATCGTGACTTTCTAACCATTTGAAACTTGAGAAATGATTAGATTGTTCCTTGATCATACTCCATCTAAGTGGCTATCATATCTCTAGAAAATGTATTCCTAACTTATTTACCTTGATCCACTAGAATCTGAATTATCTTTATTTCATGCGTTAACTTGGTCATTTATTGTGCGTAATCATTATCTCATGAACTCCCACTTTCTATTTTAAATTCTTTTGTGTCATTACCGTGACTTGGATATTTGGAGCACAACAATAGACTTTTCCTTTCAACAAATTTTATATGCAAGACCTAGACGAGCCCACCTTCGTATAGGTATATCATGTCCCACTAAAACACGTCCCCTTGCACTCTATTTTTATGATGCGACTCTCAAGTCAAAATGGCTAGCCTATAAACCCTACCATAATACTATTGTCCTTTCTGACTTCGGTTAGAGACCAAATCTTGACTCAAATCTTTTCGACCCAAGGAATGATTGTGATCTACTTAATTCCATGAATGCTTAACTTTGTCTTTATTCTTGATTGCTTATCCTTTTATTATCGTGGTTTACTTAGACCCATAACATCTAACCTTCACTACGACCCTTGAACCTAACCATATATTTCTTCTATCCTTTTGGCTAGCTTCCTCTTGAGAAATTTATTAAACTCCTTCATGATTTATGCAACCTTGGTTCGTATATAATTTTGTGCAAAGATGGAGACCGGATCACTACCCCTTTCAGTTACACGGGACTAGATTAGAAAATTCTATAGAAAAGACTAATAATATAGTTGGTTATGATGAGTAGGCGATTACAAGGTATATAAGATTTGACATAAGTTAAAATTTTGATAAGTGTTATTAGATGGAATTGAAAAAAGGTGATATTATTTTTAAGTAGATGGTTTACTTGTGATTGACAAACAGGTTCAAGAGTAATCAAGAATATTGAAGATGGATTTCTATGATGGTACCTTAAAGATCAAGTTTTACGAGTATATGAAGAGTTTGATTTTTTACTTAGACTAAATTCATTGAGGGTTTATTGAATTTCAAATTCAAGAGGATTACGAAAGACAAAATTTAGCTTGAGGAAAAAGAGGTATATAAATAGATATGTTAAAATAAAATTAGATATTATTGAATCAAAGGTTTTAACTTATCAAAATTTCTATTGCGAGATATAGGATTTAAACATATCTCTAAGGAATCAATTTTTTAGGAATTGGATTTTTGGGAATAAATATCGGTTTGAAGGTCAGATATATACATAAGTATGCCTCAAAGAATTTTTAATTGTTTATGAGATTTATTTTGAGGATAGTTATAAAGGAATAAAAATATGTTTCAAGGAAAAAAAAATTCAATATAAAAATTTGAGAAGAAGCCCCAATTTGAGAAATTTTTTTTGATTTTTTTTTGATTTTGTGGATTATGAAATTGGAAGAGATGTTGGAGTGGGAGGGGTTCCCAACCTATGTGGAGAAGACCCCGGAGTGCGACGAGCGCCGTCCGATGTCGGAGAAGCTCGGGAAGTAGGCGACAAAGTTGCTGCTGTTGCTGCTGGAGCTGCTGGAAGCAGGGGATCCGAGTTCGGGCCGAACTCGGTCCCATGGCGAGTTCGGGCCGAACTCGGTCTGGCCGTTCCAGGGTTTGGCCAGTAGGTGCTGGTTGCCCCACACAGAGTTCTGGCCGAACTCTGTGTCGTCGGGGGCTGAAGCGGATTTCTTGATGAGTTTTCATCATTGGATCTAATCCAACGGTCCAGGTTGGTTGCAGGATTAGGGAGTTATATTGAGATTTCTCAACCCTAATTCAGATGTGCAACATATCGCAAGTAACACAAGTTTGAGAGAGGAAGGAGGCAAGAGTGCCATTACAACTTCGGAGAAGAAGACGGAGGATTGAAGGTCGCTATTCGAAGGAGATCGTGTTCGGGTAATCTCTACTCGTCGTTCTCGCTCTTCGTAGCCTTGTAATCATTGTTCTTATCTTTGAGTGTTGTGGGGATCCGATTTGGATCGGGAGGAGTTTGTAGAGGGTATAATTCTTCTATTCCATTAGTGGAGGCTTCTCAGGGTTGGACTCCGATCGTCCCGTGGTTTTTTTTTCGCAAGGGTTTCCACGTCAAAAATTCTCTGTGTCTGCGTGGATTGTTTTTGTGTGATTGTTTTTGGGTTCGTGCGTTGTATTGCTCGGTCCTCTCGCAGGTACTCTCCGGTTTGGGGAAAGGTTTCCGCGTTTCTTTCCCAACAGAGTGGTATCAGAGCTTTGGGTTCAAAGGGTATCAGGAGTTGACAGAGGAACCAGAGAGGAGAGATGGACGCGAAGCCGGTGCGCATGGTGAACCTTAATGGCACAAACTATCATTATTGGCGGAGCAAGATGAAAGATTTGCTATTTGTCAAGAAGCTGTATCTACCCGTGTTTGCATCCGAGAGGCCCAGTGATAAATCCGAGGAGGACTGGACATTCGAGCACATACAGGTGTGTGGGTACATAAGGCAGTTTGTTGATGAGAACGTGTACAATCACGTTGCCAATATTGAGCACGCAAAGACGTTGTGGGATAAGCTGGAATCCTTGTATGCGAAGAAGACCGGGGTAAACAAGTTGTTCCTGATCCGAACGATGATGGGTCTGCGGTACAAGGATGGGGCGTCTATTTCGGATCACTTGAGTGAGTTCCAGGGCGTGGTTGACCAGCTATTTTCTATGGGAGTCAAGTTCGACGACGAAGTTCAGGGACTATGGCTGCTGTGTACTTTGCCAGACTCATAGGAGACCGTACGAGTATCTATGATCGCTTCTTCTCCAGAGGGCGTGGTCAGTCTAGAGTTTGCTAAGAGCGGGGTGTTGAATGAAGAGATGCGGAGACGTTCTCAGGGCACTTCATCCACATCCCACTACTCAGAGGCATTGGTTTCAGAGAGCCGCGGAAGGGGCAAAAGCAGGGGTCCACGTGGTGGCAGAGACAAGAGCAGAGGGAAGTCCAAAGGTCGGTACGAGGACTCAGAGTGTTACCATTGCGGTAAGAAGGGCCATATCAAGCGGAATTGTTTCGCTTGGAAGAGAGAGAAGAAGGGCGACAAGGGAAAGCAAGAAGAGAACACTACAGCGGCAGCCTCGGTACATGGAGGCGATGTGATCGTCGTAGATGATGAGGTCATTACTAACCTCGCCTGCGATGACAATTCTTGGCTGGTGGACTCAGGGGCTTCAGCACATGTATCTCACAATAGGGCACTGTTTGCCACTTACACGACAGGCGACTGTGGCGTGTTGAAGATGGGCAACGGAGATGTGTCGAAGGCGGTTGCCGTTGGAGATGTGCACTTGAGAACAAAGACGGGTGTAGTTCTTGTTCTCAAGGATGTTCGTCATGTCCCTGATATCCGTTTCAACCTGGTGTCGGTTGGAAGGTTGGATGACGAGGGATTCTTTAGTCTCTTCGAGAACAGTCAGTGGAAGCTTTTCAGAGGTTCGATGGTGATTGCCAGAGGAAGCAAGAAGTCCGGTCTCTACTATATGGAGGGAAGCACAGAGGGGGCACAGGAGGTGAACGCAGTCAGTGATGCGTCTACCGAGTTGTGGCACAGGCGGCTCGGCCATATCAGCGAGAATGGGATGAGCTACTTGGTGAACAGGAAAGTGATTCCGGGGCTCAGGTCTACAAAGTTGGAGAAGTGCACGCACTGTTTAGCTGGAAAGCAAAATAGGGTGTCTTTCCAAAGTCACCCAAGTTCGAGGAAGCCGGCTTTGCTCGAGTTGATTCACTCGGATGTCTGCGGTCCTATGAAGGTAAAATCTCTTGGTGGTGCTTCTTACTTTGTGACTTTTATTGATGACTGTTCCAGGAAGGTTTGGGTCTATGCCTTAAAGGCCAAGGATCAGGTGCTGCCTACTTTCAAGGAGTTTCAGGCCTCTGTTGAAAGGGAGACAGACAAGAAGTTGTTGTGTGTTCGGTCCGACAATGGCGGCGAATACATCGGTCCCTTTGATGCGTATTGTAGAGAGCAAGGGATACGACACCAGAAGACTCCGCCAAAGACACCTCGGCTCAATGGTGTAGCGGAGCGCATGAACAGGACACTGATGGAGAGGGTACGGTGTTTGCTGTCAGAAGCAAACTTGCCGGGCGGTTATTGGGGTGAGGCACTTCTCACAACTGCTTATATTATTAATTTGTCTCCTAGTGCTCCTTTGCAGGGTGATGTGCCTGACAAAGTATGGTACGGCAAAGAGCCGTCATACAATCACCTGCGGGCGTTTGGTTGTAAAGCATTCGTGCATGTACCGAAGGACGAGAGGACCAAACTTGAGCCGAAGACGAGGCGATGCGTCTTTGTCGGCTATAGTCGGGATGAGTTTGGCTATAGACTCTACGACCCAGTGGAAGAAAAGCTTGTTCGTCGAGGATCAGACCATGACCAACACTCAGGATTCCGAGACGCCTTCTGAGGCTGAGGAATTGCCTGAGTTAGAGTCATTTCGCTTCGAGCAGTTTCCAGAGGACATCGCAGAGGATCCAGTTATGGGGGAGCCGGTACATGGAGTTGCTCCCAACCTTGATTATCAGCCTGCTGATGGTGGTCAGGGTGTCCCTCAGGAGGATGAGCATGCCAGAGAGGTAGTTCCTGAAGGGGCGGAGGCTGTCGGTATACAGCCAGCACCAGTGGCTCCACTGAGAAGGAGTGACAGGGATCGTCGACCATCTACGAGATACTTACCGGATGAGTATGTGCTATTGACTGACGGGGGAGAGCCCGAAAGTTTTGCAGAGGCTATAGAAGACGAACACAGGCAGGAGTGGATGGTGGCTATGCAGGAGAAGATGAGTTCCTTGCACACCAATTCCACTTATGATCTGGTGCGGTTGCCAAAGGGCAAGAAGGCTTTGAAGAATCGATGGGTGTTCAGAGTGAAGCAGACGGAAGATGCTACTCGCCCTCGATACAAAGCGAGGCTGGTAGTCAAAGGCTACGGTCAGTGGAAAGGCGTGGATTATGATGAGATCTTTTTGCCTGTCGTCAAGCATTCGTCTATCCGGGTGGTGCTAGCATTAGCATCCAGTTTCGACTTGGAGGTCGAGCAGATGGACGTAAAGACGGCATTCCTCCACGGTGATCTTGAGGAGGAGTTGTACATGGAGCAGCCGAAAGGATTATATGAGAAGGGCAAGTCACATTTGGTCTGCCGGTTGAGGAAGAGCTTGTATGGTCTGAAGCAGGCTCCGAGGCAGTGGTACAGGAAGTTCGAGTCGTTTATGGGGGAGCATGGTTATGCACGGACGACGTCGGACCATTGTGCATTTGTGAGGTATTTTGCCGATGATGATTTCATCATTTTGTTGCTCTATGTTGATGATATGCTATTAGTGGGTCGGAATGCCACTAGGATAGCAGAGTTGAAGCGCCAACTGGGCGCGACCTTCTCTATGAAGGATTTGGGCACAGCGAAGACTATTCTTGGGCTGGAGATCAGCCGAGAGAGAGAGTCCAAGCTGCTACACTTGTCCCAAAAGAAGTACATTCACCGGGTACTTCAGCATTTCGGGATGGACGGGTCGAAGAAAGTGAGTTCCTCCCTCGCGGCTCACTTTAAGCTCACTAAGGAACAGTGTCCATCTACCAAGGACGAAAAGGAAGATATGGAGCGGGTTCCATATGCCTCAGCTGTGGGAAGCCTGATGTATGCTATGGTGTGTACGAGGCCAGATATTGCTCATGCGGCTGGCACGGTTAGCAGGTATCTTTCAAATCCTGGAAGGGTACATTAGAGTACGGTCAAGTGGATTCTACGATATCTTCAGGGCACTGCTGATTGAAGACTTTCCTTTGGTGGTGACGAGCCGAAGCTGGTTGGGTATACCGACGCTGATATGGCTGGAGATGTAGACACGAGGCGATCGACTTCGGGCTACGTGATGATGTTTGCAGGAGGAGCAGTGTCGTGGCAGTCGCGGTTACAGAAGTGTGTTGCCTTGTCGACGACGGAGGCGGAATACATTGCGGCGACGGAGGCTTCCAAGGAGCTGTTGTGGATGAAGAAGCTGTTGCAGGAAATGGGACTGAAGCAAGAGCAGTATACTTTGCTTTGCGGCAGTCAGAGTGCTATTCACCTGGTGAAGAATCAGACGTTTCATAGCCGGTCCAAGCACATCGAGACTCGGTATCATTGGATACGCGATGTGGTTGAGAAGAAGGACGCGGAGCTTGAGAAGGTGCATACAGACGACAACGGAGCTGATATGTTCACGAAGATTCTACAAAGGAGGAAGTTTGAGTACTGCAGGCAGATCGTCGGGATGACGACGTCCTTCTCATAGTTGTGAAGGGGGAGATTTGTTGGAGTGGGAGGGGTTCCCAACCTATGTGGAGAAGACCCCGGAGTGCGACGAGCGCCGTCCGAAGTCGGAGAAGCTCGGGAAGTAGGCGACGAAGTTGCTGCTGTTGCTGCTGGAGCTGCTGGAAGCAGGGGATCCGAGTTCGGGCCGAACTCGGTCCCATGGCGAGTTTGGGCCAAACTCGGTCTGGCCGTTCCAGGGTTTGGCCAGTAGGTGCTGGTTGCCCCACACAGAGTTCTGGCCGAACTCTGTGTCGTCGGGGGCTGAAGCGGATTTCTGGATGAGTTTTCATCATTGGATCTAATCCAACGGTCCAGGTTGGTTGCGGGATTAGGGAGTTATATTGAGATTTCTCAACCCTAATTCAGATGTGCAACATATCGCAAGTAACACAAGTTTGAGAGAGGAAGGAGGCAAGAGTGCCATTACAACTTCGGAGAAGAAGACGGAGGATTGAAGGTCGCTATTCGAAGGAGATCGTGTTCGGGTAATCTCTACTCGTCGTTCTCGCTCTTCGTAGCCTTGTAATCATTGTTCTTATCTCTGAGTGTTGTGGGGATCCGATTTGGATCGGGAGGAGTTTGTAGAGGGTGTAATTCTTCTATTCCATTAGTGGAGGCTTCTCAGGGTTGGACTCCGATCGTCCCGTAGTTTTTTCCCGCAAGGGTTTCCACGTCAAAAATTCTCTGTGTCTGCGTGGATTGTTTTTGTGTGATTGTTTTTGGGTTCGTGCGTTGTATTGCTCGGTCCTCTCGCAGGTACTCTCCGGTTTGGGGAAAGGTTTCCGCGTTTCTTTCCCAACAAGAGACTGTATAAAGTTACTATTGATAAGACGATTCGAGATATGACGATGAAATTTTGAATCAAGGGTATCGAGCTAGTAAATTTTTGAGATTGGGAAATTGTTGCATTTTGTGAGCTTGCACGTCTTGGATAAATGATAGTCATTTTTAATTTAGACATTGATTGGGATGCCATGAGATATCTCCTAAGCTATACCAATTTTTTTTAATCTAGATTATTGTTGTTCAAATTGCTTGCTGGATTCCGTTTTCGAATCGTCGCTTAAACTTCTTATCGATAAACTCTCGTGTCTATGATTTTACTATCTTGACTAATAGTTCTGTTATAATATAGTTTTGTAAGCTCATTGATTTATCTAGCTTGTTCATGACTTATGTTATTGAGCGCGCTCACTAACATGTTGTCTAATCAGAACCGGTGCATGATGGTCTGATAAACCAAGTGCACTTTGGTTCGCTTTTACCTATTGTTCTACGTAGATGGGACATAATTAAAACTTGGCCTCTAGAATCCCATCCACGACTGCGTTGACAATTCTTTTAAGATTATTCGATCGTCTTTGAACCACGTATTCGTAATATCGCCTCTGAACTCTTTATTGCTTTCGCCTTCACCTATTTTGGAAGGACGAAGGGACTTATACTAGAATTCCCTCTAGCCTATCTATCACTTATGACCCTTGTCATCCAATGTGACTACATCTTCGTCTTAAACTCCTCTCCCTTTCCTCGGCCTACATTTATTATCACCACTCAAGTTAGGAGTGAATCATTATCGTAATCATGCACTTAACCCTACCTATTCCTAAATTTCGAGGACGAAATTCTTGTAAGTTGGGTAGGATGTAAACCCCCTAAATTTCTACTATAATTTTTAATAAATTTGGTATTAATTTCTTACTTTGTATTTTGTACGTCACATAGTCGTATTGTACGTTGCGTACGAATTTGTCGCACAAAATGTCGCGTATGAGCTCGTATTTTCGTATGGCTCGTCGAGTGCGAATATGTGCGAGGTACATATTTTTGTAAAAAACATTGTATTTAGAAGCATAGTTTTTCAAATAATAAATAATAAATATTTTTAATTTTGTAAAGTTGTAAAATGCGTCATATTGGAATTTTTTAATTCTTTATTTTACATCATGAAAGGTTATATAAATAGTAAT
This sequence comes from Iris pallida, assembly GCA_029216955.1. NCBI lineage: Eukaryota > Viridiplantae > Streptophyta > Magnoliopsida > Asparagales > Iridaceae > Iris > Iris pallida. Next base: position 6,173,212 of record JANAVB010037818.1, read on the forward strand.
TTTGAAAATGAGGTTTTATACAAATATTCATTGCATACTAGGTACATAAATTTAGATTTTATGTATATAATTCTATTTTCAAAATTGATTTAATATTAATATTTTATTATTCAAAAAATATTTAAAATAGTGTTTTGATTTAAATTTAATTGATTGTGATAATTTACATTTGAAAAAATATTATTGACTTATTTTGAATAGCTTTAAATTCAAGATGGTTTAAAATGAGTTTAAATTAATTTGAATTTAATTATGAAATTATCTCTTAGGGTTTTAACCAATTTTTGTCCTTACCCTAATGGGATTTCCACCTCCTATAAAAGGAGAGGTACTTGCCCTCTTTTTCCAAAAAAATTTGCACAAAAAAAATCTACTTAGCCACCCTCCATCCCAACCCCCACCCCCGTCTCGTGGACACGTCGAGCCAGAACCACCTGTGGACACAAACAACATCTACCTCCGTCATCACCGACACAATAAAAAGAACGCCCAACCACCACCATCCCATATCGGCCCTGCTCGACACCGATGTGTCAGCCGTTCACCTCCACAGATCCTGACCCTTCAGGCAACCGTCCTAGCCTCTTGCCACCGCGAAAGCAACCGCCTCCATCAACGTCCACGGCAAGTCCAGTCACCTCACCACCATCCATCTCTGCCCCACCGTCGAGCCAGAGCATGGGAACACCTACGCTGACCGGCGGCGATCTTGCTTTCAGCGAGCCGTCCATCGGAGACCTGCCTCCGTGCGCGCCCTCGACAAGCGATGCTTCTCCTTCGCCCCGATCGACGGTGCAAGCCTCCTCGACCCAGCCGTGCGCCTCGATGGGAGCTCCGTGGCAGACTTTCCGTCGAGCATGACAGCACCGTTCCGGCGTCCGCTGCGACGTCTGCCCCCATGTCCCGCGTCCCCGGCGGCTGTGCTTCCCGAGCCGGCACCTTTCGGTCGATCTAGGTAAACCCTTCCTCACTCCTCTCTCTACTCTACTCTCCCCCTTTCCCTTCCGCTCTCATTCTCTCTCTCTTTCTTTAGAAAGTCTAAGAAGAACAACAACAACTGCTGTTTATTTTCCCTCTCCTTTTGACTCCTCTTTTGATATTTTACTTTGTTTTGCTTTTGGTTATTGATGTTCTCGAAAAACGAAGGAACATGGTGAAGAAGTAACAATACAATTTATTACTCTTGTTATTATTTTATAATATTATTGTAGCATTTTCATGTATACAGTTGGGATAATAATTAAGTATTTGTGTAATATGGTATTTGAAAAATAATATAAATATAAATATATATAAATATATATATATATATATTTTTTTATAAATATATATATATATATATATATATATATATATATATATATATATAAATATATATATATATATATATATATTTATATATATTTATAAATATAAATATATATAAATATATATATATATATATATATATATATATATATATATATATATATATATATATATATATATATATATATATATATATATATATATATATATATATATATATATATATATATAAATATATATAAATATATAAATATATAAATATATAAATATATATATATAATATATATATATATATATATATATATATATATATATATATATATTATATATATATATATATATATATAATATATATATATATATATATATATATATATATATATATATATATATATATATTGGAAAAGCATATTAGTATCTTCCAACTTATATTATTATTCTATGGATTTTCGACTTAGAAAAATACTATTGTAATATTCTAGCTATTTTTCCAAACATAGATTTGATCTAAAACTATATATTTGACAAATTATGCTGTTAGCCTAAGGATGACTTCAAGTATTTATCTAAAACTATGTTACTAATAAAAGTATAGTTTTCAAATATATATATTTTCTAAAAAGAGGTTTATAGCTACCATTAAAACTAAAATATTATTTTTACTAGTAACTAATGAGTATTTTCTTAAACGTATTTTGGCTACAAAAAAAATATACTTCCTAATACTATAAATATTCTCCAAAATGAATAATTTATAAGTATTATTTAAAATACGAATTATTTTCCTCAATCAAATTTTTCTCTCCGAACAGATTAATCATTGACCGTTACTAACCCAATTCCTATTTCCTTTGTCAAATCTGAACTCCTTTGCGACGACCCGAGCCAATTGGATGAATCTGAACGCAATGATATTATCTGTTCACCCGCTAAGGACCCCAGATCATCGCACCACACTAGATGACACACCAGGCAAGATACCTTGCCATATTTGCTGCTTACTTTTAGTTGCATTTTTATTATTCAGTTATTGTATCTATATTTCTTGTTTATTAGTTTTTTTTGCAAGTGGACTTAGAGTTAAGGGACTACCGTCAACTTAGTGTATCTCATTAAACTTGTCACGATTGTATCACGAGTTGTGTGTGAGTTATGATTATCATGTAGTGGTTACTTGCATGTTGGCTGATCACCCGTGCGCATGCGTAGGAATAACTGTCAATAGATGCATGTTAGAAGACTTGACAGTTATCTATTATAAAATAGTATTGTGGAACCGACATGTGTTGATGTGTCGTGGTTACGATGCATGTATAGTATCATTGGGAGGAGGGGACAGTTACTAGCGTAGGGGCTATATTTACTTTTTATACACATTTGTGGGCCGATAGTGACTCTTATGAGCGCTACTTACTGCCCATGGCCGATAGTGACTCGGATGAGCGCTACCTACTGCCACTTTTTATTTACTCTGCTGATCCTACAGCCCATGCGTAGAACATTGTCCTCAAAGTGCATATCAAATAGACGGTTAGGGACCCAGTTGTGTTGTAGTTTTATAGTGTTTACATTGCAGTTATAATGGCATGTTCTTCCTGTATCTTGTTACGTCCCTCTGAGGACCTGTTGATCTCTCCAGGTGTGTGTTTCGTGATTTCTTGCAGGTACTCTAGCTAAGGCCATGTCTTCCTTCCTCCGTGATGATTGCTCTTGGACTCGTCATTTGCTTCGTTCGACCAAATCAGTTATTTGTATATTTATTTCTTATTAAACTTGTTGGCAGTGGACATGTCTCCGTCCAACGTTTGTACAAATGACTATTTGATTATATCATTAAAACTTCATATATGTGGATGAGATTTAGTTTGAGCATGGCTTTCTATATTTTACAGCTTATGTATACATACGAGCCTTTCATTTACTCGTATGTATACAGCTGGCATGATACGTATCTAGTCCCAAGTACTTTGGGACTGGGGCGTTACATGTTTTTGTGGTGGCCCATGCAGGTCAAGTTTGTCGTTTCGGTTACATGACTGTACCAAACGGGCCTACAATATAGGATTAGAGTATAGGATCTCATCCACCTGCTTGACCCTCTTCCTTGACTAAATTTTTTGAATCACTTGTTCAACTCCACTGATCTAAATCTTGCTTGAGATCTTCCTACCGAAATCCTTATTTCCATACTTGATAGGAGGATGACTACACTAGTATATGCTCGTAGGTCAACCCCATGGCTAGTAGGATTACACTGACAACTAGAATGCATTGAGATCCTATTCGAGTTATAAAGATATAAGGATAAGAGGAACCATATTTTTCTAGAAGTATGAACTTAAGGATTAGTTAATTCCAAGTTGGGTAGTAGCAACATTAATAACTTCGAAGGATTTTAGAACTTTATTTGGATCTACAAAAGGATAGTGAGATCTATATACAATTGAGAAAGGAAGTTGATTTGATTTTTGAGTTTTAATTTTGAAGGTCTTTGAAAAATATTTATGATTCATTTGATTATAGCTATACATCCTTGAAGAAATATAAAGTTAGTTGAAAAGAATTTTTAAATTTAAATGCTACTGAAAGATTTATGAGGGCGGTTGATAAAGCTTGGTTTTAAATTGGGTTGTATGGTTCCCAATTAATAAGTACGCAAATTTTTGAAGTAAGGTTATTAAGAATTTTGGTTAAAAATATTTTGAAGGATACAAAAATCAAATTGAGGATCTATTTTAAACTCTTGTATGAATTACGATTGTTAAAAACCTATTTAAATTTTGAGTTGAGATTTGGATTAATGATAGAAGAAGAAAAATATATAGATTGGATTTCTGACACAATAAAGGTTTACTCGAGATTGATTAGAAAATTTAAAAATCTTAAGTTATTATGTGACTAGATAAGGTGGAAAGGTTAGTTTATGATACGTTTTTGGAGAAATTTTGTGTGTTATGATAAAGGTTATCTTGAGGTTGATTAAAAGAAATTTAAATTTTAAGTTATGGGTATGATTGGCAGCTTAGAAAGATATTTTATTTGATTATTTGGAGAATTATATTGCAAGGTTTTGAAGAAGTCAAATTTGTAGATTCAAATATGGATAGGCAGCCAAGATAGATAAAGTAGTCCACATTAATTGCCATATCACTCATGACCATGATAGTTGTATATACTCAAGGGTAGTTGGTCATCTACCAAATCATATGGTTATATTTCGGTCTCGACTCACTCAACATTCCCTCAAATCTAGATTTTATCCTGACTTTCTAACCATTTGAAACTTGAGAAATAATTAGATTGTTTCTTGATCATACTCCATCTAAGTGGCTATTATATCTCTAGAAACTGTATTCCTAACTTATTTACCTTGATCTACGAGAATCTGAATTATCTTTATTTCATGCGTTAACTTGGTCATTTATTGTGCGTTAATCATTATCTCATGAACTCCCACTTTCTATTTTAAATTCTTTTGTCATTACCGTGACTTGGATATTTGGAGCACAAGCCTAGACTTTTTCTTTCAACAAATTTCATATGCAAGACCTAGACGAGCCCACCTTCGTGTAGGTATATCATGTCCCACTAAAACACGTCCCCTTGCACTCTATTTTTATGATGCGACTCTCAAGTCAAAATGGCTAGCCTGTAAACCCTACCATAATACTATTGTCCTTTCTGACTTCGGTTAGAGACCAAAGCTTGAAACCGTACCATGCTGGAAATGAAAAGACACCTTCAAAGGAAAAGAAACTTAAAACTTGACTGGAATAAAAATGAAGCTTCGAGGCAGTCCACAGCTCTACTGGGCTAGACGAGCTTTAGTACCTCACTTGAAATCCCCCTGTCTCCTTTACTTTCTGAAAAGGATGCGCACAACGTGGGTCAGCACACATCATGTACTGGCGAGCGACTTTTGGCCGAACTCGCAAATCTCTGCACTAAATCAACATGTGGAGCTAACATTTACTAGTGATCTTTCTACTTGTCTAGGTTCTTTTTAATAATTCATAAAAACATGATAGTAGAATAATTCATAAGCAACTTACCATCGCCGATAGTCATCCCTGCACAAAAATATGTTAGCACAATTTGCATAACGAGTAATTCATGTTTCAATCTTGCAGATATTGAAGTTGTAATTCGGGTCATGTAGGTGGACTATTCTACATGTTGGTCCATGGGGTATCCCCATGATTAGCCGCTGTGACTCTTTGGTTCAGCTCGTCGCTAAGGACTCAGATGTCGGCTACCCTTTTAATATGAGGTCTCTTTTACCTCTAGGTGCTCTTAATCTCTCCTAGGTCAAGCGGTTCCAGGTGCCCCCAGATACCACCCGAGAGAGAAATATTTTCTTGTATACAAGTTGTCCGAGACCAAATGCATGCTCTAGCCGTTCTATCAGATGAGACACATTTGGACTTATGCATAGATATATGACACGTTCATTTGGTGCCTTCTTATTCATCTCAATACATACAAGTTCGTCTGTACATGTCTACATCTTTCAAGCATACTTAGTAATCGAACAGATGATCATTCTTATGGAGCAGATAGAGTAGCAATACATAATCTTGCATTTGATTCAATTCAATTATCTTCTCTTATCTTTTGTTGTTGTGGTATCGTTGATCATAGGGACAAGGCAATAGAGTGGACTAGAGATCATTTTTATTAGGCGTACAGATCAATATTTGTTCGGTTGAAGCAACTCACCGAGATGAATCTTAGTTGAGAGAAGGAGGGACTTCACGCGCCGTTCACGAACAGTTCACGCATCCTACATCGGCACCAACAGTTGATTAGCATACTTCGATCTCTTTCTCTTAAGATTCAGAATGAATGCAAAATACAATAAAAACGAACAATAAAAACCAATCATCGAAAACTAACACGAAAACACATTCATCAAAACCAAGCAGCGAAAGAAAACATCCAAAAAAACTCTTGGATTCATTTCAATAGAAGCCAATCCATCAATTGGAAAGGTTCATTGCATTTCATCCGTAATCAATCGATACCGGTAAAGGTTTCCCCAAATACTCAGTTTAAGACTAAGTCAGCAAGCCGTAGGTATTACATAGTGGACCGCGAGAAGCGGGGCACTACATAATAACCCACTGAGAAAAAGTTTTGTCCTTAAACCTTAAGAAACAAACTCACCTCCACTATTATCGCAGCAGCAGTGCATGCACGCGCTCGTGTGGCGGCTGCACGAGGCCTACGACGGCCTGGGGCGACCAATATGGTGGTCGACGGCGGCCAGGGACGACAAGGGTACTGCACTCGGGTGGCACGAGCCAGGTGTTGCCATTGGAGGAGGAGGAAAGAAGAGGGTAGAGTGGAGGCTAGGGAAGTGGAGGAGGAAAATGAGTTGGAGAAAATAAAAAAGTAAAGAAAAATGGAGGGAGGGCTGTGCATGTCGGCTGTAAGGGGGTGGTGTTAGTATTGATGAGTTATATATGGGAAGGTTTAGGGTTTCACATAGAGGGTTGGGTTTTAAGGAAGGGGAAAAATAAATCCTAGAACATTTTAGATTTTGGGTCATGCCAATTATATAAACTAGATAAATATTGATTAATATATGTAGCTATATTTGTTATCTAATGCTACCATTCCAATAACAATTATAGAAATGCTAATAAATAAATAAATAAAATATGGGGGTAAATTTATATTCATAAAACTAATAATAATCTAATTAGGCTAGGGTATTTGTATAGATATTGATTACTAATATTTTAAAATATAAATGCTAGCAAAATAATTAAACAAAAGAGATGGGGTTTACATTTGAGGGAAAAATGAGGATTTGATATATGATTGTGGGCGTTTGGGTCCGATTGGGTCAGATTTGGGCTTGGAGCGATCATGATTACAATTTAAGTCATTTATGATCATTGATGAAATAATAGCATGCAAGAGCTCAATTGGATGCCACACAAGTGGCATGTGCATAGTAGACTCAAAATAGGTCAAAGCCATATATTGGGTCGATTAGGTTGGATCGATGTCGACTTCCTAAATTAAATTAAAAGTTAGGGCAAGTTTTATGGTAGATAGTCAAATTACCTAAATTGACCGGAAAGTTGTGCGACGTAAATAGAATGCAAGGGAGAAAGTTTGAGTGGGACATGATATATCAAACTGAAGATAATATTGTCTGCTATAGAATTTATGAAGGAAGTTTCGAGAAATTGACATCCCTGACGCTCCAAAAATTAAAGTCACGAAAAGGTACATTTAATGATCAAAAATTAATTATATTAAAATGTTTATTGGAAATAATTCATTAATTTTTTTTAAAGAACTCTAAAATTTAGGGGGCTTACATCATCTGATGAATTTTATTATGATGAGTTATCAAATGCCTTCATGATCTATTTGATGACTATAAGAAAATTCTAGATAAATGCAAACAAACTAGAAAAGATGTTGTATCCTATATAATTGAGATCAACAAGACTACTAGTTTACTAAATGATGCACAAAATACTTCTACTTATGACAACTCTATTGAACTGTCCATACTTAAGATTAGACTGCATGATGAACTTGAATGCTCCAAGAAAAGTATTCAAGAAAATGCTAAACTTAAGGAAGAACTTAAGTCAAAAAGGAAGAAGCATTTTATTACTTCAAGTAGAGTTGATACACTCACTGCTAAACACAATAATCTAATTGGGAACTCTAAAAAATTATAAATAAGACTGAAAAAACAGGTAATACAACCTATGACTCAGCCTAATATGAAACACATGATCAACCATAAAGTCACATACAACAGATCACGTGAAAAGAAAACAAGCAAGAGTACGAAAGAATTCTAGTGTTCTACATCACACCTTAACACCCACTTCAAGCTCCAATAGTCATGTCATATGTCACTATTGCGGTTTGAAAGGTCATACCTCACACATCTGTGAACTTAGAAGACTAGTCAATAATAATATCATTATTTGGGTTTCTAAGACTAATCATTGTGGATCCAAACACTGGATACCAAAAACATGCGCTAATCATGTAGGAGGAACGCTATGCCGCAACAAGACGTAACCTCAAAGGAACTTTTGGTGATTGGAAAATCTATAAAAGGTTAATCCTTAAGCAATTGCACCAACACAAATGTGGTCACTAGAACCACTGTAGTAACGTAATTCCTCCAATAATGCTTACATATACACTTAGCACATCATTCCTTCATTGAATATCTATCTGTTATGTTGTACTCATAGCCATTTAGTTTTGATGCACTTTATCTATTGGTATGAAAGTTTCTTTTGTAAAAGGTTTAGATACATATGAAATTCTAGAATAAACTTTTACATAAGTTCCTTTGAATCCTCAGTTATTAAGAATAGAGATTTACCTTGGGTACAAGCCGAAATGGTCCTTCTGTCACAAATACGTAATTGCCTAAGCTGTCAAGTGTCTTTGGACTACCGCTAGCTCAGAACCAGCCCATACAGCTAACCAAAGATTAATCAACATCTTATTAACCAAACGGATTCCTTAGGAACCTCATACAAACAGTCATCCATGAATAATCATTTGTACCTAAGCCTACATATTCATTGGACCTTGAGTATTTCATTTATTCTGAATTGTTGATCTTGAATATTTCATTTGATTCTAATCCTAGCTTTTATGCAATATTCATGATCATGACTATTTCTTGTCTTAAGATTTTATTATTCTCTTCTTATTTGAGTTACTAACAGCCTATAGTAGTAATTCTTTGCGGGGAAGAATTCAAGTAGATTGAATTCCTCTACTCTCAAAGCATTTCTTTTCTTTAACCCTACGGTTATCAGATGGATACCGTGCTAAGGCTTAAAAAGGGAAGAAATAAACTTTAATATGAAGACCTAATATTTAAAAGAATCAATTTCATATTGTTGCATATTGTTTTATTATTCTGTCAAAACTATCTATGGATATGCCTTGGGATGGCAATGTCCCCCCGAACCCGACGGGAATCCGATTTTTTTACCCGATGGGGGCGGGTTTGGGGATTTAAAAACGGAGATGGAGGCGGGGATGGGGATTAAAATAATTCCTCATTCGAATTCGGGGACGGGTATGGGTATAGTACTCCCCGCCCCAGTAAATCCTCGACCCCGATTACTTATACATATCCATATGTGCAACCCATTGGAAATGGTATGATTCATGATCTATCTAGTATATATTTTATGAAAACCATGTTTTTTTAACATACCTTGTACTTTTTTTTGGAACAAAAATAATTTTTTTAGCTTATAATGTACATAAAAAATTGTTAAAGGACGGGAGACGGAGATAAAAAATTTGGCCTCAAAAGTGTTAATGAGGCTAGGACGGGGGCGGGGATGGGGACGGGGACTGCATTGTTTAGCGGTGACAGAGATGGGGGTACAAAAATAAAACCCGACGGGGAACAGGAATGGGAATGGGGATTCAAATACTACTCGGGGATGGGGATGGGGGATATGGTTCCCGGCCCCAACCTGCCCCGTTGCCATCCCTAGATATACCCATATATAAAGGGAAGAAATTAATTGATTCAAATCAATTATTTCATAATTTTTAAAAACAATACCATTTAATGAGCAATTATCCTTACATTTATTTCGAAAAGAGTTATTTATGGATTATTTTTTAAGTTGTTTCCATATATTATCGACACTCGCCAGTCTAAGAACTGAAGGGATGCTTTATTAAGACAGCTCTTCGTATTTTCAAAAGTTTTTTTGTTGTTACTTGAATGCCCTTATTAAGATAGTTTTCAAAATTCTTTATTGTCCTAAAATTATGTCCATTATTTGAATCATCAATAGCTTTTATTTCAAAATATCTATTGAACGATTTGAGATGGCAAAAACCTCAAAAAACCCTAGCAGTGTAGGGACAGAATTCAGACCAAATTCGGTTCCTACATCAATTTCGGACCGAACTCGGTTCTGCGTGTTCCATAACAGCAGCAGCTCTTGGGAAGGGTCTTTTATACAAACCTTTTGCATTCTTCTTCTCCATACAAAAATCACCTCCAAAACTCTAAACCCTAACCTAGCTTGTGTGTATCTCCATCTCCAAGGGTCCTCATCCTCTTCGGTCTTTGGATCTAGGTCTCTCGTAGGATTCTCTCTCCTCTCCATCAATTTTTGAGTTATATCTCTTCCTAATCTCTCAAATCCTTCATGGCTTCCAAGCTATTCTCTAAGAAGAAAAGGAAGGTTGGAGAAGCTTTCTCCTTAAATCCTCTTCCAGAGGAAACACTACACTTTTTGTTCTCTCATGTAAAACCCAATCCAGGGGAATTTGATGATTTTATTTTTCCTTCTATTGACAATTCAATAGCATGGTTTAAGTATTTTGTCAAAATAAATATTTGTACTGGAAGTCCCATCAATTTTACTGTGTTTTATGACTACACAGGAAAATTTGAACAGTTCCAACTTTGTGACCTAGTTTCTACTAGGAAACGAGTCTATATCAACGCTATTAGAATGTTTTACTGTAATTTATCCTATAAAACGGCATCATCTATTCTAGTGGGAGCTGACATTGAGTTTGATGAAAAACTCTTGGACGAAATTCTTGGCATTCCAAAAGAAGGAGAAGCCCTAGATAGTATTCCCACTTTTGAGTTCGGGTTGACTCCTTCCGTGACATTCTATGTGCCCCTCATCATTGTCCCTCCAGGAAGTTTCACGTGCACTATCTCAACCAATATTACTACGAAATTCACCAGATTATCTTTTAGGCGATCATTCCAAAAAAATCCTCTATTGACGAGGTTTTTTCTCGCGAGATGTCAGCCCTCTACCACTTCTATGCATCTATACCTTTCAGTCTCCTTAAAACCATGATCAACCAAATGATCAATTATTGTGGCGCTAAACGCTAACTTCTTTATGCCATGTACCTACTCATGATCTTTGCCCATTTTCGTATTACTATGGATGAGCCAACTGTCCTCAAGAAGCCAACTTTTCTAAAAAAGGCCCGTAGGACCAATCCCACATATACACCTTCTTCTGATGAGGATGGCTCTGCATCCTTTGATGACCATATAGAATCTGCTGCCTTGTTGACCCAGCTGCTTCCATACCATCTACCACATCTACACCAGCAGCCTCTGGACTATCCACATCTGCCACTCCAGCCTCCCCGGACTCCATTTAGAAGACGTTCCACCAGTTCCGCTTACAAAATGATATGGTCTTCGGTCAGCACGCAATGATAATGTCTCATCTTCACGAGCAGGACTATCATACTACTCTGCAGATCCATTCGTTTCCTAACTTTATTGCCGACATTCAGTACACCCAGGCACACCAACCATTCTCACCTTATCCAGTGATGCGTGATCCCTCGCGACAGGGCTATAGGATTGAGAATCCTTATGTTCATCCTTACTTCAATCCATATAGCGTCTTCTTTCTTAGACATCCACCCACTGATGAACCCACTGGTAGTGCTGGCCTGTAGCTAATTTCTGCTAGCTGTTTCTGAGGAGTTTATGTTTTGAGAGACATGTTTTAAGTTTTCATGATATAAGATTTATTTATGGTTTTTTTATGTTCTAGTAGACATTTTGATGTACAAAACATTGGCTAGTTGATACTTATGTTGGTATGATTTCCATCTTTTGGGACTATACTCAGAGATTTGCAGTTACTTATAATCTATTTATGTTATTCTCAGCCTTGGTGTTCGATACTATACTTTTCTGATTCATGACGAGTTACACTCATATAGTCTCTGATTCTAATTCTACACTCATATAGTCTGAACATTCTCAATATATGTCAATATACTGCCTGAATGTTTCATATTATACTATGTTCCTAAGTTATCTTTTTCTTATGTACGTTATGATTTTCAAAACCTTGTGGTATATTTTTACTCTCTATGTTATTTAGGAGGTTATAACCTTATGATAATTGACAAAGGGGAGAAGAATACAACTACCACATATACCAAATAAAGATAATTCTTTTTGAGAAGAATATAACTACATCTAAATACTAGTGTTAATTATGAAGTAGTTTAACTTGGAAAATATTGCTCTTAACATGCTTATGTTGAATTATGTTAATCATGTTGAATTATGTTGATAAAATGCTATCCGATATAGTTGGTCAAATCAAACAAGTTTTCCAGGTTCTATAAATAGCCTATGCTGCCCATGCACTACTCAGATGAATTATTGATTTACGAGGGAGCATGCACTCTACGCAAAAGCTACCTATATATTACGGGGGAGCTTTTATGTCAAAGGCTACCTGATGATTAAGTTGTATTGGCATCGTTTGTTAATTACCATAATGGGAGAGATTGTTGGCACATGTACCTTGGTTAACATGCTTCTAATAATTGACATAACCTAGCTTAAATACAAGAGATCAATTATAAAGAAGAAAAGACTGCACTTACATGACGGGACATTACAGAAGCATAAAAAATAATAAAAAGAAGAGAGAGACGCATAGGTTTCGTGTGTCCGAAGCATAAATATTCCTAAGTTAGAAGCTACTAGCTTCTAAAGAAAGACACATATTCAAAAAACGGGCCAGACAGACGCATGGTCCATTCAGACGCACGATGTATTTTTGTCTCTTGTGTGAAAAGATAAATTTTGGGCAATGTGCAATATTCAGACTATGAGGAAGATGTTAGTGATTTTGTCATCCCTATTATTACACTTTGCCAGCTATAAAGGAAGCAGTTGTACGTGTCTACTTCCATATCAATGTTTTGCAGTAAGCAATTGGAGAAGCTATGTGTTTGAGTTATAGGATCGATGTCACCTCTAGAGGGGGTGAATAGAGTGCATCGGAAAAATAATTACCAATTAAAAAATTCTAAGCAGGTGAAGCAAATAATTAATCAAATAAAGCTGCAAGTAAAGCAGTAAATAGTAGAGGCAAGAAAACAATACGCAGACACAGCAGGTTTATACTGATTTCCCTCTGAGAGGACTAGTCCAGTTCGTAAGAAATCTTGCTCGATATAATCCACTATTTTGAATAGAGATTATACCGCGTGCTGTACTCCGAAGAACACGCCAACTTCAATACTATCGTGTTTTTATCCGAAGCCCATAATCATACTTCAACACCACCTTTCTGAGAAAAGCTTTTATACGCCAAGTTTTGTACAACTCGAATTCTCCTAATCGAAAACCACCGGCACTAGAAGAATCGGACTGTCTTGGGGATTTGATGATTAAAGATTGGTTACTTGAATAGAAAGCTTAGGAATAGATAGAGAAGATGAAGAATGAATGAGTGAATAGAAATGAGAATTTCTTCTCTTTTTATAGGTTTTTCTAAGATAGAGTTCGGGCAAAACTTGGTAGCCTAACGTTCATAAATTTGAACGTTGGTGATCCAAAAGAATAGGTAAAGCTGCTGACCAGGAAAAATCCCAAGGGACCGAGTTTGGACAGAACTTAGGCCGAGTTTGGTTGCCTTAGTTTCTGGTCAACTCGAATTTGGTTTTGGCTTTTGGATGTGGGTTTGGTTTGGTTCATGAAATGAATCAAGTTTTTATGTTAGGAGAAATGGATCAAGGATAGGTTTAGGATTGATCTTTCTAAATGCCAGTGATCCCGACTCATAAATCAATCTAGACTCAATAAAAGAAAAATACAAAATAAATATGAAAAAGTTTAGAGGAAATGTAAAATGTAATCTTCGGTTTCTTTTAATATCATGTTCAGAGTTTTAAGTCAATTATCGAAATCGGTTTGACTATGGCTTAATGGGCCAACAATCTCTCCCATTTTGATAATTTGACAAAACTACGATTGATACTTAAGAAAGTTTAGCTCGATTTGGAAGTAGACTTGATTTGTACTGAAGGTACGGTAGCAGCTTTGGCCATCAATATTGGTATAATATAATTGCTCCCCATAATGTACAGTCAAGTCTTGTTACTTCCCCGTAACAAAATATATCAGCTGAATCTGTCTAGATAAGAAAAATTTCTCCAGACAAACTTTTAGTGATAAACAAATTCAACATGCAACATTTTATTTAAGTATCATTATTACTCCCCCATTTTGTCATATGAACAAAATGATAGTAGTAACACTCAGTACAGTTAAGAAGTAGATCAAACTATTTGACAAAAAATGAATAGTGCTGAAATAAGAAATACTCACATAAACTGAAAATAGATAGAAAGTTCATACATCACTAATAAAGCTGATAATGCTTGAAAGAAGCATTTATCACTAATACAAAGTCACAAAAAAATGAAAAACATAACAAGTAGTGAACTATCACTAGGAAACATATCCTCAATCGTCATCCTCATCATCATCATCAGAAGCAGCACTGGAAGGACCAGTCTCAGCTAAACGGTTGGGATCATATCGGGCAGCAGTAGGGTCAAAGAATCGCTGAGACTCTGGATCATCAATCTGATAGCCAAGTCTGGTAGGATCACGAACCATAGGGATGCGTCCACTAGGGTTATGAGCACGACTGTAAGATATATCCCATATAGAATTAGATATAGCCTGGAGCTGAAGGGTGGTACGGAAGTCCATGGAGCGAAACTGATCCAACATAAGAGTCTGAAGTGACTCAAGAGTAACACCACTGGGAGGATGAGTAGGAGGATGATTATCAGCAGCTAATGGGTCAACTGGAGGAGGAGCCAAAATAGTAGGAGCAGGTGTAGAACAATGATACTCATGAAGATAAGCATGAGCACCATCCTCAGCACAATCCTCAAGACTGATCTCAAAGTACTGAAAGATATACATGAGATACATCGCATACAGAAGACGTCGCGATTTCTTGCGACACCGTTCCATAACGGAGATAATAGTCTTGGGTAGACTAAAAGGTATATGAAAATGGAGATGATAAATAGTTGAAAGCTCTAAGTATGAAATCTCATCAGTGGCGATATTTTTTGGAATGATGGTGGAGAATACAATTCTATGAAGATCATAGAAGTAGTTGTTCAGATGCCTAGGGCGAAGGTTGCCTTTCGGTCGAGAGTTTGGTTCACATAATGAGTCACGAAAGGAGTCAAAGGTTGTCCCTTCGGGGAACTAGACAGAAGTGATATCCACCAGGGCTTCTCCAGTATTGGAAATGTTAAGTATGATATCTAAGTCATCACTATCTCAATATCGATTCCACCAACCTTTGATTTTACCTTCCCGTTTGTGATCGATAAATTGTAATAAAACATTCGAATGGCATTGCCATATATAAAAAAACTAGATTGAACTAAATCTAGCAATTAATGATATTCAAAAGCGCTCACATGATCCGAAAATAATATGAAATTAAGAGGAGCACTCGGACAAAGTTTTCTTTTATGAAAATCATTGAACCAATCATTTGATGCCTCTGGAGACACAAATATGAATTCATCAAAGAAATCTCCGTCGGGTTTGGAAGGAGTATAAAGAGAAAAAGAGGCCACCTCATGAGGAGTAGAGGACGAGCCTTCATCAACCTTCCTTTTCTTTTTCGAAGAAATAAGAACTTTAGGAGCCATGAAAAATTGAAATGAGTGGAGATAGAGGATTTATACCGAAATTGAAGGTAGACAGTTGAAGAGAACTCCGAGAGAGCTCTGAATCCAAAGTTTGAAGACTTGAGAGACTTGGAGGAGGGAGAACCAAGAAGTTAGGTTTAGGGTTTTCGGTAGAAATATGATGGCTGTGATAATTTTGAAGATGATGTAGAGGGTTTAAATAAAGAGGAGGCTCGGCTGTCCAGCTTCTATTCGAATTCACCCAGATCGAGTTTGGTCCGAGTTCGACCAGAACTCTGATCGAGTTCGTTCACTTGGGAATCAGAACAGAGGTTGGAAAGGTTGTGATAGTTTTTAACATGAATGCAAAATTAATTAGAAATAACTGTATTGAACTAAATAATTAATATTGATTAATTAATAACACATAAATCACTTCGAATACTTCGGATTAGCTGTATGGACCGGATCTCAGCTAACGGTAGTCCAAAGACTAGTACACCGTATTACTTCAGGTTATTTACACCTGTGTGACAGAAGGGCCCTTTCGACTTATAACCAAAATAATTTTCGCGAATTCATGAGTATTAACTAATAATATTTAATTATATTACTTTAACATCCAGAATTCCTAATTTCCTTCGTAAAAAGTTAAAACGATCTTCAGCCAAAGGCTTAGTAAAGATGTCTGCTAGTTGATGTTCAGTGTCAACAAATTCTAGGTTAATGTTACCTTGTAATACATGATCTCTAAGAAAGTGATGTCTAATTTCTATGTGTTTAGTGCGAGAGTGACATATAGGATTCTTTGTGAGATTAATGGAGCTAGTGTTATCACAGTATATAGGGATGTGCTGAAAAGACAACTGATAGTCTTCTAATGTTTGCTTCATCCACAAAATTTGAGCACAACAACATCCTGCAGCGATATAGTCAGCCTCGGTTGTTGATAGTGCAACAAAATTTTGTTTCTTAGAAAACCATGAGACTAAAGACATCCCTAGAAAATGACATGTGCCATTGGTACTTTTACGATCGACTTTGCATCCAACAAAATCTGCGTCTGAGTAACCTATCAGGTCAAACGAATCGGTTTTGGGATACCAAAGACCAGTCGTCAAAGTTTCTTTAAGGTATCACAGGATACACTTAACGGCGCTCACATTTGATTCTTTAGGACAAGCCTGATACCATGCACATAAGCATACATAAAACATAATATCAGGACGACTAGCAGTTAAATATAGTAAACTACCAATCATACCTCTGTACTTACGTACGTCAGTCGGTATACCACTTTTATCTATATCAAGCTTTGTAGATATTGCCATAGGTGTGCCAATTGGTTTGACATTGTCCATGTCAAATTTCTTTAGCAAATCTTTCATATATTTTTTTTGATTTATAAATATCCCTTGTGAACTCTGCATGATTTGTAGCCCAAGAAAGAATGTAAGTTCTTCCATCATGCTCATTTCGAATTCACTCAGCATACACTTAGCAAACTCGTTACATAGCATCTCATTAATTGATCCAAAAATTATGTCATCTATGTATATTTGCAGTAACAAAATATTTTTATCCAAAGATTTTCTAAAAAGAGTTGAATCAACCATCCCTTTTGAAAAATCGTATTCAAGTAAGAAGGAACTAAGGCGCTCATACCATGCACGAGGTGCTTGTTTGAGACCACAGAGAGCCTTTCGAAGCTTGAATGCGTGATCAGGATTTTTGAAATCTTCAAAACCGGGAGGTTGTTTTACAAAAACTTTTTCTCTTATAAAACCATTTAGGAAAGCACTTTTGACATCCATTTGAAAGACTTTGAAACCATGAAAACTTGCAAAAGCACAAAGCATACAAATGGATTCTAGTCTAACAACTGGAGCATACGTCTCATCATAGTCAATACCTTCTTTTTGATTATAGCCCTGAGCTACTAGACGTGCTTTATTGCGTGTGAATGAACCATTCTTATCTAGTTTATTTTGGAACACCCACTTGGTACCAATGATCGGGTAATCAATAGGTCTGGGAACGAGTTCCCAAACTTGATTCCTCTCAAATTGGTTAAGTTTCTCTTGCATAGTCGAAATCCAAAATTCATTTTTGAAAGCTTCTAAAAAAATTTTAGGTTCAATTTTGGAAACAAATGCAACATTAGCTATTAATAAATCTCTTGTGCTTGAGCGAGTACTTACACCTGTTAATACGTCACCTATTACCAGTTCTTCTAGATGGTCTGGCATAAATCGTATTTGTTTCGGCAGACTTTCTAGATAGGATGTAGATGGTGTATCTTCTGGTGCTATGTTAGAGGAAGTTTTCTCTTTTTCGTCGTCACTATCGTCATTGCGTTGATTGTTCAGCTCATCGAATTTGACGTTTATTGACTCTTCAATAATAAGTGACATTTTATTGAATACTCTGTAGCCTTTGCTTTTTGCCGTATAGCCCAAAAATATGCCCTCATCAGCTTTTTTGTCAAATTTTCCCAAGTTGTCATTTGTATTTAAAATAAAACATCTCCCAAATACCTTTAAATAGCTGATGTTAGGAGTTTTATTAAACTATAATTCATAGAGAGTCTTTTTAGAAATGGGTCTAATCAGAACTCTATCTAAAACATGGCATGCTGTATAGATAGCTTCTGTCCAAAAATACTTTTGAAGATTATACTGGTTAAGCATAACTCTAGCCATATCGCACAGAGTTCTATTCTTTCTCTCCACAACGCCATTCTGTTGAAGAGTTATGGGGCAAAAGAATTCATGAGATAACCCATTTGAATCACAGAATGATTTAAACTCATAGTTATCAAATTCTCCTCCATGATCACTTCGTATCCGAGTAATCATGAATCGTTTCTCATTGTGCACCTTTTTACAAGAAGATACAAATTCAGAAAAGGCCTCATTCTTATTTGCAAGAAAGTAAACCCAAGTATACCATGAATAGTCATCGACTATCACATAAGCATATAGCTTACCGCCAATGCTGGCAACTCTACTTGGTCCAAATAAGTCCATATAAAGTAATTGCAAGGGTCTAGAGTGCTTACAGCGTTTATTGATTTGAAAGATGATCTAGATGTCTTGTTCTTTTCACATTCGGCACAGACCATGTCTTTCTTGAAAGTTATTTCGGGTAAGCCTCTTACCAATTTCTTGGTGGACAATCTTGCAATAATGTCCATGTTCGCATGTCCAAGACGCATATGCCACATCCAGCTTTCATTTTGAGTTGTGAACAAACACTTCCCTGTACTGTTAGTCTTCTCTGCCAAATATAGTACATATATGTTGTCCTACCTTATTCCCTCAAAGAAGATTATTCCAGAAGATTTATCATAAACAAAATATTTATTCTTAAAAAAATTAATTCCATAACCATGATCAGTCAGTTGACTAATGCTTAATAGGTTATGTTTTAATTCTCTTACTAAACATACATCTTTAATGTTAGGTGAGGAGAAGTACCTATGTCGCCAATTCCAATGATATGACCTCTAAGGTTATTTCCAAAGGAGACATAGCCTTATTTCTTCATCGATAGAGTTGCAAACAATTTGTTATCACCGGTCATGTGCCTAGAGCAACCACTATCGAGTATCCACTTGCTTTTAGTAGAAGAAGGAAGGTCCACCTACAACTCAAGTTGAAGATGTAACATTTGGTACCCACTTTCTTGAGGGTCCTGATATGTTATTTTTTGGAACCCATACATACATATTTAGATCTACTAGCTTTCTAATTTTACACTGATGTGATATATGTCCTTTTATACCACAATAGTGACATGTAGCAGAAGTGTTAGTGCTAGGTGTAGTTCAAAGATCATGTATGCGAATTTTTGAATGTGTGTTTTCTTTTTGTGTGCAAAGGTATACATATATTCATGGCTATTGATAGTTCTAGCAGTGTTGGCTATGTTGTGCTTGTGTTTAGCCTTGTGATTTGTGTTTACCTGAGTTATTGGTTTAACAACCTGTTTACCCAGTTTGATCTTTAACTTTTTAGAGGTATCACATGCTTTATTCTACTTGGCTGTGAGTGCATCTACTCTCTGAGCAGCAATATTATACTTCTGTTTGTCCAGTTCATAAAGATCGTTAAGTTTTACATTTTCTTGATTGGCTTTCTCAAGCTTTTCAAGAGCTTCATGTAAGCTTAACATCAAAGAGGTAATCTCATTCGTGTCACTAGAAGAATCTCTAATATCTTCTAGCATTCTATATTGCTTTGAAAACTCAGATTGTACAAATTTCATCTCTTTCTTATCACCTTTGTACATATCTATCATTTTTCTTTGATCTTCTAATAGATCAATAAAAGCATCAGACAATTCATTAAATATAAATTCTTCATAGAGAGGGTTTGATATTACCTTAGCATCAGTAGCCATGAAACATAGGTTCTCTGTGTTGCGATGCTTCTCTTCTTCTTCAGAATCACTAGCTTCACTTTCACACCATATGCTAGTGTTGGCATAGTTTCTGGAAGAAGACCTTCTTTTGCTTGTCTGATCGTGCCTGCTTCCCTTCCTTATAACAGGACAGTCCTCCTTGATGTGTCATATTCTTTTATAGCTGAAGCAGATAGGTTCTTCATCATCTCTGGAATCTTTCTTCTTCTTGTTCGACTTCTCATATCTGAGGAATCTTCTGAAGTTTCTTGTCATAAGGGCCATTTGTTCGTTGTCTGAGCATTCTATCTTACTTTCATCGTCATAGGCTGTCTTGTGGTTAGCTTTGAATGATATCGCCTTCTCTTTTGGAGATGACTCCTCGAAATCTTTAAGGTCTAGCTCATGTGTCATAAGCTTCCCCATAAGGGTTTCAAGAGTCATGATCGTGAGATCATTTCCTTCAATAATGGCTGTCGCTTAGGATTCTAGTTCTTTGTAAGCCTGAGAAGCACCTTCCGAATCTTCTCGTGATTGATGTATTCTTTTCCAAGGGAAGATAGAGGATTAACAATGTCTAGGAACCGAGTAAACATATTTGTAATAGTCTCATTAGGCTTCATTTTGAAGGCCTCATACTCTTGTATTAGTCTTAAAATTTTGGACTCCTTCACTTGTGAAGTACCTTCATGAGTAACCTCAAGAAGTTTCCAAACCTTGTGAGATGTAACACATGTAGAAACTCTATTGAACTCAGTTCTATCTACAGCACAAAATAATGCATTGATGGCTTTTGTATCAAGACTAGCTTGTTTCTTTTCATTGTCGGTATATTCGTCGAATGATTTTTCCACTAGAACACCCTCTACCGTAATAGGTAGTGGTTTCTTATATCCATTCATGACAATCGACCATAAATCGAAATCAAGAGACTTGAGAAAAAAGCTCATATGTGTAGTTTGTGCCATCAAATAGGGGTGGCCTATTTGTTGATTGACCTTCACCATTGCTTGGATATTGGGATGCCATATCTCAAAGAGTTTTAATCCGTCTAGAGATAAGCTGAGCTCTGATACCAATTATAGGATCGATGTCACCTCTAGAGGGGGGTGAATAGAGTGCAGTGAAAAAATAATTACCAATTAAAAAATTCTAAGCAGGTGAAGCAAATAATCAATGAAATAAAGTTGCAAGTAAAGCAGTAAATAGTAGAGGCAAGAAAATAATACACGGACATAGCAGGTTTATACTGGTTTCCCTCTGAGAGGACTAGTCTAGTTCACGAGAACTCTTGCTCGCTATAATCTACTATTTTGAATAGAGATTACACCGCGTGCTTCACTCCGAAAAATACGCCAACTTCAACACCGCCGTATTTTTATCCGAAGCCCACGATCAAACTTCAACAACACCTTTCTGAGAAAAGCTTTTATACGCTAAGCTTTGTACAACTCGAATTCTCCTAATCGGAAACCATCGGCACTAGAAGAATCGGGTTGTCTTAGAGATTTGAAGATTGAAGCTTTGTTGCTTGAATAGAAAGCTTAGGAATAGATAGAGAAGATGAAGAATAAATGAGTGAATAGAAATGGGAATTTCTTCTCTTTTATAGGTTTTTCTAAGACAATCAGGCAGAACGCGGTAGCCTAACGTTCATAAATTTGAACGTTGGTGATCCAAAAAAATAGGTAAAGTGCTGACCAGGAGAAATCCCATGGGACCGAGTTCAGTTCGAGTTCGGGAAGAACTCAGGCTGAGTTCGGTTGCCTTGGTTTCTGGTCAACTCGAATTTGGTTTTGGCTTTTGGATGTGGGTTTGGTTTGGTTCATGAAATGAATCAAGTTTTTGAGTTAGGAGAAATGGATCAAGGATAGGTTTTAGGATTGATCTTTCTAAATGCCAGTGATCCTGACTCACAAATCAATCTAGACTCAATAAAAGAAAATACGAAATAAATGTGAAAAAGTTCAGAGGAGATGTAAACTGTAACCTTCGATTTCTTTTCATATCATGTTCGGAGTTTTAAGTCAATTATCGAAATCAGTTTGACTATGGCTTAATGGGCCAACTGAGTGTTGACTGATCCATAGTTACTCGAGAAAAGTTATTATTTGCATTAAGCAATCAAATGCTATACGTTTCAAGTAATTAGATGTATTGTCGATCCACACTAAACAGATCGTGTGCTGACATGGCAGTGTCTCGTACAACACATCTCAAAATACGTGGTGAGCTATACGTGATTCTCGAAAACGTTCACTCTCTACTAACCCCTAAGGCTCATGCTCCTACCTAATTTTATGCGACTCTGAGGCAGAAGATAGTGTATTTTTGGCACATACGCACATGACTATTCTAGTGAAGAAAAGCTATAAATAGAGGACAGTTTTTTCCTCACGTAGGCATATACACACACAGAGCACAGGCAGATAGAGAGACTACAGATACTGCTTCTTTTCTAAGAACTTTCAGAGAGAGAGAGAGAGAGAGCTTTCAGTGATAAAGTTCCCATTGCTACAGAGAGTTCATCAACGACTAAGCTTCATAAACTTTTGCATCAGATCATCAGCGGAGTAAAGAAGTCGAAGTAGACTTAATCTCTATGGCTCCAATTCCCAGATTCTATTTGTACTCAAAATTCTTGTTTAAGATTCTTGTTGTACCTTTTTCTTTGTAATAATACAAAAGATCCTATATTTTTTGGACTCTTTTTGTGTTGGAACAAAAATGGCGACTCTGTTGGGGACGACTTTCCCCACCGAAGCGAAAGTGTTGGTGCAATCTGATGTGAACAAGCTAGGTTCATTTGAGAAAATATTGGTTCTGCAGTTCAACCAACAAGAACATGAAGCGATATTGTCGGACAAAGACTCCACTCCGACCGCCAAGAGGCAGAAACCCAAGTGTGTTCATAAGGCTTGGATCCTGAAGTCTCTCCCTGCTCTTCCTAATGCCGCTGATGGCAAAGGGAAAGCTCTGGCCACTGTGGACCAAAACAACAGGTTGGAGGCGCATGGCTCCGTACTAGCTACAATGTTGTATAAAGACGTTCCTGCTATTGAGAATATACACCGTGCGTCTAGAAGAGGCTCTGCCAACGAGCCATCAACTAAGTCCTGTGCTTCTCACGGAAAAAAGAACACCAAGAGGACGCATGCTAATCATACGTCTGTCAAGAAAGCTAACACTTGTGACGAAATCCCTCGCTCCAATATGGGCAAAAAGAATATACAACTTTTGAATTTTGGCAGAGGAAAACACTGCGATGCTAAAAATTCAAATATTGGAACTTCTGTCTCACATTTGGTGAATCGAGATGAGAGTTCTGCTTCAATATATAACTCAAGACGCATAACCAGAGATAAGAAGTCTGTCTTTCACAAACTATCTTTTTTATCAGTTTCTATGCGCTATGAAGGAGGCTCAGTTCATGCGTCCCTTCGTGTTATGCGTGCTGATGATGGGAAGCTATATATGATAAAGTCTATGCATCCTAATCATCCATGCACCTCTTTTCCACATGCTGTGGACTCATGTACAATACTTCTTAATGTACCTGAAATGAGTCCACATGATCAAACAACTCAAGACCTAAGTACTGGATGTTCTTATGTACATAAAATAGGTCAACGAATTAAGAAATCAACTCTCCCAAGCGTAGACGTTGTCCAGTCGCATAAAAAAGATAATGAGGTCATACACCCTTCTATTGATTTGCGTGATATATTTCGACATAAGCGTAAATGGACAGAGGTGTCAGAAAACACAGTTATGTCATGTCAAAGACATTCATGTGCGAAGATTATTATCAACTGTTGCTGCTAAAAAATAATTGATCAATCAACCAAACGATCTGTCTTCACCAGATTAAACCAAATCTTCCAGATTTGTCGTGTCTCGGATGACAACTTTCGGATAATGAAGATGAGTTACAGGAGGTGTTACGACCCGCACCCTAGAGTAAGGGCACGAGAAGTGAATACGCCCAGCCCACGTCACAGTGTCGGCGGTAGAATGCTGTCCTAGGTCACAACATCTAACAATATAAGGTGCCTGTATAGTATATAAACTCCGAATGGAGGACAATACAGAATATAGTCTCAATCACAACTAAGGTAGAAATATGATGAGGTAGATAGATATGAAACAAATCCACAAAAGATATAAATAGATAGAGAATCTAAGCGTCTAAGATATCACAGCAATCCAGAAACATCCAAAGCTCAATACAATAATCCAGAAAAATAAGTACAACTGAAAAGACAACTCTAGACTAAAGGTGTGTCATCCACTGCTAATGGATCCTGCTGGAGATCCAAGTCATAACTATCCTCTAGGCCTGTCCCATAGTATGTAGTACAGAGCGCCTCGTCCTCATCCTCTATAATATTTTCAACAGGTCCAGTCAGGACAGGAGCGAGCATAATACATCTCACGTAAATCATAACAGGTTAGGAAATATAAACATGCTAGAGAGTAAGATACATGAAACTGAAAGAATAACATGGTATAAAAGAGAGAACTGTAAGTAAATAGCTACTATAAATAAAGAACTATCAGTGACTAGTGAATCAGAGGACAAGATAAACATGTGAACAGCTGGAGGTGATTCATGGCTATACTAAAGAGTTGATTCATGACTACACTACTTTGGAATCATTCACATGTTTAGTTCTACTCCCCCTTTCCCCAATCAATACACAAGGATCCAGTCAAGTTACGTTAAGATTCATGACTATGCTACTGACTCATAATGAGTGATTCATGAATATATTCGTGAAGGCTCTATGATTCATGAGAGTACATGAGTCACAAGCAGATTTATGATAGATTCGTGATAGTAGAAGCATGAGATACATGATGTAGGTGAAACACACAAGACATGAGTATCCGATGCTCTCGTGTAACGCCCCAGTCCCAAAATACGTAGGACTAGGAACATAGACATGCCAGCTGTATTTATACGAAGTATACTCCAATATATGGAAGTCTCGTATAAATACATAAGCTGTAAAATGCAGTAGAACCATAACTAATCTCATCCACAAGAATAAAAGAATAGAAGATGACATATAATGCGAATAAATTGTCTTGATACAATATGTTGGGCGGAGACAAATCCACTACCAACAAAATAAAGAAAAGTACATAGAAAACGAAATGAGTGGCGAGCGAAGCAAAGACGATCCAAATGCAATCATCCTCGAAGAATTAGCGAAGATCACGGCTAGAGCTAGAACACCTGCGAAAGACAATAGCACACACCTGGCAAGACAACCAGGTCCTCAGAGGGACGTAACAAGACACATAATAGCATGCCATATAAACTGAATAAATATTGCTCAAATAAATAAGTAAATCGAATTATAACATGTTCCAATACACACCTACTGAACGAGCGTACCATCCCCCCAACCAAACAAGGACAGGAGATGGTAAACTAATTCACGGTAACGTATCTTCCCATGCTATGAATCCAATATGGTATCCGGATCCCAACAAGGTTCAATACCTTCTCATCGAAGTAGTAAGTCACACCTACAACCAAACAAGGACAAGATGTGAGGAACTAATCCGCGACAAGTTATTATTCTAAGCCACGGTCAGATACAAGTACCCAAACAAAAAGTACTCGTACCTAACGGATAAAGGTAGCCTACCGTTCTAAGTGAAATGTAGTTAAGAACAATCCTTCCTACGCATGGGCCCTGGCTAAATAGGATCGGCGTAGTCCCCCTTTGGGCACCAGAGGCCCCAGCAGGAAGAGCATGATGTTCCGCAGAATCGTCAGTGGCCGTCAGTAATCATGGGTCATCAACCCCGTATCTCCAGCGAAGAGTCCGGGTCACAAGGGAAGTGCATCGAAGCCCATACGCTAAGGAATTGTCCTCCCCGCCCAATGCCTACTGTGTTGTATCCACAACACAAACCACTATAACCGCTAAGTCAAACTAGCATGCAATCTCTATTAGCGGTTATTCCTATCGCACGGCTTGTACGTACTGGTGGCCAGCCAATCACGCACTTCCGTGTTCTATATGCGACACACAACTTCGTGTTACAACGTGTCAAGGCCAATGAATGCAACACAAAAGGTGGTTCCTTAAATCTAGGTTTAATGTGAGAAAAATAACACATAGCAGGAAATAAATGAACAGTAAGTTCTAACAGTTATGCCATGTATCACAGTTTATTTTGCATAAAGAAAATAAGTAATGCATAAAATATGAGCTAAAATAGATAAAAAGCAAATGGCAAGGTGTCTTGCCTGGTAGAGTGCCTGGTGTGCTGCGATAATCAATGTGGCACGAACTGCAACTTTGGTGTGACAACTACACAAGGGGACCTCTGTTGGTGGTATAGACCGGTGCATCGGGTCCAGAACGGTCAATTTGGTTAGGGTCGATAGGAGGAAGGACATATTGGCGAGGGAATAAGAGAATGGGTTTAGTCATAGATGGGATGATAATCGAAGGAATTTGGATAAATAATCATATACGAATTTAGATAAAATGTTCATAAACTTTTGAAATTATACTTTATTATCCAAAATAGTGTTAGGTAAAAATACGTACAAATATAAGGTAACACTTGAAAAAAAATCAAAAGTCTTTTAGGCAAAATTTTTGTACAAAAAGATTTTAGATAATATTTGAAATCTAGAAAATTATTTGGACTAAATCCTATTGTTTGACAAAGTACAGTATTTAGATAAAGATTTGTCTTTAAGAATATCTAGAAAATACTATAAATAATCTAATTCCTAATTTTGATAAATAAATAATTTTAACAAACACAAAAATAACAATAATAGTAATAATAATATTGACAATAATAACTATGGACTGCTGTTGACTTCCCAATTAATTAAAATAATAATAAGAGTAATATTAATAATTAGTAATATTAGTAAAATAATTAATAACAGTAATATTAATAAATTGAAATAATAATATACTAATAACAGTTTTAATAATAATAATAATAATAATAATAATAATAATAATAATAATAATAATAATAATAATAATATATAGAAAATAAAAGATAAAATAAAATAAAATAAAAGTATTGAAGTCGTTCTCCTCTTTTAGAGGAGAACATTGGAGAAGAAGTAAAGACAGGGAAGCTGAGAATGAAAAGGGATGGAGAGAGAGAGAGGATGGGGAAGGAGAGGAGTCGGAGGGGGAGATCGGAGCTGCGCTTGCTTGCGTGGAGTCGAGCGCGGCGGCGAGCGGGAGGAGTAGGCGGACGGATCGGTGGCGTGGGGCTTCCGGTAGCGGAGGGGAAGGGGCTGCGTGCGGGATGAGACGGAAGAGAGGGTTTTCCGGCGTGGGGAGCGGCGGATCCGGTCGGCAAGAGGCGGCGATCGACGGGGCTTCGGTAAGACGGAGGGAGAGAGGGTTCGGAGTGGGCGCGCGGAGGAGCAGGGAAGCGGAGGACGGACGCTCCGGCGGAGGAGGGTCGAAAAGAGGGCGGCGGAGCCGGATCTCGCGCGGTGACCGTTCCAGTCGGGCGGAGGGGCTCGGAAAGAGGGCGGCGGAGCCGGATCTCGCGCAGGGACCGTTCCAGTCGGGCGGAGAGGGCGGCGCCAGCGGCGGCCAGGAGTGGCGTGGCTAGGCGGCGGCTCGGCGACTTCAGGTGAGGTTAGGATTAGGGTTTTGTTTTTCTTCCTGTTCTTGTTGACGGTGGTGGTGGTCCGGCCATTGGCCGTGGGAGCGGTGGTGTTGGATTTTTCGGCCAGTGGCTATTGTGGTTGGGTCGGACTGGTCCGATGGCAGATTTTGGGGCTGCGCTCGGGTGAACGGGTGGCTGTGTTGGGAGTTTGGCCGGGAAGTCACCGAATTTTGGGCGACAGTGGTGGTGTTTCCTGGGGGTGATAGCCGGAGACGACCGCGGTGGTCGAGGGTTAGGCTGTGTCGGCGGTGGTAGTGGTTTCAATGGTTGTGGTGGCGGGTGAGGTGCTGTGTCGGTCGGGAAAGAGGACGGAGACGGGTTGGCCGAAGGTGGCGGCCAGGGTTGATGGCGATGGTCGTGGCGATGATGGTGGCAGCGGTTGGTGTCGGGGAGGTCGCGGGGGTGATAGGCTCAGGCCAAAATTAGGGTTAGGGTTAGGATTAGGACTAGGGTTAGGGAATTTATTGATGTCGGGGTGTGTCCGACACGGGAACAGAAATGTATTTGTAAAAGAATGGAATAAGATTTGGACGATGGAACACGGACACGGGGCACGCACCATTGGTTTGTGGAGAATTTATGGATGAATAATGAAAAGTTGGAGGAGTACCTGCCTATTTATAGGATGTGGGAATTCCCAATTTGGATAGGCTTAGGATTAGATTTAAAACCCAAGTAGATATATCATCTATTTAATTTAAAACAATCAAATCCAAATCCAATCTATATCCAAATCTAATTTCAAATTAAATATCTAATTTAAATCAAATTAAATTTCTAGTATAAAATCCATGAGATAAATTAATTTCAAATATTTAACTTATTTAAATAAATCCAAAATTTTTAAATCAAGATTTAAATGTCCCAATAATTTAAAATATGTTTTCCAAAATACTATAATAATTAATTTCAAAAATACATTATTATTTATTTTAAAATAAGCTAATAAATAAATTATGAAATATGTATGCATAATTATTTATACAAAATCATGCTCTCTAGTATACAATGAAATATAACTTATTACTAATAAATATTAGAAAGAAGGGCTTAAGATAACCAACTCGAAAATTTGGTAAAATGGCAAAAATAATATTTATATATATTATCTTGAAACTATAAAAATAAAATAAAAAATATTTTTCTAAAAATATGTACGCTCGCACATTTTCGCACTCGTCGAGCAAGAATAAAATTTCGTACGCGACGTACAATACGACTACGCGACGTACAATAATAAAAATTTTAAATCAGTACAAATTTTAAATAAAAAAATATAGTAGAAATTTAGGGGTTTTACATCTCGAGAGGGATAACATCTCATGAAGGGATCTATATAGTACCAATTCGTGTTACCAACGTGACAGCATCAAGTAAAGTAATCTAGAGCAAGAATATAACCCTAAGCAAGTTATGAAATGATCAGAGAATATACTCGCCTGATATCCTGAGTATCTGAAATAAAATACTGTCTGAGGAGTGGTGTCCGGCTCCTATTAGAACAGCACAAGTCACAACATGTCCAAAATGGTAAAATAGACTGCTACAATGCATTCTACATGATGTTTGGGTCAATCTAGGCTAAAGTCAACCTTTGGTCAACTCTAGTCAACTAGACTAGTCAAACTAAGTCAACTAGGTCAAACCTAACCCAGACAAGTCTCACTAAGCCTAGCCATACCTATCTTGCATTCACACATCATCACAATGTCACACAAGCACACAAAACTCATGTGTATACATGCCATATACACATAGGCTTACTCATAGGAAACTACATAGGCTATATCACATAGGGCTATATGCCAAATACAATCTATATTGGCATGCACTCACATATTTAATTACCACATTTGTATATACTAAAATAATATCAGCAACACACACACACACATATATATATATATATATATATATATATATATATATATATATATATATATATATATATTTTTTTTTTTCTTT
This sequence comes from Iris pallida, assembly GCA_029216955.1. Lineage (NCBI taxonomy): Eukaryota > Viridiplantae > Streptophyta > Magnoliopsida > Asparagales > Iridaceae > Iris > Iris pallida. Next base: position 6,203,059 of record JANAVB010037818.1, read on the forward strand.
TCTTATATATATATATATATATATATATATATATATTTATATTTTTTTTTATTTTTTTATATACAATATCTATATTCTTGTGTAATAATAATAATGTAATATATATATATATATATATATATATATATATATATATATATATATATATATATATATATATATATATTACATTATTATTATTACACAAGAATATAGATATTGTATATATATACATATAGAGAGATAGAGTGACAATGCATATATATGTTTGTGTGTCATGTGTGTGTACCTAACAGTGAGTGTGTGTGTATAGATTCCTGTGTGTGTATGAGTGTGTGAGTGACAGTGCATAGGTAGGTTGTTCTCAGATTTTAGGTGTAAGGGTGTGTGTGTATAGGGGAATCAATGTGTGAGTGTGTGATATCATGTGTTTTTAGTTTTCAGTGTAAGGGTGTGTGTCAATTTAGGTAATTGGAATTTGTGTGTGAACATACAATAGTAGCTATAGGGTCCCAGGTTAGTCCCAGGTCTGTACATGTGTGTGTATGAGTGAGAATCAATGTGTGAGTGTGTGTGTACAATAGGGTGTTGTGTCAATATGTGAAAATAATGCACAAAAATTGTTCTTAGGTTTTTAGAAATCAGATTTGAGTGTGTGTGTTCCCAGTTTTCAGGTTAACAATCAAATGACATTCAAAAACCCATCATTCCATGCTAACATGAGCCCTCACATATAACTTAAACTCATATATATATATACATGTGAATTAACATGATAATCTAATCATTAAAATCAGTTAAAACCCAACATAATCTCATAAAATCAGTGTATACATAATTAGGTTTCAGTTTAACAGTCCAAAAATCAAATTCGAAAACCAATTTACCTAACTAACATGAAACCTAACATGTAGATTAATTCTCAGGCATGAAATGGAATTAAACATAGTAATTTATTCATTTAAAAATTAGTAAACACAAGTTTAAATCTTATAAAAATCAACTAACAGTGAACTAGGTATCAAAATTTAGGGAAACCACAGTTTTGAGATGAAAATACACTAATAATCAAATTTAAATGGTTGGTAATTAAAGTGCCATGCTTGTACGTGTCAAGCATGGTATCTGTGTCCAACCAAGTGGACACAATCGTGCCCAAGACATTTCATTCATCATACGAACACGGTGTCAGTGCACAGCCTCGTGCATGCATGTCAGTCGATCTAGGACACGACACAGTGCACTAAAGTACACGTGCACATGTCCACGTGTTCGCCTAGGGTAGGGCTACACGTCTAGGACCCTAACACGAGTCCATGTGACGTCGTGTCGATATGGAAAGCCCGTATCAGTGCGTGTATTGCGACTGTGCACGCACACCGCGTGTCCAGTGCGGTCACAAATTCTCATCGTGTGGTGAACCAAGTGTTCCCAAACTTTGGGAAGTGGATGTCAGTCAATGCCCGACATTCTCCCTAAATTTCCCGTGTCCACGTATCCTGTGCGAAGAGCACTAACAGTCGGGCAGCAGGACACTGTGCGCACGTGTGTAGTGGGCGTGTTCGTGTCCTGTTTGGACACGGACACGGCTCAAATTCACCCCAGTCAATTAGAAAATCAAAACACACATATAAGTCAACATTTCTATTTAATTACTTTTTAAAAACAGCAAACTAAAACCCATTGAGGCATTTTCACAAACACTTAGATCTAGGTTATGATACGTGTCCGATACAGGCACGAAATCAATGCAAAATCTTACCAAACTCATACCACAGCTAGGGGCACCTAGATCTAGGCTACCACGCAAATAAATTAGAAATTAAACACAATTTAGAGGGTTTACCTATAGTGTGTCAATGACAAAGAAAAGCCCCAATAGAATGATTCCCCTTGCTAGCCAAAATCTCCAAATTGTCCCAAAACTGAGATTTCTCTCCATGAACAGAAAATAGAGTATGATTAGACTCTAATGCAAGAAACTAGAGTCAAAAAGGAATTAAAATAGAATAGTTATGGATTGGGGAAGAATGACAATACCTTTCCTTTCCCAAAAGTTGATTTGATACAAAAGAGGCAAGAACAATGAAAGAGAGACTTTATAGGGGGATCCCAATGTGGCCGGCCAGAGAAGAAGAATTAGGGTTAGGGTTAGGGAAATCAATTCATAAGTCACAAGTCCTTGAACCAAATCTTTTATCCTCCTATTTGAAACTTGATTCTAAATGACTTAACTTGGGTTGACTTAAGTCAGACTAGGGTCCCACCATGCTATTCAAGTCACCATAGCTAGAGTCAACATCTAGGTTAGTCTCCAAAGTATCAACTAGCAAAAATCAAAAATAATAATCATCACTTCAATAATTCAAAATAATTTCAAAATTCACAAAATGACTAAAATACCCTCAAGCTAAAATATGGTAGTGACAAATCTACCCTCCTTAAAAGAATTTTGTCCTCGAAATTAAAAGACGAAACTAAACTGATGAGAAGGATAGACAATCATACCTCAAGGTCCAAAAAGATATGGGTATCGCTCGCGCATCTCATCCTCCCGCTCCCAGGTAGACTCTCCTGGAGAATGATGCCTCCATACGACGCGAACCAAGGGTATTACCTAGTTCCTCAGTACCTTCTCTCGGCGATCCAGAATCTCTACTGGCTGCTCTGGATAACTGAGTGTAGGTCCCACCTCAATCTCCGAATGGTCATGTATATGGCTAGGATCAGCCACGTACCATCTCAACTGTGATACAAGGAATACGTTGTGGACACCCACTAGTACAGGTGGCAAGTCTAGCCTGTATGCTACGTCACCGACTCTCCCGCTGACCACGAAAGGTCCGATGAAGCGCAAGCTAAGCTTTCCACCTCCACCAAAACGTATAGTACCACGAGTCGGAGATATCCTCAGAAAAACCATGTCTCTGACCTAAACACAAACAAGGTCTCAAGTTACAAAATAATCAAACATGATCAAACAAACACAAACAAATAACCTACTTCTAATCCTATCTCTAATTTGTACCTCAAACTCCAAAGGCCTCCTGTGGCTATCGGCCCAATGCCGATGTCTGTCCTGCGCCACACGAAGTCTGTCCCTGATGAGCTTCAGCTTCTCAGCTGCGTCAACAACCATCTCAGGTCCCAATAAAGCTCACTCCCTGACATCATCCCAAGACAAGGGTGTACGACATCTACGTCCGTACAGAGGCTCGAAGGGTGACATCTCAATGCTGGCCTGAAAACTGTTGTTGTAAGCAAACTCCACCAAGTGCAGGTGATCCTCCCAGGATCCTCCAAAATCCAAGATGCACGTCCGTAGCATGTCCTCGAGCGTCTGAATAGTCCTCTCTGACTGTCCGTCCCTCTGAGAGTGGTATATAGTATTAAACTTGACCTGAGTACCCAAACTAGTCTGTAGACTCCGCCAGAAATGTAAAGTAAAGCGACTATCCCGATCCGAGACAATGCTGATCGGAACTCCATGAATCCTGACAATCTGTCGCATGTACATCTCTGCAAGCCTCTTAGTAGACGTATCCACTTTAAATGACAAAAATTGGACCGATTTGGTTAACCCCCAACAATCAAGGTCAAAGCTTCTACCTAGCAGCATCCTGGGTCAGCAAGTCCAATATGGGTAGTAGGCTTAATATAGGTCATATCCAGAATTTGGGTAGGCAGGTTGGGTCAAAAAGGTGTTCCCAATTTGAGTCAAAAAAGTGACTCCATGGGGTGAATCAAGATGGGGTCTTGTGTCGGGAAAGTCGTATGAAGCAAACAGAGTACAAGATGCTGTGCCTGAGTGGAACACGAAGGTTATGAGTGTAGGGGGTCATGTATAGGTCATGCAAGGGAAGTTGGTTTTGAGAAAACAACTAGTCTTGTGCTCCTAAATTAAAAGTCACGGTAATGTGTATGAAATAATCATAATTAAAGTAGGAATGGTCAATGGCCTAAATTGGACCAAAAGTTGTGTTGCCAAAACAGTACAAGGGACAGGGTAAGTGGGACCGTCTAGGGTCATGAGTGTAGGCTGGGAAGATAAGGAAAATAATGAATCAAACAGGATTGTAAGGGTTACCATTCTAGGGTCAGAGGTACACTATTACTTCTAAGTCAAAAGGCCTATCACATTCATTATTTCATTAAGAGAAATTCATAACAAGGAAGTTATACAAAGGATTATACTAACAGTTAGAGCTACTCCTACTCCTAAGTTGAATGATGAGAAAGCAAAACAAAACAAAACAAAAAAAATTTGAAAGACTGAAACGAAAAGTAGAGATGATATGTTCAAAAACTTTTAAGATGAAATCTGATAATCATATGCATCCATCCAAAATCATGGTACTCTGAATCCTCGTCATACTAGTAAGCAGGGCTATGATAACCATAGAGTCCCAACTATTGTACACACTTCTAGAATAATGGTATTTAAAATTTTTGCTCTGCCGCTAGCTTGGCTGCGAAAACCTTAAATTCTCACACCCGAGAAATATATCCAAAATCAGACTGTAGGTCCTTGCCATGCTGGCTAATGTGACTGTAGAAGACTAGGTTCCACAACTGAGATGACCTAGCCCATATAATTTATCTTGGCAGAAAATTAAATCAACAATGAATACCAAGAATCAGATTTATATACGAACAAGAACGATAAGCAAGATCTGTTGGAACTGAATTTCGAGATGGTTAAATATGGCAAGGAATGGAATTGAGATAAACCGAACCTGTGATAAGCTCTCCTACTACCTGTGCACCCTCAGCTGCCATAGCGTAAGCTCGCCCCTGCTGGCCTCCTCCAGCCTGATGCTGATGCGAATCTCTGCTGCTGAGTCTGTAAGGGTATTCCCTTCTACTGGCTCATCGGAGCCCTCGCTCCTACTCCCTGAGCTGTCCATCCAGGAATCTTGGGACACTCTCTTAACTGGTGATATGATGCTCCACAAAGTAGGAACTTGCCTAAACTTATTTAGCATTTACTCCAATCGTGCCCTGGTTTCTTACAGAAAGGCAACTGATAATATGCTGCTGTCTAGGGTCTGCTGCATCTGTAACGGTGGTCCCTTCGGCTGCTCTGTCGGAGCCCTGGCTCCTGCTGCTGCTTGAGTTATTGCTGTCTGGCTCTTGGGACACTACTTACACCGATGCTCCGCTGAACCACAAAGTAAACACCTGCCAAGCCTCATCCTGCAGTCGTTCCACCCATGGCCTACCTTCTTGCAGAAGTTGTACCTAGCGTCATGCTGCTGTCTGGATGCCTGGTGGAAATATGTACATCCCTGACCCTGAAGGTACTGCTGAACAGGCCTCTGCTGATACTGATGCTGAATCTATACGTGAGGTCTGTTGGCCTGACCTCTACTGCTACTGGCTCCATGAATGTCATGTCCCCTCTTGAACAACTATTGCAGTTGAGTTTCCACTATCTGCTGGAAAAAGGAGATCAAATATGCCACGTCCTCTGATCCTGATAGCGGCTGCTGCTGAAGAACGTTCGGGATGACTGGGGAAAGTCTCGGAGTAGAAAGATGTGTACTCCCATAAGCTGGAGGTATCCCAGCCTGAACTGGCATAACAGGAGCTACAGTTTCGGGGTCCTGCTGATCAGGACGAGAAGTGGCAGACCCCTCAGTGGTGTCTTCTCGATCGAAACGATGAGATCGTGTCTCCATAACCATCCTAAAGACAGATCAAATGAGAGGGCAATCATTGAGAATGAAGCGATCACATCAAGGGATGACGATTTATTTTCAAGGAAAGACAATAATGCAGTTACTTTAGGTAACAAAAATCTGATTAAGAGATTTTTCTATTGTGATTGAGTACCTTCAAAAATATATCCTAATCCCACTGCAGGATGTAGTGATACTCTTGTTCGAATACCACTACATAAACTCGACCTGCATGGGCTACCACTAAAAACGTTCACGACCCGTACCATAGAGTAAGGGCACGAGAAGTGAATATGCCCAGCCCACGCCGCAGTGTCGATGGTAGAACGCTATCCTAGGTCACAACATCTAACAATATATGGTACCTGTACAGTATATACACTCCGAATGGAGGACAATACAGACTACAGTCTCAATCACAACTATGGTAGAAATATGATGAGGTAGATAGATATAAAACGAATCCACAAAAGATACAAATAGATAGAGAATCTAAGTGTCTAAGATATCACAACAATCCAGAAACATCCAAAGCTCAATACAATAATCCAGAGAAATAAGTACAACTAAAAAGACAACTCTAGACTAAAGGTGTGTCATCCACTGCTAATGGATCCTGCTGGAGATCCAAGTCATAGCTATCCTCTAGGGCTATCCCATAGTATGTAGTACAGAGCAATTCGTCCTCATCCTCTATAATATTTTTAATAGGTCCAGTCAGGACAGGAGTGAGCACAATACATCTTACACAAATCATAACAAGTTAGAAAATATAAACATGCTAGAGAGTAACATACATGAAACTGAAAGAACAACATGGTATAAAAGAGAGAACTGTAAGTAAATACCTACTATAAATAGAAAACTATCAGTGACTAGTGAATTAGAGTACAAAATAAATATGTGAACAGCTGGAGGTGATTCATGGCTATACTAAAGAGTTGATTCATGACTACACTACTTTAGAATCATTCACATGTTTAGTTCTACTCCCCCTTTCCCCAATCAATACACAAGGATCCAGTCAAGTTATGTTAAGATTCATGACTACGCTACTGACTCATAATGAGTGATTCATGAATAGATTCGTGAAGGCTCTGTAATTTATGAGAGTACATGAGTCACAAGCAAATTCATGATAGATTTATGATAGTAGAAGCATGAGATACATGATGTAAGTGAAACACACAAGACATGAGTATTCGATGCTCCCGAGAGGGATAACATCTCATGAAGGGATCCATATAGTACCAATCCGTGTTACCAATGTGACAACATCAAGTAAAGTAATCTAGAGCAAGAATATAATCCTAAGCAAGTTATAAAATGATCAGAGAATGTACTCGCCTGATATCCTGAGTATCTAAAATGAAATACTGTCTGAGGAGTGGTGCCTGGCTCCTATTAGAACAGCACAAATCACAACATGTCCAAAATGGTAAAATAGACTGCTACAATGCATTCTACCTGATGTTTGGGTCAATCTAGGCTAAAGTCAACCTTTGGTCAACTCTAGTCAACTATACTAGTCAAACTAGGTCAACTAGGTCAAACCTAACCCAGACAAGTCTCACTAAGCCTATCCATATCTATCTAGCATTCACACATCATCACAACGTCACACAAGCACACAAAACTCTTGTGTATACATGCCATATACACATAGGCTTACTCATAGGAAACTACATAGGCTATATCACATAGGGCTATATGCCAAATACAATCTATATTGGCATGCACTCACATATTTAATTACCATATTTGTATATACTAAAACAATATGTATATCTATATTCTTGTGTAATAATATTATATATATATATATATATATATATATATATATATATATATATTATAAAAAAAATAAAAAAAAAATATATATATATATATATATATTATAACACAAGGATATAGATAATGTATATATATACATATAGAGAGATAGAGTGACAATACATATATATGTGTATGTGTCATGTGTGTGTACCTAACATTGAGTGTGTGTGTATAGATTCCTGTGTGTGTGTACGAGTGTATGAGTGACAGTGCATAGGTAGGTTGTTCTCATATTTTAGGTGTAAGGGTGTGTGTGTATAGGGGAATCAATGTGTGAGTGTATGATGTCATGTGTTCTCAGTTTTCAGTGTAAGGGTTTGTGTCAATTTAGGTAACTGGAATTTGTGTGTGAACATACAACAGTAGCTATAGGGTCCCAGGTTAGTCCCAGGTCTGTACATGTGTGTGTATGAGTGAGAATCAATGTGTGAGTGTGTGTGTACAATATGGTGTTTGTCAATATGTGAAAACAGTGCACAAAAACTGTTCTCAGGTTTTTGGAAATCAGATTTGAGTGTGTGTTCCCAGTTTTCAGGTTAACAATCAAATGACATTCAAAAACCCATCATTCCATGCTAACATGAGCCCTCACATATAACTTAAACTCATATATATATACATGTGAACTAACATGATAATCTAATCATTAAGATCAGTTAAAACCCAACAAAATCTCAGAAAATAGTGTATACATAATTAGGTTTCAGATTAACAGTCCAAAAATCAAATTCGAAAACCAATTTACCTGACTAACATGAAACCTAACATGTAGATTAATTCTCAGGCATGACATGGAATTAAACATAATGATTTATTCATTTAAAAATCAGTAAACACAACTTTACATCTCCGAAAAATCAACTAACAGTGAACTAGGTATCAAAATTTGGGGAAACCACAGTTTTGAGATGAAAATACACTAATAATCAAATTTAAATGGTTGGTAATTAAAGTGCCATGCTTGTACGTGTCAAGCATGGTGTCTGTGTCCAACCAAGTGGACACAATCGTGTCCAAGACACTTAATTCATCACACAAACACGGTGTCAGTGCACAGCTTCGTGCATGCGTGTTAGTTGATTTAGGACACGACACAGTACACTACAGTACACGTGCACATGTCCACATGTTCGCCTAGGGTAGGGCTACACGTCTAGGACCCTGACACGAGTCCACGTGATGCCGTATCGATACGGGAAGCCCGTATCAATGCGTGTATTGCGACTGTGCGCGCATAACGCGTGTCCAGTACGGGCACGATTTCTCATCGTGTGGTGAACCAAGTGTTCCCAAACTTTGGGAAGTAGATGTCAGTTAATGCCCCGACATTCTCCCTAAATTTCTCGTGTCCACGTGTCCTGTGCGAAGAGCAATAACAGTCGGGCAGTAGGACACTGTGCGCACGTGTGTAGTGGGCGTGTTCGTGTCCTGTTTGGACACGGGCACGGCTCAAATTCACCTCAGTCAATTAGTAACTCAAAACACACATAGAAATCAACATTTCTATTTAGTTACTTTTTAAGAACAGCAAACTAAAATGCATTAAGGCATTTTCACAAACACTAAGATCTAGGTTATGATACGTGTCCGATACGAACACGAAATCAATACAAAATCTTACCAAACTCATACCACAGCTAGGGGGCACCTAGATATAGGCTACCATGTAAATAAATCAGAAAATAAACATAATTTAGAGGGTTTACCTATAGTGTGTCAATGACAAAGAAAAGCCCCAATAGAATGATTCTTCTTGCTAGCCAAAATCTCCAAATTGTTCCAAAACTGAGATTTCTCTCCATAAACAAAAAATAGAGTAGGATTAGGCTCTAATGCAAGAAACTAGAGTCAAAAAGGAATTAAAATAGAATAGTTATGGATCGGGGAAGAATGACAATACCTTTCCTTTCTCAAAAGTTGATTTGATACAAAAGAGGCAAGAACATTGAAAGAGAGACTTTATAGGGGGGATCCCAATGTGGCCGGCCATAGAGGAAGAATTAGGGTTAGGGTTAGGGTTAGACTAGTAGGCTTTGGGCCAAGTTTAAATGGTACAGGAAATTAATTCATAAGTCACAAGTCCTTGAACCTAATCTTTTATCCTCCTATTTGAAACTTGATTCTAAATGACTTAACTTGGGTTGACTTAAGTCAGACTAGGGTCCCACCATGCTATTTAAGTCACCACAGCTAGAGTCAACATCTAGGTTAGTCTCCAAAGTCTCAACTAGCAAAAGTCAAAAATAACAATCATCACTTCAATAATTCAAAATAATTTCAAAATTCACAAAATGACTAAAATACCCTCAACTAAAATATGGTAGTGACAGGAGGCCTCGGTCTATGCGATCTCCAGTTAAAGTGATGATCAAGCACCTTCATCCTCTTCGTTCAGGGGAGGTCAAGAGCTACTTCACCTGAAAGTGTTTATCAAGGAACCCGTTCCTGGTCTAGACAGTCTTCTGGTGTACTCCAAGTTTCCGAATAAGATAATACTGGGGCTAGCATTCTCCCAGTCTTTGACCATTCCACATCGTATTCTGATGACAGAGTACCTCACATTTTAGAAAGAGATGATGCAGTTTCACAGTCAGGATCAAGTAGTACTAGTAATGCTTCCCTGCATACTTCTTCATCCGGTAGTCCGTATACAACATCTGTGTATTTGACTGGTAATGAAGAGGGTGCTAACAATGATCGACATAGAAATGATAATTTGGAGACCATGTTACAAAATGTTATGACGATGATGCAACAGATGCAAACAACCATGAACTTGCAAACAACTCTACATCAATCTCATCCGTCAACTCAAACTCCTGTCGATCAAGATACAGTGGGGGTATCATTTAACCCTAATCCATCACCGATAGTTGAAAATGTCTCTACACCAGTGCTACAACAGACACGACTAGCTATCATACAGAACACCTTTGCAAACCAGTCGATTGATACCCTCGAAGCTATCTGAGGCATCAATGCTCGATTGGATGATATCATTTCAAAGGAGGAACTGCATCAAATGGAAATGTCACGTCCTTATCCTTCAGAGTGGGATGATGTGGTTTGTCCTCCAAAGTACAAACCTCAATCTCTGATTCCTTATGATGGAGCAGGTTCCCCGAGGCAACATTTGACATACTTTTACTCCCAGACTGTTCATATACCAAAGAAAGATATGGTCTAAATTATTCATTGGTACCTTGAAGGGAGTAGCATTTGAATGGTTTTGCAATCTACCTGATGATTGAATTAAAACTATCAAAGACTTGGAGAAGTTGTTCCTCACTAGATTCTATGAAGGGATATGTAATGTCTCTATGTCAAAGCTTATTGCTACAAAACAAGAGAACAAAGAACCAGCTCGTGAGTTTATCTAACGGTTCAGGAGATTATCGATGAAGTTGCATCCCGGGATTCCTCAGTTAGTGTTAATCGATACATGAAGGGGTAATTTCTTACCTATCATTAGATTCTATATTAGCCCCAGAGATTAAAATGATTGGCCAGCTTTCATTGCTACTGCTGAGAAGGCTGAAGAATTGGTCCAGGTACTATATTTGATTGGGTTGAAATCACCCGAAGATAAAGGAAAGCATCCCCAGAGCAGCAACACTTCTGGGAAAACCAATAAAAGGAAGGAGTCCTTTATAGAGGATGTTTTTGTAGCTGCTTTCCAGCCCAAACAAAAAGCTCCAGATGCTCTAAGGCCTAAGCCATATTATAACTTTAATGAAGCCCTCACAGTGGACATCTTCCAGGTATTGATGAAGGAAAATAAGTTGTGACTACCTCCCCCTTGAAGGTCTGAAGAAGTAGGTCGAACCAATGATCTGAAGTATTGCTTTTGTCATTAGTATGTACATCACCCTACGAAGGATTGCAATATATTGAAGAATCATATTCAGTAACTGTTGGATTCAAAGGCCATTATATTGCATACAGATGAGAAACAGGTTTATATAAATCTTGTTTCTCTTTAATTTTGAGACCTCCCTGCAATTGAAGTTCAAGACGGTATTACCCCGATACCGAAGGCGACATTACAAGTTGTTAATCTTCCTCCAGTCCGAGATCAGACGACCGGACTCGTACCACTCACTACTCAGCATGGTGAAGTCATGTGGATCTATCCTGATCTTCTTGAAGATAGGATCCAAAATCAACCTTGTTCACTTCCAAGATACAGAGCAAGAAGAAGAAAAGTAAATCATGCAATATGATCAATGAAGCTATAGTCAAGGAAACCAGATCTGGAAAGGCACACCTACGTACCTCCAATCAAGAGCAAAAAGATAATCTTTTTATTGTAGCTCATGCTCCAAGTCTACCTGCCATCTTGGTTTCATCAGAATTGGGGCCATCAAAGCAGACCTCAGAAGAAAAAGGGAAACAAAAAGAGGTGAGGTTGGACAAGTCCTTGAAGAAGTCTAATCCTCTCGGACTTGACAAGCCTTCCAATTTTGATATATTGGAATAGGTTGCTAACATTGTCACTCCTATTTCCCGTTATACATATTTTTAGTATACGTGTATGGATTTCTGACATTTGTCAGGTGACCCATAATTAGACTTGTCTTGTTCAGTCTTGGATTGGTTTAGTCTTGGTTTGATCTAGCTAGTTTTGGTTTGGTTCACCTTGGTTCTTCATGAAATGTGGCTTGACTTGGTTTGGTTTGGGTTGGTTTAGCATGACTTGGCTTAGTATTTATAACAACTTCTTCTCTCTCCTCTAATTAATTTCATTTACTCTCCTTCTCTCCTACTCCATTACTCCTCCCACCAACCTAAAGTAAGTATACCTTGCTACATGGAGAATATGATGGATCTTCATTTTTGATTATTCTACTCTCTTCATTGCACGATTCTAAGCATCTTTAGAACTTAAAACTTTTGGTTTTGATAGATAGATTTTTGTAGATCTAGGTTTTAAGTTTTTTTTTGTTTTCTTGGTTTTGATCTCCAAAAACTTGTTATTTCCAAAAACTAATCATTCCATGTTGTGGGGAATTTAATTCTACCCACTTTTGGCTTTTGAATAGCGTAATTTTGATTTATTTTGAGGAAATTATGGCCGTTCTCGTGTTCATGGTCCCAACATATCTTATGTTTATTATGATAATTACTAGTTTTCATAAATATGTTGAATGATAATCTGTCTTACAGCCTTTTGATGATTTCTTGTTTCCATTTATCTTTCCAGTATGGCACCCATGACCAGAGCCCGTCGTCTGAGAGCAGCTGCAGTTCCGGACATGACTGGAGGCGTACTTCCACCTCCTATTGCTCAAGAGGTAGTGACCCCTCCCATTGATCAGGGGGTAGTTGCATCTTCTGTCATTGAAGTGGTGGTAGCAGCCTTACCAGAGAGTCTTCCTCCACCTCATGCCATTCAGGAGAAGGCTGCAGTTTTGTCTGAAATCGAGAGTCTTCTTTCGCCTCCTCATCTGCCTTCTGGAGTATTACCCCATTCCATATTCTCAGGAGGTTTGCCCCTGATGGAACTCAGATATTTGGACTCCTCCGGGACGTATTGGAGACACAGAGAGTTCAGACTGAGATCCCGAGGGAGCAAAGCCAGAGGATCTAGCAGCTGTGGGACCTAGTGCATTCTCGAGGAGAGCCTAGACCTAAGAGAGTGAGGAGCAGTATCCATCCTGGGCCTCAAGAGTGCCCAAACCTTCAGCCTATACCATTCTTTCCTGTTTGGACTCCTGCTCAGCAGAGGCCAGTTGAGCGAGTGCCTACCTGTGCCTACTGTAAGAAGATTGGGCATGTGTGGACCGACTATAGGTAGAGGAAAGGATTGTGCCTGTTTTGTAGGTCGGCTACGCACATAATACGAGACTGTCCTATTGCACCTATCCTAGCCGAAGCCCCGACTCAAGGAGGGAGTTCTAGTCACTAAACCCAGTTAGAGGTGAGTGGTTAACCTAGATTTCAGTATGTCGTTTTGAGATGAGTTGATGATGCATTCCACCATTGTTTGTGTGTTCTTGGTACCTTATGAATTGTCTTGTGCTATAGTATGGTTAGTATAGTTAGATGAGACCCCAAATTAATATTACGTGTCATGACCAGTAATATCATAACCATGTATGCTTGTTCTTTCAATAGAGTTATATAGTTTAGATAGGGCTTTCTTGGACCATGATTGTTGGGGGCATGACCTCAAGAAGAGTACAACCAACTTAAATTTCGAGGACGAAATTTTTTTAAGAGGGGGTAGGATTGTAACTACCACTTTTTCAAAAAGGGATGTTTTTGACTTTTTCCTAATTTTTGTTATTATTGTGAGTTCAAATTATATTTTGAGTCATAATATTTATTTTACAAAACTAGTAATTATAATTTTGGGATTAATTATTTATAATATTTAATATAGTGCACATGCTATATCATTTATTATGATTAGTGGTTAGCCGTTAGTTAGAATAGTTGTCAATGACCCTAGTGGACCTAATTAATGAGATTAGACAATCAACAAACCAATTTCACTAAGTTAGTTAGTCTCTAGTTAGATTAGCAAGTCATTTAGAAATTTGGCTAAACACCTAATTAGAAGAAAGCCTTTTCACTAGAACTTGTCATGACTAGTTGAGAGGCTTCCTAGATATTTAACCAAGCCTAAAACCCCCAAACCCTAGACTATGGCAGCCACCCCTTCCATTTAAGAGGAACACCTTCTTCTTCTTCTTCCTTCTTTCATTCTAAAACCTAACCCTAGTTTCAGAGTTCTTCCCCAAATTATTTCTACACTCAAATCTTCTCCAAATTCTATCAAATTGGTTTTATTCCCTTCCCCTTGGAGAGGAGAAGGCTTTAGAAGCAAGCTTGGAGGGATTGGAGCACTTGGAGCTTGAAGGACTTCTAGATCTTGAGGCTTTTGTATTGGGAATCTATCTTCCAATTGGTGTCACGGCCCGTACCCAGTGTAAGGGCACGAGACCGTGGGTACGTCCAGCCTATGCCATAGTATCGGCGGTAGAACACTATCCTAGGTCTCAATCAAAAGCTAAACACAATATAATGTACCTGTCCAACTACTTTCCAAACAGAGGACAATCTCAGAAGGATACGACTCAATCACAACATAACTAAAGAGAAATAATAGCACGATATAGAATAGATAGAAAGATATCACAATGCGATACAACCAGAATAGAAATAAGTTTAAGTGTAATCATCACATCCCAAAGTAGAAGTATAATATATACAACTCGTGAAGGATAACTAAAAGAACCTAGACAATATCCAAAAAATCTATTCTAAGCACTACTGGCGTCTCCTCTAGGCTAGCTGGATCCTCCAAGTTCTCTGTAAAGTTTTATCAACATATTCAGTCAGGATTGGAGCGAATACATAACTCTGAAAGCAGTTCCAAAATATTGTAGGAAATATAGAACTAGCAATAGAGTAAAGTACATGATGTGCTGTAAAAGAAGTACAAGAAAACATGAGATATAGATAAGTAAACTGAGTACATGAAATAGAATAGAGAATCTATGAACTATAAATAATATAAGTGTTTTAGAGCACAAGATGGTTATGTAATCGTTTAGGTTGTACATGATTATTCTACGGTAACTCGATTATACGTGAAGGCATAATCGACATGTACATGATTACACTAATAGGATTTAATCACATAACCACTTCTACTCCCCCTACCCTAATCAATACACAAAGATCCGGTCAAGTTACGTTACGTACATGATTGTTAGTTTATACATGAAGTACATGTAAGAACATGGGAGTACATAAGAGCACATGAGAGTACATGAGAGCACATGAACGTACATGAGTGTACATGAATAATATGAATACAAGGAGTAAATGATAAAGTACATGAACATGAAATACCCGATACACCTATTAAGGGGATAACATCTCATGACAAGATCCATATAGTACTGCTCCGTGTTAACAATGTGTCAGCATTAAGTAAAGTAGTCTAAAGCAGACAATATAGATACTATCATGAATGACAACTAATAGAGAATGTACTCGCCTGATATCCTGAGCAACTGATATGTATCGGTGTCCGAACTGGAGTCACAGAGTCCTATTATATAAATTACAGGTTACAAAATGTTCAGGATTAAATAATAGATTAAAATAATGATATCTATATGCTACTAGGCCTTTCTAGGTCAAAAGTCAACTATTGGTCAACTCTAGGTACTTGGTCAACATCTAGTCTAACTAAGTCACTTAGTCAAACCTTGGTCAACTGCCTAATCTAGGGTTTTCCAGTTTGGGCCATTGTTCTAGGCTAAAGGGCATCAACCATGACTTAAACATCTAAACAACCTAAGCATGTCACATACCCTATATAATAACCTTAGGATATGTCACCTAAACTAAACTATAGAGTACTCTACTTAAAACCCTAGCAAAGCTACCACATATATATACCATACCTAACTATATCAACTACTAATATACATGTAGGAAAGTATATAACTGATGTATATATATATTTACATATACTGACATATACAAGGACTGTACAAGGTGGGATTGGACCATGATCCTAATTAATACACAAAGTATTGGACTGGAACAAAGGGGGGTGAAGGGGACATATTAATAGTGTAGGTTACAAAACATGCTAAAGTGCAAGACTCTAATTGTGTTTTGATACATGAGGTAATATGGACTGATATAGAAGAGTATGATGCTATACAGTAATTGGGGACTGCACAAATGAAAATGCAGGGAACTGCAATACAATGGTTAGAACCATTTCATGATTAGGCTATTGCTCATGTTCATGTATTCATTAGCAGGTAGATAAACATTGAATTGGGTAGATAATGCAATGGCTAACAAGTATGCAGGACAAATCAAAACAAGTGGGCAGATGCATTATACTGGAATTTATACAGTAAAATTTGGACATGAAGACTATAGCCATAAAGGACTGTATCAAAGAGGAATGCAGTGAAAGGGGTCTGATCATCCCAAGGGAAACCATGTATACCACATGTCTAAACACAACTTGGCAGAAATTAAGATGGAAAACAGAAACCCTATACTGTACAGATCAAAAGAAAAGAGGATTAAATGAGGTTTGAATACAGGATATCAAATGTGTTCTCATACATGTATGTATCAGACTGAGCCAATTGATGTTGGGTCTGTTTACCAAGTAATGCAATGAATGGACAGGTAAATTTCCGGTAAACTAATGTATTGACTAAATTTAAGGATATGGATCTCGACTGTAACATTCAAGGGGTTAGGGCAGATCATTAAGGGTGAGGGGAAATGAAATGGTGCAAGACAAGTTATAGTGTGAGCATTCAAACCTAGCATGAATGTATGATGCATGGGGTTTTGGTTTGTATGCAGGACAGTTTATGTAATGCTTGGACATGATTTGAATGGCAGCACAATAAGAAGGCATGACAATATGGTCTAAAAGAATGCAGTGATATCAAAAGTGTTCTGATACATGAGGTCTGAACTAATGTTCAGACCTGGACTTCTTCTATATGCAGGTTCCAATACAAGGCAGAGAATGTAAGGTCACTAAATACAGTAAAATAGTGCCAAACGTGTGCAGTGAACAATGGGGTATCTGAACCAAAGCAATAGGCAGGATGGTGAATGTAGTAAGTAGCATACAGTGCAAGGATTGATATGAACTAATGTCAAAAGGACTCGACCACAAGCCTGCAGGTAGGTCATTTGCAGTGATCACAAGGAATGTAAGATATGCAAGATGAAGTGCACAGGACATTAGCCTCAAAGGCAACTTCATCTGGATACCAAACTGCTGATACTGATCCTATATCATGTATCAGAATACTGGCATGACCAATTAGAATGTAGGATAGTCTAAACATGTACAGGGAATAAGGAATACAATTATTCATGATGGAGTGCACATGACATTAACACAAGGCCACACTAGTGTAGTGAGTGATTGTCAAGGTTGGTCAGATAATATGCAGCAAAAAATAGGGAATGCAGTGGGTTAGAATATTCATGTAAAAAAATTGAAATGGACAGGTGTTTATCAAATGCAGTGATTTAAAGCCCTGCATGATAATCATACATGGTCTAAACCAAGGCTTCGACTGACCAAAAACAGGATCTGAGCATCGGGACATTTAGAAGATGGTAGGTTATGATATCTAGGATGTCTAGGATATGAAGAAGCAGTCATTAACCCAAACCCAAAGTCTGCACACACTATGCACAACTCTTCCTCACGGCAGAACATTAAAGGGAACAGAACAGTAATCATACAGGGAACCACATCATGAAACCGAACCCCCAATCCAATATTTCTTCTCCAAATTAATCAACCCAATAACACAAGTTACCTCCCCATATTACTAATACGGCATATTACCAATGTAAATAACTAATTTTAAGTGGAATTTAAGTATAGAAAGTCCTAAGAGTCATTTCACCAAACATTTGATGTACGTATCCGATACTCTCGTGATACGTACTCCAAATGAATCCAAAATTGACCCAAATCATTCCTAATGCAATGGTGACCCTAAATGAATGTATCTACCTTAAGGAATGGGAAATTAGAGGGTTTAGAGGGCTCTTACCACTTGAGAGGTAGATTATATTCTGAAGGAACAAAACCAAGATCTAGATCTCCTTCAACTTCCAATGGTCTAATTGCTCCAATAAGCTCCCAACTAGTCAATAGAGGCTTCCTCTCTTCAAGGGAAAGAGTTTACAATTGATTTGGGGGAATTTGGATAAGAAATGGATGTAAAAGCAATTTGGGAGAAAACTCATAAAAATGGGCTTAAAATGAAATGAGAGGAGGAAGAAGATAAAGTGGTGATTTAAATAGGCAAGGGGAGCAATGTGGGCCAGCCATGGGTGTAATTCTAGGGCTATGGGTCCATGGGGAAATGTCCAAGGAGCCCTTCTAAGTTGTGATGACAATTTCTAAGGGAAGGGTCCATTATAATTTAGTATTTTAGTCATTAAATTCTAAGTGTTTACTAATTAGACTAGAGGCTTGACTAATTAATTAGAATTGAATCCAAAGTTGTCTAATCTCACTAATCAAGTCTTCTTTGGTCAAGTCTAACATCTAATCAACGGTTCTAAGGTTTTACCAAATTATGATACTAACACAATTCGTTTAATTAAATAATAATAAAAAATAATCAAATTCACAAAACTTCAAAAATACCCTCATTTAGAAAAGTGGTGGTTACAATCCTACCCCCCTTAGGAAAAGTTTATCCTCGAAATTTAAGTTGGTCGTGCTCTTCTTAAGGTCAGGCCCCCAATAATCATGGTCTAAGAACTATACAATCCTATTGAAAGAAACAAACATACATGGTTATGGTATTTTTGGTTATGACATGCAATATCAATTTGAGGTCTCATCTAGCAACACTGACCACACTATAGAACAAGGCAATTCATAAGGTATTAAGAACACACAAGCAATGGTGGGGTGCATTCATCAACTCATCTCAAAAGACATACTAAAGTCTAGGTTAATTAATCACCTCCAACTGAGTCTAGTGGCTGGGGCCCCCTCCATGAGGTGGGGCTTCGACTAGGATAGGTGCAGTGGGACAGTCTCGTATTATGTGTGCAGCTGACCCACAAAACAGACACAACTTTTTTCTTCTTCTATAGTCGGACCACACATGTCCAAGCTTCTTGCAGTAAGCACAGGTAGGCATTTGCTCAACTGGCCTCTGCTGAGAAGGAATCCAAACTGGAAAGGATGACATAGTCTGAAGGTCGGGGTACTCCTGAGGCTCTGGGTGGATACTGATCCACACTCTTTTGGAACTAGGCTCTCCTCCTTGCGAATTCACTAGGTCCTACAGCTGTTGGATCCTCTAGCCCTGCTCCCTTAGGATCTCGGTCTGAACTCTCTACCTCTAACACATCCCGGAGAAGTTTAAATATCTGAGCTCCATCAGGGAGCAAATCTCCTGAGAATATGGTATGGGGTACCACTCCAAGAAGCAGAGGAGGAGGCGGTGGAAGACTCTCGGTCTAAGACAAAACTGCGTCCCTCTCCTAAATGATGGGGGAACTCCCTGGTGAGGCTGCTACCACCTCCTCAATAGTGGAAGGTGCAACTACCCCCTGATCAGCTGGAGGGGTTACTACCTCCTGAGCAATAGGAGATGGAAGCACGCTCTCGACCATGTCCATAACTGTAGCTGCCCTCAAACGACAGGCTCTGATCATGGGTGCCATACTGGAAAAATAGATAGAAAACAAGAAATCATCAAGGCCGTAAGTCAGACTATCATTCAACATAATTATGAAAGATGGTAATCATCATGATAACATAAACTATCTACAACGGGTTACTAGTTATAATACTACCGATATAATATGGTTTCATGCCATGGCCATACTCAACTCACTGACACACACACTATCCAGGATACTATACCACACCTTATATGATGCTATCTTTTATTGCCTATCTCAGTTCCTCTATCACCTAATACTGCTTAACCATTCTTCTTACGAAGAACATTGGTACACACCGTAATTATGCACTCTATTGATACACTCACTTATCTAGAATACTTTTTCTAGGGTGCCTACCCAAGTCTTGACACCGTCTACTTAAGCCACTATAACGCTCCAGTCCCAAAATAGAAGGACTAGAAACGTATCATGCCAGCTGTATACATACGAGTAAATGAAAGGCTCGTATGTATACATAAGCTGTAAAATGTAGAAAGCCAAGACACTAAATCTCATCTACGAAAATAAATAATAATATAAAAGTAACTTTAAGTTTGTCATGTAGAAAATCGTTGGACGGAGACAAATCCACTACCAACCAATTTAAATTGGAAATAAATATACAAAGAAAGTGATTTGGTCGAGCGAAGGGGGTGATGATCCAAATGCAACATCTCGAAGGAATAGAGCGCAAGTCATGGCCTTAGTTAGAGCACCTGCAGGAAGTCAAAAAATATACCTGGAGAAATCACCAGGTCCTCAGAGGGACGTAACAAGATACTGGAAGAACATGCCATTATAACTGCAATTGTAAACACTATAAGACTACAACACAACTAGGTCCCTAACCATCTATGTGATATGCACTTTGAGGACAACATTCTACGCAGGGGGTGTACGATCAGCAGAGTAAATAAATAGTGGCTGCAAGTAGCGCTCATACGAGACACTATCGGCCCGGGGCAGTAAGTAGCGCTCATACGAGTTACTATCGGCCTAAAATGTGTGTAAAAATAAATGTAGCCTCTGCGCTAATAGCTCTCCTCTCTCCCCCAATGATACTATACATGCATCGTAACCACCACACACTAACATGTGTCACTTCCGCAACACTGTTTTATACCTAATAACTGTCAAGTCTTCTAACATGAATCTATTGATAGTTATTCCTACGCATGCGCACGGGGGATCAGCCAACATGCAAGTGACCTCTACATGTTACTCAGCACTCACACACAACTCATGTTACCTTCGTGACAAAGTTAATGACATGCACTCTATTGACGGTAGTCTCTTAACTCTAGGTCCACAAGTAAGAAGAAAAATAAATAACTAGAAATAAAAGTGCAGAAAATAATACTAGAATAATAAGACACAACTAAATGTAAGCAGTAAATATAGCAAGGTATCTTGCCTGGTGTGTCGCCTGGTGTGGTACGGTGATCATGTCTCGGTTGTCCAATAGCTATGGTTGCCGGGTAGAGGTCAAAAGTCAGGAAGGAAGTAGGGATACGATTAGTCATGATCAGCTAAGATAGTTGAAGAGAATTTGTGGAAATAAATACATGTACTAATTTTAGAAAACTATTTTTATAATAAGTTTACATAATTACTTGAAAATACTTTATATATACAATTTTTGGAAAAATACCTTTTTATTAGCCAAATATATGTCTATATAAATACTTGAAGAATCGAAAAATTATTTTAGGCTACAAATACTCTAAGTTCGTAATATATAAATTTATAGTAGAAAAATATATTTTATTAATTAGATAAATATTTAAAAAATAATAGAAATTATTTTTATTATCAAGAAGCACTTTAAGGATCAAAATATTTTTTTTGAAGAACTATTTAAAAGTTGAAAAGTTATGTTACGAATTAAAACTAACTTTTGTCAAATAATAATAATAATAATAATAATAATAATAATAGTAATAATAATAATAATAATAATAATAATAATAATAATAATAATAATAATAATAATAATAATAATAATAATATAACTATACTGCTCTCTTTATCCCCAAATAGGAACACAGTGAGATAGAGAGAGAGAGGGGAAAGGGGAGGTCAGAGAGAGAAGGTCGGGAGAGAATCGGAGAGGGGCTCACCGTGGTTGTGTTGGGCAGAGCTCACCGAGCTCCGGTGGGGAATCGACGTTGCACGCGGTGGCGTGCGGGGAAATCAAAGGCTCGGATCGGCGGAGGCAGTAGCTTTACGCCGGCGTTGGGCAGATTCAGAGGAGGTTGCGCACGCGTCGGCAGTTGGTCACGTGGCCGGAGGGGCTCTTGGTAGGCGCTTGGCTGAAGAGGACGCCGATGGAGGATAACCACGAGAAGATAGCGGCGGCAGTTCCTGAATGCGGTGGCGGCGTTCGAGCGTGGGCGGTGTCGCGCCTCTAGATCCGGCGGTGGAGCGGAGAGGAGGTAGATCGGCACGGCGGCGTTTGTCGGACACGGCTGGGCGTGTGGCAGAGGACAGGAGGAGGAGGTATGTGACGGTGGGGGGGTTTGTTTTTTTGTTGTTTTCTCTTTCTTGGTGATGGTGATTGTGGCCGCAACGGTGCTGACCGGGAGACGCCATGGGGTGAGTGTGGCGAAGGTTTTGGTGGTGGTGCTAATGGTGTTGGTGTTCAAGAATCGGGTGCTGTTGATGGGTTTGGGCTGGTCGGGGAGGATAGGGCGGTTGAAGAGATGGCTACGGTAGTGGTTTCGTGGAGATGGTGGTCTGTGGTGGTGTCGACGATGATGGCGGTGGTTGGTTGCCCTGGTTGTGTCGGGTCTTGATCGGAAGAGGAGATGGTGGCGATGATGGCATGGAGATGGTGGTGGTCGTCTCCTGACTGGTTGGTCGGAGTGGCTAGGAGTCCGGTGACGGAGATGACGGTGATGATGACGGGGAATGTTGGGGGTTTGCCGATGGCGGCATGGGATGGTGTAGAGGAGATGTGTCCGGGATTATCGAACATGGTGTCGGAAACAATTGTAAATGTAAAATCATAGTGGATGAGAATAAGGCACAGACACGATACACCTATGGAGAATTTGGATGGTAAAAGTTTTTATAGAGAAGAACAAAGGAGCCTCTCCTTATATAGGAGGTGATGCTCTTAGTTGGATATGCATTAGGATGGTTTAAATCTCTCGTGGATAATTCTGGCTCTTTATTTGAATTACTTTAAATCAATTCAACAATATCCCAAAATATAAATTAGAAGATCTCATCCTTTAATTCAATAACCATTTTAAAGCTATCCAATAAAATCAAATATCATTTTAATTCATAATAAATGATTTAGAATTATCTTTTTAAACCAAATAAATTTCAAACCAAAATAATATAGATAAATTCTATCTTCAAATTTGAAATTATTTAAATAAGCCGATAAATCATTTTTTTACTGTAAATAAATTTTATATTAAATCAAACAATATTTGAAAATATCTTTTTCGAAATAGTAAAAGAATAATAATATTTTATTTCAAAAATGCAATTATACATGCATTAATTTTATGCAAATATTTTCCTAATCATAGTTTTCTAAATGGCTACTATATTTGATCAATAAATAAATTAGTCTCTTAAAGCAGATAAAATGTTTATCGTATATTATTTTTGAAAACTATTACTATCTTTTATTTGAAAACAATTTATAATAAAACATTTTATAAAAATACGTACCTCGCACGTATTCGCACTAGACGAGAAATACGAATCATAAACTCGTACGCAGCGTAGAAATACGAAGTACCAATTAAATACCAAATTATATAAAAAAATCGTAGTAGAAATTTAGGGGGTTTACATCCTACCCAACTTAAAAGAATTTCGTCCTCGAAATTCAGAAATAGTTAGGATAGGTAGGGCTGAAGAGTTAGAAACAGTCTTGTCGTAAGGAACCACGATTTAATTCATCGGATGAGAGAAGAAACGATATTCAATGAATACTTTAAACGGTTAGAAGATAGTTAATGCCTGACAACCTATCAAGGGTTTTAAAATCAATCAGCGCCACCCTTCTCCTATAGACATGCAACCTCATACATATTTCCTATAGGCATGCAACCTTATAATTAGACAATAACTTTTTTGGTCTCAGTTTTGAATCGTAACTCACTAAAATATTCATCGTAATCAAAGATTCTTCAAAGTTAGTATTTTCCTTAAATTTCTTTAAAGCAATTCTTCATTTTCTTTATTCGAATTGATAGATGTCCTTAAAATAATCTTAACCACAACGTAAATTCTTGAAGCGTACTCATGTATATATCGACCTTCAACTGATGTTTTATTTTAACTTGCAAAAAAATAATTTATACCTTAAAATATATTTTTTCATACGCGATATCTCATAATTAGAAATCTAGTAAGTCAAGAAACTTTAATATGCAGTCTCCATCTTTCGTCATATCGAGCATTAATCTTCTTGAAACTTTAGGCTCAATAATCAATTTAGTCGAAACTATAGTCAAGGTTACTTTAATACGAAACCATAAACGCAAAATCTTTGATAAGTCCAATCTAATACTCTCATTCTTACATATTTTCTCCCAAGCTAATTTCCTCATGCAAAATTCCCTTTTACATTAAAATTTCTTCACTCAATTCAGTCAAGAGTAAAATCCGTCTCACCTTAATATGACCTTCATATTTACAATCATCACATAGTTAAATTCTTAATCATTAAGAGTTTAAGAAATTACACTCTTCTTGAAATCTATTAACTTTACGCACCCTATTTATCATCATATAAATTTTTTCTTAACAATAGCTTTCCACAAGGAACCGATTTGTCGATCAAGAGTTTACTCTCATTTAATCAGAATACTCCGTCTAATAGGTTTTACCGCAAGATTTTATTTATGAATATTCAATCATTTTATTCAACTTTTACCACTACTCGCTTCTAGGATTTCCTAATCTAACCTATTTCCAACCAAAGGATGTCATGATCAAATTTCATCTTCGCATAAGGGAATCATATAAGAACAAGTTGCATAAACTACGGAGGAATCATAGTGAAATATGAGTGAAGCAATTTGATTGGAAGGAAAAAGTAAGGGTTGCTAATATTACATGAAGAGTAAAAGATGCTATGGGTCCGAGTAAATCAAGATGATGCATGAAATAAAAGGACAAGGGTGAAGCAATCTAGATAAAACACAAATTAAGCATTCATAAATTTAAGTAGATCACAATCATATATAGGGTCGAAAGGATTGAGTCAAGATTTGCTCTCTAACCGAAGTCAGAAAGGACAATAGTATTATGGTAGGGTTTATAGCTAGCCATTTTGACTCGAAAGTCACATCATAAAAATAAAGTACAAGGGAACGTGTTTTAGTGGGACATGATATTCCTACATGAAGGTGGGCTCACCGAGGTCTTGCATATGGTATTTGTTGGGAGGTAACAGCCAGTATCACATTCCGAATATCAATGTCACGGTAAGGGACACCAGAAGATCTAATTAGAAAGTGGGTATTTTCATGGGGTACTAATTAATGCACAAAAATAAAAAGGTTAAAGCAAAAAATAAAGATAATTAAGTAATCTCGTAGATTAAGGTAAAATAAGTTAGGGACACCAAGGAATGATCTAATCATTTATTCAAATTTAAAACGATGAGAAAGTCACGATACAAGATCTAGACTAGAGGGAAGGTCGAGTAAGTCGATATGAAGTTATAGTCACGTGGTTTGGTCGATGACTAACTACCCTTGTGTACAACTATCACGGTTATTAGTAATATGGCTATTACTATCCATCTTGGTTTCCTCTCAATACAATATCTAAATCTATTAGTTCGAATCCCTCAAAAGTTTTCTCAATATAATTCTCAAAAATAATCTACCGTAATTTGTATCCTTTCTAAGCCGTCCAACTTAATCACGACTTAAAAGCTTAATTTTCTTAAATCAATCTCGAAGTAACCCTTATCATATCACTACTAACTTTTTACAATTATATTATCAATCCAACCTTTAAACTCAAGATTTCATGAACCATAATTTTTGTTTTTCTAAATTTTTTGATATCCATAATCACAACTTTTAAACTCAAAATCTAAATAGATTTATAAATCATCAATCATAGGACACAATTTAAAATTTGAAATTTTCTCTCAAACTCAATTTCATATCTTCCAAAATATTTTGAACCAAAATTTTACTATCATCACCTCAAACTTAAAACTCAAAATTAGCAATCTTATTAATAGGAACTCGTACGACTCAATTTAAAACATTAAGATTTTTCTTCCTTTTTTTTCATAATCAAACTTTAACTCAAAATATAACTCAATTTATAATTCATAGATCATATTACGAAATTTAAAAATTGAAATCTTCCTCAAAGTCGATTTCATTTCTGTCAAAAATATATAACTTCCATGAGTCATAAATATCCTAAAATTTCTAAAGTTAGGAATCAATTTTGTTTTCTCAATCATTTAGATGTTCTCACGAATCTCTTGCCACTTGTAGCCTCAAAATAAAATTTTGTCCATCCTTCGAAGTTTGTAATATTGCTACTA
The DNA here is from genome assembly GCA_029216955.1 of Iris pallida. Taxonomy (NCBI): domain Eukaryota; kingdom Viridiplantae; phylum Streptophyta; class Magnoliopsida; order Asparagales; family Iridaceae; genus Iris; species Iris pallida. Next base: position 6,229,315 of record JANAVB010037818.1, read on the forward strand.
CCCAACTTGGAATTAACTAATCTTCAAAATAAAATGCCTTTATAGCTCAAATATGACTCTAATGCATACTAACTGTCAATGTAATTCTTCTAGCCATGTGTTTGACCTATGAGCAGATACTAGTGTAGTCATCTTCCATTAAGTACGAAAAGTAAGGGTTACGGTAGAAAAAGTCAAACAAGACGCAAATCAAGGGAGTCGATCGAGAGTTCAAAATTTGGGAGTCAAAGAAGGGGATCAAGCAAGTGGATGAGATTTTAGACTCTAATCCTATATACAGGCTTGCTTGGTACGGTAAAGTGACCAAACTATTTATCTTGACCTGCATGGGCCACCACAAAAATATGTAACGCCCCAGTCCCAAAATAGAAGGACTAGAAACATATCATGCCAGCTGTATACATACGAGTAAATGAAAGGTTCATATGTATACATAAGCTATAAAGTGTAAAAAGCCAAGACACTAAATCTCATCCACGAAGATAAATAATGATATAAAAGCAACTTTAAGTTTGTCATGCATACAATCGTTGTACGGAGACAAATCCATTACCAACCAATTTAAGTAGGGAAGAAATATACAAAGAAAGTGATTTGGTCAAGCGAAGGGGATGACGATCCAAAAGCAACATCTCGACGGAATAGAGTGCAAGTCATGGCCTTAGCTAGATCACCTGCAAGAAGTCACAAAATACACCTGGAGAAATCACCAGGCCCTCAGAGGTACGTAACAAGATACAGGAAGAACATGCCATTATAACTGCAATTGTAAACACTATAAGACTACAACACAACTGGGTCCCTAACCATCTATGTGATATGCACTTTGAGGACAACATTCTACGCAGGGACTGTACGATCAGCAGAGTAAATAAATAGTGGCCGCAAGTAGCGCTCATACGAGACACTATCGGCCCGGGACAATAAGTAGCGCTCATCCGAGTCACTATCGGCCCAAAATTTATGTAAAAATAAATGTAGCCCTACGCTAATAGCTGTCCTCTTCCCCCCAATGATACTATACATGCATCGTAAATACGACACACCAACACGTATCACTTCCACAACACTATTTTATACCTAATAACTGTCAAGTCTTCTAACATGCATCTATTGACAGTTATTCCTACGCATGCGCACGGGGGATAAGCCAACACGCAAGTGACCTCTACATGTTACTCACCACTCACACACAACTCGTGTTACCTTCGTGACAAAGTAAATGACAAGCACTCTATTGACAGTAGTCTCTTAACTCTAGGTCCACAAGCAAGAAGAAAAATAAATAACTAGAAATAAAAGTGCAGAAAATAATAACAGAATAATAAGATATAACTAAATGTAAGTAGTAAATATGGTAAGGTATCTTGCCTGGTGTGTCGCCTGGTGTGGTGCGGTGATCATGTATTAGTTGTCCAATAGCCATGGTTGCGGGGTAGAGGTCCAAAGTCAGGAAGTAAGTACGGATACGATTAGTCATGATCAGCTAAGATAGTTGAAGAGAATTTGTAGAAATAAATACATGTACTAATTTTAGAAAACCATTTTTATAATAAGTTTACGTAATTACTTGAAAATACTTTATATATACAATTTTTGGAAATATACATTTTTATTAGCTAAATATATGTCTATATAAATACTTAAAGAATCAAAAAATCATTTTAGGCTACAAATACTCTAAGTTCGTAATATATAAATTTATAGTAGAAAACTATATTTTATTAATTAGATAAATATTTGAAAAATACTAGAAATTATTTTTATTATCAAGAAGCACTTTAAGGGTCAAAATATTTTTGAAGAACTATTTAAAAGTTGAAAAGTTATGTTAGGAATTAAAACTAACTTTTGTCTAATAATAATAATAATAATAATAATAATAATAATAATAATAATAATAATAATAATAATAATAATAATAATATAGCTATACTGCTCTCTTCCCCCCCCAAATGGGAACACAGTGAGAGAGAGAGAGGAAGGAAGAGGTCAGGGAGAGAAGGCCGGGAGAGAATCGGAGAGGGGCTCACTGTGGTTGTGTTGGACAGAGCTCGCCGAGCTCCAGTGGGGAATCGGTGTTGCACGTGGTGGCATGCGGGGGAATCAAAGGCACGGATCGGCGGAGGCAGTAGCTTTACGTCGACGTTGGGCAGATTCAGAGGAGGCCGCGCAGGCGTCGGCAGTTGGCCACGTGGCCGAAGGGGCTCTTGGTGGGTGCTTGGCTGAAGAGGACGCCGGCGGAGGGTGACCACGAAAGGATGGCGACGGCAGTTCCTGAATGCGGTGGCGACGTTCGAGCGTGGGCGGTGTTGCGCCTCTAGACCCGACGGTGGAGCAGAGAGGAGGTAGATCGGTGTGGCTGCGTTCGTCGGACACGGCTGGGCGTGAGGCGGAGGACAAGAGGAGGAGGTAAGTGATGGTGGTGGGATTTGTTTATTGTTGTTTTTTCTTTCTTGGTAATGGTGACTGTGGCCGCGGCGGCGCTGACCGGGGGTCGCCGCGGGGTAAGTGTTGCGAGGGTGTTGGTGGTGGTGCTAATGGTGTTCGGGAATTAGGGTGCTGGTGATGGGTTTGGGCTGGTCGGGGAGGACACGGGCGATCGAAGAAATGGTTACGGTGGTGGTTTCGTGGAGATGGTGGTCTGTGGTGGTGTCGGCGATGATGGCGGTTGTTGGTTGCCCTGGTTGTGTCAGTTCTTGATCGGGAGAGAAGATGGTGGCGATGATGGCATGAAGATGGTGGTGGTCGTCTCTTGACGGGTTGGTAGGAGTGGCCAGGAGTCCAGTGACGGAGGTGGCGGTGATGATGACAGGGACTGTTGGGGGTTTGCCGATGGCAGCGTGGGGCGGTTGTAACCCCCTAAAATTTTACAACATTTTTTTTGTTTTATGCGAATATTTATACGACAAGTGCGAGTGCATACATACGTGATATTTATTTATCTAGTTATTTTACATAAAGAGTTTATTTTTGGTTTCGTAAATATAGTAAATAGTTTTATTTTCGAAATACATAAAGAGTAAATCATTCGTATATAAATATTTTTCCACAAAAATTTAGTCGAATGTTTTATTTTTATTACTATAAAAATATTTTTTTATTTATACAAGTATGGGTAATGATTTAAGAAATGATACTTTTCGCTTTTTATGTACTATACTAAAAAAACATTTTTATATAAAATACTAATTGCATGCGAGTACATGAAATTCAATTCATGTATATATTTTGAATTTTTGAAATTATTTTAGTAATTATTTTAATTTATTAAAAAGTATTCAAATATTTATTGTAATTTTTTAAATTATTTATTATTATTTTTATATTATTTATAAAAAAATTATTTTGAATTTCTTCTAAGTAATTAAACTTATTATGGGTATTTAAATTTGAAAATTTCTTATTACTTTTAAAATGCTAAATTCAAATATGGAAATTATCTATATTGAATTTGGATTTGAATATATATAGATTTAATTCGAAATTGGGTTTGGATTTGGATTGAATCGGTTTAAAATTAATTTAAATTTAAGAGTGAGATATCTAGATGGGTTTTGAATTTTCCTAATCATTATCAAACTAGGAGTCTACCTCCTATATAAGGAGTCTCCATGTGCTCCCCTTCCCAAATTGTCTCCACAAATTTTTGTCCGCCAAATTCCATCAACAGCCAAACATGTCATCGTGTGTGCACTGTGTCCGTTTCCCTATTTTTTTCCTTCCACCATTTTATTTACATATACATTTCACCTTTTCGTGTCCACATGCCGGACACGATTTCGACACAGAAGACCCAATCCTCTAATCCAAACACTAAATCAATCCTAAACCTGACTCTAATCCTGGAGAGCCTCCTCGCCACGACCGTGCGCCACCACGGTCTAGCCCAGCCATCGTCGCCACCCTTGCACCCACCTCCCTGGCACCATACCTCAACTCGACCACCACCAGGGTTCACCATCGAACCCGTCCGACTAGTGGCCGCCATCCTGGCCACTATTTCTCTCCCTACTTCCAGGCCACTCTGACCATACCTGCCACAGACCGTCCCCAACTTCACCACCTCTGCTCCCTCCTTCCAACAATCGCGTACACCAACACAGCGATCCTCCCCGGCCAGTCCAGCCCCTCACCCAACCGTCAACACCACCACCAATGGCAGCACTACCACCGCAGCCCCAAACCTAAACCCGAACTCCGACGTCACCCTCCGTCGAACCCCGACCAAACACGCCCCATCGCCACCAGCCGCTCCACCCGATGACCATACCCACACATCCAAAATCGGTCGCCACTACGACCGGCCGCCCACTATTCAAAACCTCTATCACCTTGCCCGTGCCCGGCCAGGACCCCCTCACAACACCCACACCACCACCCAACACCAGCAAACCCACCAAAAAAATATCATAAATTAAGACACCACCACCTACCATCACTTTTCGCTGAGTCCGCGCGTCCGCTGCCGCGCGAGCGCCGCCTTCCTCCGCCTGCTTGCAACCTTGTTTCTGCGGCCAGATCCGCTGCCGTGCGGGTGAATCGCCATCACCCGCACTGTTCCAGTGTCCGGCGCTTCCCCGTGCGCGTGCGACTCCTCCGGCCGAGCAAGCCGCGGGAGATTCGGCGCTGAACCCTCTGTCGTCGCGCCCGACGATCGCACGAAACACAAGCACCGGTCAGCTCCCTCCTTTCCGGTCCTCTCCTTCTTCTCTTTCCCTCCGCCGAGCCTCTGGCTCACCGCTCTCCACGCCGACCCTTTCTCCCTTCTCTCTCTCCGCTCCTCCTTGTCACGCCCCAGTACCGAAATACGGAGACGGACTGGGCCAGCTACTCTATATGAGGTATACAAATGTCATACGACGATCATGGCTGTCAAGAGACAAGGGGTGCATGCTACATTCAAGTCTCCTAGGGTCACACAGAACATCTATGTCTCAGTCATTCAAAGCAAGAAAACATCAATTAATGAACATATAAGATAAAGCAGTAAGGCGTCCCTGACGCTTCATCAAAATGGTCATGGGGATCTAGCTTTATAAGTTAGCTAGCCCAGAGAGTCAAAAGTACATAATTGTATTCAGTTGCAGTCTAATTTAATTACAAATTAAGCAAGACAAAATGCCCAGATTAGCCGGCTAAACAGGTGCCGGTGGCTAAACGGCAGAACATAAGTAAAGATACTAGAGTGGTGGAGAAGAAACCCACTCGAGTCCCCCGCCAGCCATGCTCCTAGTATGCACCATTGACATCAGAAAAGAAGATCGGATCCTTAGGTTCTGCTACGTGATATGGCCAAACAAAACCAGCGGGGTCAGCCCCGAATAGTAAGTACCACAAGGGAGCACAAAAGAGTGAGATAAAACCCAAGCATAACATACAAATAATAATAAAAGCTTTCGGTCGTAACCTCGGTCCACAGCCTGTAACGCCCCAGAACCAGAATATTGGAGAGCGGAGGCAGACATAGCCGGCTACGTATATTGATGTGCAACCCACCTCGCTATACGGTCACGGCTGTCTAGATACATGAGGGTTTAACTACAAGCCATCAGTCTCCTATGGTCAGGAACAAGCCTAGTGTCTCAATCACAGACAAGTAAATAAATGTTACAAGATGTAAGATCATCAAATATACAATAGTAAGGCGTCCCAAATATTATATATTTAGCTGATCATGAAGCTAGTCATTACAAAATGTGAGGACTAGCAAGAGTTTAATCATACATGTTCAACCCTAGGATCTGTCAATCATGTTACAGCCCGTAGGCAGACAGTAAGTAAAGTGCAATCGAGCTAAACATGTGCTCGTCGGCTAAACGCCTCAAAAAAATATTTTTACAATAAAGTGGAAGAGCCAAAAATAAACCCACTCGTTGCCCTGGTTACGCCTGGTGGTCACCATCGGGCTGAAAAGTCGGTAGATCCTCTGGAGCTGCTCCGAAATATAGCCATACAAAACCAGCTGGGTCAGATCCCAGAAAGAGCAAGTGCCATAAGGGAGGCTTCACTTAGGAACTAAACCAGCAATTAGCACAAGAATATAAATATGTAGTAAGAACTGAAAATATAGAAAAATCAGGATGATAAACGACGAGATAACCATGAAACTATTTAGATAACCTGGTTACAACACGTAAACCAAACAAGGACCGGGGTTGTAACCCTTCATCTGAATGAAACTTGGTTTCCCACCATTTATCGGCAAGATAATATAAGAAAATCAGGTCATGTAACAATCTTGCACAGGATCAAGACAAGACTAGACTGATTATACCTCATCCAATAATCACGGCCAAGCAATAAGTACGACTTGATACTTTAACTAACTAGGGTTATCACATGCCTAGTTACTAGCAAGATGCAGCGAGATTGTTTCACAGCCACAAGCCCTGCAGACCATCCAGGTTATCCAGGTTGAATATTTGTTTAAGAGAGGGGGTGCAACACATAACAGTGTGCTGGAAGTGTGCCCTACTCGTTGGCAGGCTACAAATCCGCAAGCGCGCCCAGGTAACAAGATTGTCTGTAGCTGAGAAATCTCTTCATGACTACTGTGTTGCTCTAGTTATTAGCCTTAGTCAAATTTTAGTAGGTACCCCTGACCATGGTACCCAGGGGCCCTGTCCTAGACATGATGCAAGACAAGACTGGTTCATTTATACAAGCACAATCGTCCACGGGGTCCGGGTCATTCATACTTGTCATGTCATGCGTCGCAATAGCATATCAAGGTATATCATGCCAGGTTTTCTTGTCAAGAGTGTGCCACGGTAGGCCACTATCATGTCATGTTACTTGTCAAGAGTGTACCCCTACGGGTCACTATCATGTTTATGGTGCATGTGCAGGATAACATAGTACAAGTATTCTATCAAGAGACCCAAGTCACACTGAGGGTCACAAGACATGAGCCTAATAATAACAATTAAATCATAAAATACAAGGCTATAGAAGAGCCATGCGGCTCGGGCATATGCGGCCAAGAAAAAGGGGTACTTGAGGCCCAGGGCGGATAAGCATATGCGGATCAGGAAGAGCAACGCTATGCGGCTGAAAGGGGACATGAGCTTATGCGGCTGGAAATGGAGAGGGTCTTATGCGGCTGGAGAGGACTTGGACATATGCGGCCAGAAAAAAGGGAGTACATACGGCTCAGGGAAAGAAAGTCTATACGGCCGAGTTCCATGCGGTCTCATGCCGCTCTGGGGGTGACTGGGCCTTATACGGCTCAAGATGGCGGGCGCATATGCGGCTGTGGGAGAGCAATGCTATGCGGCTGAAAGGGGACAGGAGCTTATACGGCTGGAAATAGAGAGGGTCTTATGCGGCTGGAATGAGCGGAGTCCTATGCGGCCAGAGAGGGAAGTCCATGCGGCTCGGGGATCAAAGTTCCATGCGGCTAAATGAGAAAGGCTTATGCGGCCAGGAGTTCATCCCAGTCATGCGGCTGAGTACAACCATTGCGAATACGGCTAGATTAGCCAGGATATATGCGACTAGAAGATTTCAGGGTACATGCGGCTGAATTATTCATGCGGCTAAATAGGAAATCACTTACCGCATGAAATAGTCATACGGTCAAGTACTGCCATGCGGCCAGAGAACTGTTCTTCTTCTCAACCTTCCCGAAAAGAAGAACCATAGAGGCCAAGTTTTCGAGCTCCATAAATCCATCATCCAGAGTCCAAATCCGAACTTCCATAGGTCAAAATAGGGCAGAATAAAATTATCTACAACATGGATCCATCAGAACTTGATAATATCAAAATTAAATAGATCAAAACCCAAGAAATCCAAAAATAAAATAAACTTAGATCTACAAGCAATGAGCCATAGAAATTAAAAATGCTAAGTACTAAAGTATTTTAGAATGCTGAGAAGAAGAGAATGGAACAATAAAACTTGAGTCCCTCCATGAAGCAAGATGCATTTGCCTAAGCTCTCTTTCTGGTAGGTAGAGAGTTAATGGAGGAGAAAGAACAAAATTAATGAAGAAGTGAATAGGGAGAGAGAAAGAGAGTGGGGTTAATAAATGATGATGGTGGTGGTAGGTAGGTTGGTTCACAACCGAACCAAGCCGAACCAAAATCAAGCCGAACCGAACCAAGATGAACCATAACCAAGCAAAAATAAAAATGCCAAATAAACCAAGCAAGGAGACATGCAATACGAGTCAAATACGTACACGTATACCAAGATACGTAATACGAACCACAGGCATTACAACTCTACCTACCTTAAAAGAATTTCGTCCTCGAGATTTAATTAATAGGCTAGAGAGACAAGGACAAGTTATATTAATCACAGGCAAGCTATACTAGTCAATCAATCAATTAATCAATCATACAAGCAAGGAACCGAAGGCATGAGACATAAGGAAGACATTATACCTCATGAGTCGAACATATCGGGATATCGCGATCGAATATCATCCTCACGCTCCCACGTTGACTCACCCAAAGAGTGATGACCCCAAGCAACTCGGACTAACTTGATAGTCTTGTTCTTGAGTGTCTTCTCTCTTCGGTCCAATATAGACACGGGTCTCTCCTCATACGATAGGTTGGTCCCAACAACCAATTCTGAATGATCCAGGATATGGCTCGGGTCCGGGATATACCATCGTAACTGAGATATATGGAACACGTCATGCACCTCATGTAGCGACGGCGAGAGAGCGAGACGATAGGATACATCACCTACTCGCTCCAGAATATCGAACGGTCATATATACCTAGGACTAAGCTTTTCCCGTACGCCAAAATGAATGATGCCACGGTTAGACGAAATCCTCAGGAATACATAGTCGCCGACCGAGAATTCAAGGGGACGCCGATGAGAATTGGTCCAATGACGCTGGTGATCTTGGGCAACTCGAAGATGATCCCTGACTCTTCTGACCACTTCAACTGTCTGGGCAATTATTTCCGGATCGAGCATCTACCTCTCTCCAACATCATTCTAGGCTAGCGGGGATCTGCACTTCCTACCATACAGTGCCTCGAACGGTGCCACCTGGATACTGGCCTGGAAACTGTTGTTGTACGAGAATTCCACCAAGTGCAGGTGATCTTCGCACGAACCATCGAAGTCGAGTGTACAAGATCTCAACATATCTTCAAGAGTCTGGATTGTGCGTTCTGACTGACCATCTGTCTGCGGATGATAAGTTGAGCTGAATTGGAGGTGAGTTCCCAAACTCTCCTACAGGCTACGCCAAAAGTGCAACGTAAATCTTGAATCTCGGTCCGAGGTGATACTGACTGGCACACCGTGAAGCCTGACGATCTGCCTGAGATACATCTCTGCTAGCTGAGCCGTCGACTAACCAACTCTGAACGGAAGGAAGTGAGCCACCTTCGTGAGCCTGTCAACTATAACCCAAATAACATCTCGGCCAGCTGGGGATCTAGGTAATCCAGTCACGAAATCCATGGTCATATGCTCCCACTTCTATTCTGGAATTGGCAAGGGCTGAAGAAGTCCTGCTGGCCTCTGATGTTCAGCTTTAACCTGCTGGCAAACCAAACACCGTGAGACAAACCGGGCTATCTCCCTCTTCATACCATTCCACCAAAAGTGCTGATGGATATCACGGTATATCTTCGTACTATCGGAATGAATGGAATATTGAGAACTGTGAGCTTCTGCCATTATCTCCTGTCTGATATCTCTACTGGGTACACAAAGACGATTACCATAACGAAGTGTACCATCCTCATGGATACATAACTCTGGTCGCCGTCCTGCCTCACACTCTGCTTTGAGTCGCTGAAGCTTGGAATCTGCTGACTGCACCATCCGAATCCTCTCGACTATAGTGGACTGAACCTGCATACTGGCCATCAATGCCACACTGGTAGGAAGGACAACTTCTATACCCATCTTCTGAATATCTGCCAACAGCTCTGGTTGGGCTGTTAGAAAGTAAACTCCGGCTCTCCTGCTCAACGTATCTGTAACAACGTTGGCCTTCCCAGGATGATACTGTAAGTTGACATCATAATCCATAAGAAGCTCCAGCCATCTCCTCTGACGCATGTTAAGATCCTTCTGGGTGAAAACATACTTCAAGCTCTTGTGGTCGGTGAAAATCTCTACCCTATCTCCATACAAGTAGTGTCTCCACAACTTAAGTGCAAATACTACTGCTGCCAGCTCCAAGTCATAGGTTGGGTAATTCCTCTCATGATCACGAAGTTATCGTGACGTATAAGCTATTACCTTTCCATGCTGCATCAGAACACACCCTAAGCCTTTGCCTGAATCATCAAAATATACTGAGAATCCCCCGGTCCCATCTGGAAGTGTGAGAATAGGTGCCATCATCAAACCTCGCTTTAACTTCTCAAAAGAATCCTGGCATTCTGCTGTCCAAGCAAACTGCACATCCTTGCGGGTCAACTGGGTCAATGGTGCTGAGATCCGAGCAAAGTTCGAAACAAATTGCCGGTAGTAGTCGGCCAATCTAAGGAAGCTACAAACTTCTGCAACTGTGCTGGGTACTGGCCATGACTCAATAGCCATGATCTTCTGGGGATCTACTTCCACTCCTCCTATGGTGATAATGTGACCCAAGTACGAAATGCGATCGAGCCAGAACTCGTATTTACTGAACTTGGCATACAACTGATGCTCCCTGAGAATCTGAAGAACAACTCGGAGATGCTGCTCATGCTCTGCTTCACTCTTGCTGTAGACCAAGATGTCGTCTATGAACACGATCACAAACTGATCCAAGTAAGGCATGAAGATACGATTAATTAGGTCCATAAATACGACTGATGTATTGGTTGCTCCAAATAGCATAACAAGAAACTCCTAATGCCCATATCTCGATCTAAAAGCTGTCTTCAGGATGTCCTGCTCTCTGACTCTGATCTGATAATATCTTGAGCGCAAGTCGATCTTCGAAAATACTGCTGCCCCTTTGAGTTGATCAAACAAGTCATCTATCCTCGGGAGAGGGTATCTGTTCTTTATTGTCACTGAGTTCAAGGTACGATAATCAATACAGAACCTGGACGTACCATCCTTCTTATTCACAAGAAGCATCGAGGCTCCCCAAGGCGATCTACTAGCACGAATGAATCCCTTGGTTCTGAGTTCTTCAATCATATTGTATAATATCTCTAACTCTGATGGCGCCATCCTGTAGACTCTCCCTGACACTGGAGCTGTCCCAGGGATCAAGTCTATGGTGAACTCGATCTTCCGCTCCGGTAGCATACCTGGAAGCTCTTCTAGGAAAACATCTTAAAACTCTTCAACTATCTGGGGTAACTGCACTGCTGCTACTGTCATCCGCAATACTGGAGGAGAAGGTTCAACTTCGCCTCAGAAAAAGGAAAACTCTGGCTCGCCTAGAATGCTAAAAACAATCCTGCCAATATGGCAGTCTATCTTAGCATACCGGTTCCTCAACCAATCTATCCCTAAGACCACATCATAATCGGCCATTGGCAACTCTATCAATCTAGCGGGGAATTCCCTACCGCTAACTACGGTTCAACACGAGAAAAATACTCTATCTACTCCCATAAGTTCGTTACCAGTAAGTATATTGAGCCTTACTGATAATGACTCGGGCTCCAGTCCTATCCATGTCGCGAATCGCGCAGACATAAATGAATACGATGCACCAGAATCAAATAAAGCTGAAGCTGGAAAGGAGTTGACGAGAATAGTACCTGCCACTACCTCTCTTGGTGCCAATCCTTCCTCTACGGTCATTACCATAGCCTGACCATGTCCTTGGGGTGCAGGTCCCCTCTGCTGAAATCCTCGCTGCCTGCTCTGACTCAGGGCTTGGGCTTGTGCATACTGCTGGGGGTGTTGTTGCTGGAATACCTGGGACTGAGGCGACAAGGGCCTCTGAGACTGATACTGCTGCTGCTGGATTGGTGCTGGTCCTCTCACCAAAGGACTAGAAAGGTTGGACGATGATGAACTACCCCTATTCGGGCAAGATCCGATCTTGTGATCTGCTGCTCAACAAGCCAGGCACAATCCCTGCGTCCTGTGATATTCTGCTACCACATATCCTGGCTTCCCACAATACGAATATCCCACTGCGGAAGAGTGCTTCTGCTTATGCTGCTGAGGGTACGTCGGGACTGAAGATTGAACCGACGTCACTGAGGCCGCCCGCCTCGGAGCTTCAATGATCAAAGCCCTCGCTGGTGCTGAAGACTGATTCATCTGGCCGTGAGATCTCTTCCGACCTTCGACCCTATCTACGATCCTCTGGGAGGTATACTCATGCCTCCTAACTGCTCCCAAGACTGTAACAAAAGTTTGATGCTCAAACTGCTCTACTGCCAATAAAATCTCTATATGGTGCCCCTGCTGGAACCGCTGGGCTCTATCGAACTCGGTCGCTACCAAGGTAGGAGCAAACCGACTAAGTCTAGAAAACTCGATAGTATATCCGTCGACCGTCCTGTCCATCTGCTTCAGATTGGTGAACCTCGTTTGTAGATCGTACCGAGCTACAACATCAAAATACTTGGTCTGGAAACGGCCTGCGCCGCCCACCAACTGCGGGCAAGATCCAATAACTACAGGCGTACTACGGCCACCTTCTCGTTCTCTGGGGTCCTGGCTGCTTCTAGAATCACCTCTGTGTCCTGAAGCCAAGCATCTGCGACGATAGCATCTTCGCTACCATCAAAGAATGGAGGGTTCAAGCGCTTGAAGCTGTTGGCCGCACTGTTACCCTGATGACCTCCTCTGGTTAGAGCATCTGTCACTGTCTGGTACAAGACATCTCTTCGATAATCTTGGGAAGCTACCAATGTCCTGATAAGACCTACCAAAGTGCCATCATCAGGTTCTACAGGCTGAACGGGCTGAATTGGTGGCTCTTCTCCAGTAGGCACCACTCTGGAGGCCACTTCTGAATGCTGGGCTTGAAATCTAGGTTGCTGCTGGTCCACGGAAGGTGCTCCGCCTCACTGATCGGCAGGGCTAGATACAATATCGCTGACGAAGATGACATAGGGAACAATAAGGAAGGACCATGACAAATCAAAGAGGCAAGCATGTGAACAGGTCAAGATTCCAGGGATTTAGAAAGTATGAGGAGAGATCAAGGGCGAGTACTGATTGAGACATCTATTCGGTAAACCCTCACATATCTTGATTTACAAGACCTGCATGGGCCACCACTTAAACCATGTCACGCCCCAGAATCAGAATACTGGAGAGCGGGGGCAAACATAGCCAGCTACGTATATTGAAGTGCAACCCACCTCGCTATACGGTCACGACTGTCTAGATACATGAGGGTTTAACTACAAGCCATCAGTCTCCTATGGTTAGGAACAAGCCTAGTATCTCAATCATAGACAAGTAAATAAATGTTACAAGATGTAAGATCACCAAATATATAATAGTAAGGCGTCCCAAATATTACATATTTAGCTGATCATGAAGCTAGTCATTACAAAATATGAGGACTAGCAAGAGTTTAGTCATACATGATCAACCCTAGGATCTGTCAATCATGTTACAGCCTGTAGGCAGACAGTAAGTAAAGTACAATCGAGCTAAACATGTGCTCGTCGGCTAAACGCCTCAAAAGAATATTTTTATAATAAAGTAGGAGAGCCAAAAATAAACCCACATCGTTGCCCTGGTTATGCCTGTGGTCACCATCGGGTTGGAAAGTCGGTAGATCCTCTGGAGCTGCTCCGAAATCTAGCCATACAAAATCAGCTAGGTCAGATCCGAGAAAGAGCAAGTGCCACAATGGAGGCTTCACCTAGGAATTAAACCAGCAATTAGCACAAGAATATAAATAAGTAGTAAGAACTGGAAATATAAAAAAATTAGGATGATATACGACGAGATAACCATGGTACTATTCAGATAACCAGGTTACAACCCGTAAACCAAATAAGGACCGAGGTTGTAACCCTTCATCTGAACGGAACTTGATTTCCCACCATTTATCGGCAAGATAATATAAAAAAATTAGGTCATGTAACAATCTTACATAGGATCAAGACAAGACTAGACTGATTATACCTCATCCAACAATCACGGCTAAGCAATAAGTACGGTTTGATACTTTAACTAACTAGGGTTATCACAAGCCTAGTTACTAGCAAGATGCAGCGAGATTATTCCACAGCCACAAGCCCTGCAGACCATCCAGGTTACCTAGGTCGAATATTTGTTCAAGAGAGGGGGTGCAACACATGACAGTATACTGGAAGTGTGCCCTACTCGTGGGCAGGCTACAAATCCACAAGCACGCCCAGGTAACGGGATTGTTTGTAGCTGGAAAATCTCTTCATGACTACTGTGTTGCTCTAGTTATTAGCCTTAGTCAAATTTCAGTAGGTACCCCTGACCGTGGTACCCAGGGGCCCTGTCCTAGACATGATGCAAGACAAGACTGGTTTATTTATACAAGCATAATCGTCCACGGGGTTCGGGTCATTCATACTTGTCATGTCATGCTAGCCGTCGCAACAGCATATCAAGGTATATCATGCCAGATTTTCTTGTCAAGAGTGCGCCACGGTGGGCCACTATCATGTCATGTTACTTGTCAAGAGTGCACCCCTACGGATCACTATCATGTTCATGGTGCATGTACAGGATAACATAGTACAAGCATTCTATCAAGAGACCCAAGTCACACTGAGGGTCACAAGACATGAGCCTAATAATAACAATTAAATCATAAAATAAAAGGCTATTGAATAGCCATGCGGCTCGGGCATATGCGGCCAGGAAAAAGGGGTGCATGCGGCCCAGGACGGATAAGCATATGCGGCTCAGGGAGAGCAACGCTATGCGACTGAAAGGGGGCAGGAGCTTATGCGGCTGGAAATGGAGAGGGTCTTATGCGACCGGAGAGGACTCGGGCATATGCGACCAGGAAAAGGGAGTGTATGTGTCTCAGGGGAAAAAAAGTCCATGCGACCGAGTTCCATGCGGTCTCATGCGGCTCTGGGGGTGACTGGGCCTTATGCGGCTTAAGATGGCGGGTGCATATGCGGCTATGGGAGAGCAACGCTATGCGGCTGAAAGGGGGCAGGAGCTTATGCGGCTGGAAATAGAGAGGGTCTCATGTGGCTGGAATGAGCGGAGTCCCATGTGGCTTGAGAGGGAAGTCCATGCGGCTCGGGGATCAAAGTTCCATGCGGCTAAATAGGAAAGGCTTATGCGGCCATGAGTTTATCCCAGTCATGCGACTGAGTACACCATTGCGAATGCGGCTAGATTAGCCAGGACATATGCGGCTAGAAGATTTCAGGGTACATGCGGTTGAATTATTCATACGGCTAAATGGGAAATCACTTACCACATGAAATAGTTATGCGGTCAAGTACTGCCATGCGGCCAGAGAACTGTTCTTCTTCTCAACCTTTCCGAGAAGAAGAACCATGGAGGCCAAGTTTCCGAGCTCCATAAATCCATCATCCAGAGTCCAAATCCGAAATTCCATAGGTCAAAATGGGGCAGAATGAAATTCTCTACAACATGGAACCATCAGAACTTGATAATATCAAGATTAAATAAATCAAAACCCAAGAAATCCAAAAATGAAATAACTTAGATCTACAAGCAATGAGCCATGGAAATTAAAAATGCTAAGTACTAAGTGTTTTAGAATGCTGAGAAGAAGAGAATAGAACAATAAAACTTGAGTCCCTCCATGAAGCAAGATGCACTTGCCTAAGCTCTCTTCCTGGTAGGTGGAGAGTTAATGGAGGAGAAGGAAAAAAATTAATGAAGAAGTGAATAGGAAGAGAGAAAGAGAGTGGTGTTAATAAATGATGATGGTGGTGGCAGGTGGGTTGGTTCACAACCGAACCAAGCCGAACCAAAATCAAGCCGAACCGAACCAAGATGAACCATAACCAAGCAAAATGAAAATGCCAAATAAACCAAGCAAGGAGACATGCAATACGAGTCAAATATGTACACGTATACCAAGATACATAATACGAACCCCAGGCATTACACAGCCTATCCTAGTACGATAGACCAACCCAACAACCAAACAAGAACATGGGTTAGACCACGCACCATGACAGTCCATGTTCCTCGGCTACTAATGGAAGGCTCAAGCACAGTTAAGTCATTTTTGAAGCGGCTATCATTCCTGCAGCTTTCTATATTTGGCGGAGTTAATCCCGCGATACTGACTAAGGAATCCTCAGATCGTGTCAACCCAGCAGGGCTAGCCAAACCATAAGACTTATAACACTGATTATGCACCAGTCCCCCGGAGGGCCACCGCGCTTAAAACATATAACAGATAGCTCGTAGAGGTCGGATATAGCTATCCGCTATAGGCGAATAAAACCATATCCGTGGTGGCCAACCCGAACGCCAGGACTGAACCTGGGGTGGCCAGTATGACACGATCTCGGGATTCTTCCCACCCAATGCATCTACCAAGTTAGTTGCCTAATTAATCCCTAGGTTATCCTCAGAGTTCACACGTCGTGGTCACATGTTAACTCCTCTAGATGTCGTACATTGTACGAGTACCCCAAGAAGGGATCCGTACTGGCTAAGGAGTCATACGTATGTGTCCCCTTCTTGGTGTAATACAACACACAACACATACCACGTCATGGCTATCGGCCATTCGCTATGTAAATGCTGGACTCTTGGAGGCACTGGCAGGTATCACGTAGGAACACTTAGCACATAGGATAGCACCTCAGTGCTCATATAGATTGTACCTCAGTACACACATAGGGTTATCCAGCCATCACATAGGTAGTCAGATTAGAAATGAGGACTAAGATACAAGGAACATGCGTCCAGGGCTCATGCTGGCTGGAGTTGCTTATGCGGCTGGGAATACTCATGCGGCCGAAGGAACTATTTCATCCTGCCAGAACCAGCACAGACGAACCTAGGAGAAGTCCAAATATTGTTTTGGCCACAACTTCCTCAAAACAAGTCAAAATCTAACTTTCAAAGGTCAAAATTATATAGAACCAAATTTCTACAACATAGGACCACTGGTTTTCGAAAATAGCCAAGCTTGATAGATCAAAGCCATAAAAACCCATGAAACCCTAGTTTTAGAAACTTAGATCTACACAAATCTAGCCATTAAAATCAAAAACTTCAAGAACTAAACTTGTAGAGAATGAAGAGATGAACAAGGTAGACAAATAAAATCAAGAAAGGAAAAATGCACTAATGTCCACATTTGAGCAAGTTGTACTTGCCCTGGGCGGTTGAGGGAAACAAATGGAAAGAGTGAATGAGGAGAGAGAGCGTGAGGAAGAGAATATAAATAGGGGTTGGCTTAAAAACCCTAATCCCTAATCATGCTCTAACCATAAATAACAGAATTATGCTCATGCTAAATACAGACACCATGTACAGAATTTATGAAAGAATACGTATATTGGGATCGGGAGTGACACTCCTTCTCTCCTCTCTCTTCTCTGTTCTTTCACTCTCTCTCTTTACTATAGCTGTTCTTCTGTTTGTATTATATTTTGTTTTATTTTATTTTATTATTTTTTTATCTTACAAATGGTACTATCTCGAAAAGACAAAAGAAAGACAACATGCAGCTGTTAATGCGAGTATTTTATTTTATTATAATAATAATTATTATTAAATAAATTTTACTAGTATCAGTATTATTGTTATACTTAGTTTAGTATACTTAATATTATTATTATTACTGTACTAGTTATTATACTATTATCAAGGTTATTAGTATAAGGCATTACAAATTATTTTTAGATTATATAATTATAGGGGTTATGTGATTTCAAAATTTAGATTCTACCCTAAAACATTTTCTATAGTGTTTATAATATATTTATCAGGTATATGTTTGGTTAATAAATTATAAATTTCAAATTATTATACATAAAATATTTTTAAGTATTTTTGTGGAAATTATTTTTTACTAAAAATATATTTTCAAAGTATTATAAATAAGTTCTAAAAATAGTATAAATATTTTTCCATAAATTATCACTGTCTGTCAATCTTCATCGTGACTGATCATATTCCTATTTTATCGTAAATTTTGACTATTACACATCGACCACTGCTACTGGACAAATCATGACTTGTCGGATCATTGCACCATACCAGACGACACACCAGGAAAGTATACCTTACTAATTAACTGTCATATATTATTTTTTGTATTATTTACTTTGTTTATATTTGTTATTTTTAATTGTTATAAACTGCGCGTCCAAGCCACACTTGGGTGCAAGCGACTATATTAGTCGTTTTACCTTACTATGTATGTTAACTTAGTTTTAGCGGACTACCTTCTTGTTGGGGGATATCCTTATACTCCTTGGGCCATGACACTCACACTACACGGTTTGAGACATTTGCTAGGGGCACGACTTATGGACAGGCCATCTCTAAAGTCGTGTGACGATACTTGTTCGTAACTGCTATGACTACGGTATAGAGACTCAAACAGTTACAAAAACTATACAGGTTATGGACATGACTTGAACAGTGTAGGAAATATTGGGAGAGGACAGTCGCTAGTGCGTATGGGAATCCAAACTGGTAAACCATAGTCTCCGGATGGAACTATAGCGATTTATATTTGTAGATGCCCTCTAACGTTTTGGATATTACGAACATACAGATGACTGGATGTTAGTTACGTACATGTAGCCTAAATCCCACCATGCGCATGAAAGTTGTCCTCTAAATTGCACAATAGATGGTTAGTATTTCCTTTTGCATATTGGTGTCTAGGAGAGTCTTGCATATTATTATTATTTTGACAGTTCATATTAGCTTGTTCTTTTGTATCTTGTTACGTCCCTCTGAGGACCTGGTTATTTCCCAGGTGTGTGTTCATGTCTTTCGCAGGAATCCTAGCCGGGCTCGTGGTCTTCTCCATTTATTCGAAGATGTCATGACTTGATTCCTCCTTGCTACTTCTACTTAGCCTTTTATATATCATGTACTTCCTTTTATTTTGGTTGGTAGGGATGTGTCTCCACCCAACATATTGTACAAAAATAATTTATTATATGATATCTTTTATTCCTTTATTTTGTGGATGAGATTAGTTAGTTGTGGTTTACTACATTTTTACAACTTATGTATACATACAAGGCCCCTGTACTTCGTAGGTATACAGCTAGCAGTCTACGTACTAGTCTACGTATTTTGGGACTGGGACGTTACATATTTTTGTGGTGGCCCATGCAGTCAAGATAAAATGTTTGGTTACTTTACCGTACAGAAGCATACGTATATGATTAAAGTCAAGGATCTCATCCACATACTTGATCGCCTCTCGCTTGACTCCTGAGTTGCATCTGCTTGATCCCTTCTATCGATTCGTGCCTCCTTCATGCTTGATAGAGATTAATAAGGTAACCCATACTAGGTGGACATGACCTATTGCCCCATCACCTTACTAGTTTAACTCTTGTAAGTTGGGTAGAATGTCTCACGACCTAACCTCCCTTGTGACATTAACCAAGTCTTAGACCATAAAACAGTAGGATGATTGTATAGGCACCAACAAGACCTAGATCCTTATGGCACTCGAACTATTCTATTTTTCTTATTTCATCTACTTTCATGCTCATAGTTTTAACTCCTAGCTAATGCCGCTAATATAACTTAGTTTTGCAAGCTTAGCATTTATCGAGCTTGTTCAAGACATATGATAGTGGGGGCACCCACTAACATATGTCTACTCAGAACCGATGCATGATGGTCTGATCAACCTAGACACTTTGGTTCGCTTTTATCTATCGTTACATGGATGGGGACATAACTAAACTTGCCCTCTAGAGTCCCATCCGCGACAGCCTTGGTAATCTTTTTGAATTACTCATTCGCCTTTAAACCACATATGGGTATTCAAAACACTTTTTGGACTCATATTGGTTTTCGTCTTTCACCTATTAGATAAAGACTCATACTTGATAGATAGACCCAAAGTATCACCTTTAGTTGTCCCACCATCTATTGCCAAGATAGTTAGCCATGGACCAACCAAGGTGACTATATCCTCGCTTTGAACTACTCGTTGGTTCCATATCTATTATCGCGACCTTCTAATCATTCTTGAACTTGAGAATGATTCAAATTATTTCCTTAACCATACCCTAAAACTAGATTACTCTCCTTGATCTACCTGATTCCTTAAATTCTCTAGTTCGTGTTACCATGATTTTGCCTTAAACTAGCGACCCTCGTTCAACTCCATATCCCCGATTTTTGTCATTATAGAAATCACGATTTTCTAATGCATGGTTGCATTTAACGTCGTTTCTTTGTCTCGCCTAATTATTTAAACATATTCCCTTATCAACATACACTTGTACCCTCCATACCTTGTTACTTCTTAATTTGCGAGTACGAAATTCTTGTAAGTTGGGTAGGATGTAAACCCCCTAAAATTTCACTATATTTTTTTTATTTTATGCAGATTTATACGAACACGTGCGAGTATGTACATACGTGATATTTATTTATCTAGTTATTTACATAAAGAGTTTATTTTCTATTCGTAATATAGTAAATAGTTTATTTTCGAAATACATAAAGAGTAAATCATTCGTATATAAATATTTTTTTACAAAAATTTAGTCGAATGTTTTATTTTTATTACTATAAAAATGTTTTTTTATTTATACAAGTATGGGTATGATTTAAGAAATAATACTTTTTGCTTTTTATGTACTATACTAGAAAAACATGTTTATATAAATACTAATTGCATGCGAGTACATGAAATTCAATTCATGTATATATTTGAATTTTGAAATTATTTTAGTAATTATTTTAATTTATTAAAAGGTATTCAAATATTTATTGTAATTTTTGAAATTATTTTTATATTATTTATAAAAAAATTATTTTGAATTTCTTCTATGTAATTAAACTTATTATGGGTATTTAAATTTGAAAATTTCTTATTACTTTTAAAATGCTTAATTCAAATATGGAAGTTATCATATTGAATTTGGATTTGAATAATTATATATTTAATTCGAAATTGGGTATGGATTTGGATTGAATCGGTTTTAAATTAATTTAAATTTAAGAGTGAGATATCTAGAGGGGTTTTGAATTTTCCTAATCATTATCAAACTAGGAGTCCACCTCCTATATAAGGAGTCTCCATATGCTCCCCTTCCTAAATTGTCTCCACAAATTTTTGCCCGCCAAATTCTATCAACAGCCAAACATGTCATCGTGCGTGCACTGTGTCCGTGTCCCTATTTTTTTCCTTCCACCATTTTATTTACACATACATTTCACCTTTTCGTGTCCACATGGCGGACACGATTTCGACAGAGAAGACCCAATCCTCTAATCCAAACCCTTAAATTAATCCTAAACCTGACTCTAATCCTGGAGAGCCTCCTCGCCACGACCGTGCGCGCGCCACCCCGGCATAGCCTAGCCATCGTTACCATCCTTGCACCCACCTCCCTGGCACCATACCTCAACTCGACCACCACCAGGGTTCACTATCGAACCCGTCCGACTAGTGGCCGCCATCCTGGCCACTATTCCTCTTCCTGCTTTCAGGCCACTACGGCCACACCTGCCACAGACCGTCCCCAACTTTACCACCTCTGCTCCCTACTTCCGACCATCGCGTACACCAACACAGCGATCCTCCCCGGCCAGTCCAGCCCCTCGCCCAACCGTCAACACCACTACCAATGGCAGCACTGCCACCGCAGCCCCAAACCCAAACCCGAACTCCGACGTCACCCTCCGTCGAACCCTAACCAAACACGCCCCATCGCCACCAGCCGCTCCACCCGATGACAGTACCCACACATCTAAAACTGGTCACCACTACGACCGGTCGCCCACCATTCAAAACCCCCATTACCTTGGCCGCGCCGGACAGGACCCCCTCACAACACCCGCACCTCCACCCAACACCAGCAAACCCACCAAAAAATATATCATAAATTAAGACACCACCACCTACCATCACTTCTCGCCGAGTCCACGTGTCCGCTGCTGCGCGAGCGCCGCCTTCCTCCGCCTGCTTGCAACCTTGTTCCCGCGGCCAGATCCGCTGTCGTGCGGGTGAATCGCCATCATCCGTACTGTTCCAGTGTTCGGTGCTTTCCCGTGTGCATACGACTCCTCCGGTTGAGCAAGCCGCGGGAGATTCGACGCTGAACCCTCGGTCGTCGCGTCCGACGACCGCATGAAACCCAAGCACCGGTCAGCTCCCTCCTTTTCGGTCCTCTCCTTTCTCTCTTTCTCTCCGCCGAGCCTCCGGCTCACCGCTCTCCACTCCGACCCTCCTTTCCCGCTCCTCCTTCTCTCCTCTTTTCTCTGTTCTTTCACTCTCTCTCCTCTTTACTACAGCTGTTCTTCTGTTTGTATTATTTGTTTTATTTATTTCATTATTTTTTTCTTATCTTACAAATGGTACTCTCTCGAAAAGACAAAAGAAAGACATGATAGCTGTTAATGCGAGCATTTTATTTTATTATAATAATAATTATTAGTTGTATAAATTTTACTAGTATCAGTATTATTGTTATACTTAGGCCTCGTTTGGTTGCGGAATCTCCGGGTTGGGAAAGGAAAGTGATTACTTTCCTATGTTTGGGTGCCAAAGGAATTGAGGAGGAAAGGAAAGTGATTCTCAATGGAAGAAATTAGGGGGGAAAGTGATTACATCCATCCAAGCAAGGAATCACTTTCCTACATTGAAGTAATCACTTTCCTTTCCAAATTCCTTGATATTCCAAACATCGGAAAGGAAAATCAATAGAAAATAGAATTTCCCAAAGGAAAGGAAATGACAAGGAATTGATTTCCTTTCCCTTCCATCCGCTAACCAAACGGGGCCTTAGGGTGTGTTTGATTGCAAGGTGGAAAATATGTGGAAAAGAAATTAATTCCATGGAATTATTTTCCAAGAAAAAAATTCCATGGAATTTTAAAAATTTCCATGGAAAACTTAATTTGGGTGTTTGATTGCCATTATTTTCCACGGAAAATAGTTATTTTCCATGGAAAATAATATTTTCCTATGGGTTGGACAAGTTTCATTTTCCACCATTTTAGATGAAAATATGGAAAATGATAGTTTTTGGAAAATAATTCCATGGAAAATATAAGCTATCAAACACTACAATTGGTGGAAAATTTGTGATGGAAATATTTTCCATGGAAAATCAAACACAGCCTTAGTTTAGTATACTTAATATTATTATTACTGTACTGGTTATTATACTATTATCAAGTTATTAGTATAAGGGTATTATAAATTATTTTTAGATTATATAATTATAGGGGTTATGTGATTTCAAAATTTAGATTCTAGCCTAAAACATTTTCTATAGTGTTTTTTATATATATTATCAGGTATATGTTTGGCTAATAAATTATAAATTTTCAAATTATTATACATAAAATATTTTTAAGTATTTTTGTAGAAATTATTTTTTACTAATAAAATATATTTTCAAAGTATTATAAATAAGTTCTAAAAATAGTATAAATATTTTTCTCCATAAATTATCACTGTCTGTCAGTCTTCATCGTGATTGATCTTATTCCCATTTTATCGCAAATTTCGACCATTACACATCGACCACTGCTACTGGACAAATCGGGACTTGTCGGATCATTGTACCATACCAGGCGATACACCAGGCAAGTATACCTTGCTAATTAACTGTCATATTAGTTATTTTTTGCATTATTTACTTTGTTTCATATTTGTTATTTTTAATTGTTATAAACTGCGCGTCCAAGCCATACTTGGGTGCAAGCGACTCTATTAGTCGTTTTACCTTACTATATGCATGTTAACTTAGTTTTAGCGGACTACCTTTTGTTGGGGGATATCCTTATATCTCCTTGGGCCATGACACTCACACTACACGGTTTGAGACATTTTGCTAGGGGTACGACTTATGGACTGGCCATCTCTAAAGTCGTGTGACAGTAGTTGTTCGTAACTACTATGACTAGGGTATAGAGACTCAAACAGTTACAAAAATTAGACAGGTTATGGACATGACTTGAACAGTATAGAAAATATTGGGGAAGGACAGTCGCTAGTGCGTATGGAATCCAAACAGGTAAACCACAGTCTCCGGATGGAACTGTGGCGATTTATATTTGCAATGCCCTCTGACGTTTTGGACGTTATGAACAGATACAGATGACTGGATGCCAGTTACGTATATGTAGCCTAAATTCCACCCATGCGCATGAAAGTTGTCCTCTAAATTGCACAATAGATGGTTAGCATTCCCTTTTGCATATTGGTGTCTAGGAGAGTCTTGCATTATTATTATTTTGACAGTTCATATTAGCTTGTTCTTCCTGTATCTTGTTACATCCCTCTGAGGACCTGGTTTTCCCAGGTGTGTGTTCATGTCTTCCGCAGGAATCCTAGCCGGGCTCGTGGTCTTCTCCATTTATTCGAAGATGACGTGACTTGGTTCCTCCTTGCTACTTCCACTTAGCCTTTTATATCATGTACTTTCTTTTTATTTTGGTTGGTAGTAGATGTGTCTCCACCCAACATATTGTACCAAAACAATTCATTATATGATATCTTTTATTACCTTATTTTATGGATGAGATTAGTTAGTTGTGGTTTACTGCATTTTATAGCTTATGTATACATACAAGGCCCCTGTACTTCGTAGATATACAACTGGCATGTCTATGTACTTAGTCCTATGTATTTTGGGACTGGGGCGTTACAACGTTGTAGAGGAGATGTGTCCGGGATTGTCGGACACGGTGTCGGAAACAATTGTAAATAAAATCATAGTGGATGAGAATAAGGCACAAACACGATGCACCTGTAGAGAATTTGGATGGTAAAAGTTTTTATGGAGAAGAACAAAGGAGCCTCTCCTTATATAGGAGGTGGTGCTCCTAGTTGGATATGCATTAGGATGGTTTAATTCTCCTGTGGATAATTCCGGCTCTTTATTTAAATTACTTTAAATCAATTCAACAATATCCCAAAATATAAACTAGAAAATCTTATCCTTTAATTCAATAACCATTTTAATGCTATCCAATAAAACCAAATATCATTTTAATTCATAATAAATGATTTAGAATTATCTTTTTAAACCAAATAAATTTCAAACCAAAATAATATAGATAAATTCTATCTTCAATTTGAAATTATTTAAATAAACCGATAAATATTTTTTTACCGTAAATAAAATTTATATTAAATCAAAATATTTAAAAATATCTTTTTCGAAATAGTAAAAGAATAATAATATTTTATTTCAAAAATGCAATTATACATGCATTAATTTTTATGCAAATATTTTCCTAATCATAGTTTTCTTAATGGCTACTATATTTGATCAATAAATAAATTAGTCTTTTGAAGCAAATAAAATGTTTATCGTACATCATTTTCGAAAACTATTACTATCTTATATAAAGACGATTTATAATAAAACGTTTTATAAAAATACATACCTCGCACGTATTCGCACTCGACGAGAAATACGAATCACAAACTCGTATGCGACGTAGAAATACGAAGTACCAATTAAATACCAAATTATATAAAAAAATCGTAGTAGAAATTTAGGGAGTTTACATGCACTAAGCCACTAACTCCTCTATATGGTACTTGGATGACACTCTCATACTAGGTTACTTTTGTCTCTCCTCCAACTAGTCACAAAAATGTTGGTGCCTAAACCTCTATAATACTTGAAATACTCTGCTATTGCTACTAGGATATTCCTCTTATTCTGGTACCTGGTGCCACTCATACCCTGTCACTTATTAATCACCCTAGGGCTCTCATATATAATTAGTTGTCAAAATTTATATACAATTACTTCCTAACCACACTCTAAGAAATTAACGCTAATACTCAAGGACACAAACTTATTTGTACGGCACCAAATCATCATACTATAAAAGAACTATAAATGAAATGAGCTCTACAAAGAACTAGACTGAAAATAACTGAAAGTATTCCTACTCCTTAGTTAATTGATGATGGATTATAATTCTATAATAACAGAAGTGAAATACTAGAGATGATAAGAACCCTTCTTTTGATATAATTTGATAATCATATGCGTCTGGCCAAAATTATGATACTCAGAATCTACGCCATGCCAGTAAGCAAAGCTGCGATAAACGATAGATTCCATAACTGGGGTATGCACCTTAATAATCATGTCATCTAGAATCCTCTCTATGCCAACTAGTTTAGCTGCGAGTAATTCTAAATTTCATAACTAAGATATATACATCCGAAGTCAGGTCTCTACGTTTTTGCCACGCCGGCTAATATGGCTACGACAAACTCCAGGATCCATAACCTAGTAAACGTTTTACCTTTCCGGTTGTCCTCGTCAACATATGTTATCAGAAGATACCGTAACTTAGACCATAAAATTCATCTTGATATGAAAATCAAAATCAACAACGAACCATCAAAATCAAATTCAACAACAAGGAGCAAGGGTGAACAAAAACAATAGAAAGGGATTTCGAATTGGAGTTCAAAATAAGATTCTCAAGAGTCATCCCAAGAATCTCTCAAGAAATTCTAACCGTGATTGAGTATCCTCTCATTCTAATACCTTATTATCTATATCCTATCGCAGGCTTACAGTAGAACAACTAAGTCATTGTACTACCACGACATCGTACCAATACGAATCTCGACCTGTATGGGCCACCACTAAAAACATGTCACGACCTGTACCCAGTGTAAGGGCACGCGACCTTGGGTACGTCCAGCCTACGCCGCAGTATCGACGGTAGAATGCTTTCCTAGGTCTCAATCAAAAGCTAAACACAATATAATGTACCTGTCTAATATAGATATACTCCAAACGGAGGGCAATCTCAGAAGGATAGACTCAATCTATTCTAAGCACTACTGGCGTTCCTCTAGGATGACTAAAGTAGAAGACGGTAGAATGGATCCTCCCAAACGGAGGGCAATCTCTAGGCTAGCTGGATCCTCCAAGTCCTCTATAAAATTTATCAACATATCAGTTAGGATTGGAGCGAATACATAACTTGAAAGCAGTATTCCAAACATGGTAGGAAATTCTAGAACTAGCAATAGAGTAAAGTACATAACGTGCTGTAAAAGAAGTACATGAATACAGGAGATAGATAAGTAAACTGAGTACATGAATAGAATAGAGAATCTATGAACAGTAAATATATAAGTGTTTCAGAGCACAAGATGGTTATGTAATCGGTTTAGGTTGTACACGATTATCTATGGTAACTCGATTGTACATGAAGGCATAATCGACATGTACATGATTATACTAATGGGATTTAATCACATAATCACTCTACTCCCCCTACCCCAATCAATACAAAAAGATCCGATCAAGTTAGTTACGTATATGATTGTTAGTTTATACATAAGTAATGTGAGAACATGGGAGTACATGAGAGCACTGAGAGTACATGAGAGCACATGAACGTACATAAAAGCACATGAGTGTACATGATAATACGAATACAAAGAGTACATGATGTACATGATGAAGAGTACAATGAACATGAAATACCCGATGCACATTAAGGGGATAACATCTCATGACAAGATCCATATGTACTGGTCCGTGTTACAAATGTGTCAGATCAAGTAAAGTAGTATAGAGCATGCATATAGATACTATCATGAATGAAAACTATCAGAAACTTCTGACTGCCTATCCTGAGCAACTGATGTGTATCAGTGTCGAACTGGAGTCACAGAGTCCTATATATAAATTACAGGTTACAAAGTGTTCAGGATTAAACAATAGATTAAAATAATAATTCTATATGCTACTAGGCCTTTCTAGGTCAAAAGTCAAACTATTGGTCAACTCTAGGTAATAGGTAACATCTAGTCAAACTAAGTCAATTAGAAAACCCTGGTTTAATTGTCTAATCTAGAATTTTCCAATTTGGGCTATTGTTAGGCTAAAGGGCATCAACCATGACTTAAACATATAAACAACCTAATCATGTTACATACCCTATATAAACCTTAGGATATATCACCTAAACCTAAAATATAGAGTACTCTACTCAAAACCTAACAAAGCTACACATAAATTACCATACCTAACTATATCAACTACTAATATACATGTAGAAAAGTATATAATGGATGTAGATATATAATATAGATATATATATATATATATATATCTATTATACTGACAACTTATTATGCTCTCAGCTTCTATGCGGGGCATGAGAGCGCTCTGATTTATGGCGGAGTTCGGGCGGCTATCTGGACTCCTGTAAACAGGGATAAAAGCAGAGTCTACTTCAGCTCCCGGTGTACACTGCAGGAGGAGAGAGCTTTGCTTGGGATGGACAAAGGCGAGCTCCCAGTGAAATACTTGGGGGTCCCGCTGACGGTCAACGATGCAGGAGAGCAGGATTGTCACAACTGGTAGATTTTGCTCAGAGAAGAGTGGAAGGCTGGCAGGCTGTGGGGCTATCATTCGGAGGACGGATGAGTTGGTACGTGAGATTGCTGGCATCACGATGTTCTGGCTCCAGTCTATTTAGATCCTGAGGCTATTGGGGAAAGTGGAGGCCGTCTGTGCTGACTTTATTTGGAGGGGAGGGATGCATGCGATCTCCTGGGACCGGCTACGTCGTCCTCGGCAGGAAGGAGGAGTAGGGCTGAGGCCGCTTCATGCAGTCAGGAGGGCAGCTTGTGTGAAGATGGCCTGGAGATTATAAAGGGGGGGTTCGATGTGGGCGGAATGGATGGCGAACATACTTAAGGAGGACTAACTTTTGGACCTGCAGGATAGACAATAATTTTCGGTCAGTTTAAGGCTATTTGAGGTGTCGGCCGGTGCTTAAGACCGCTATCTGCAGGAACATGAAAGATGGGACGACCATCGACCTTTGGCTTGATCCTAGGTTGGGTTCCAGATCCTTGCTCGAGATATTGAGAGGCCAGATGGACAGAGAGGCGGGCAGGGGGCACATGCAGTTGGATCATCAAAGATGGAGTTTGGAGGCCAGAAGGATATCCTTATAATGTACAGCTTGTGAGGAGATTTACCTTATTACTATTGACGTTAGCCAACATGAGGATTCCTGGAGCTGGGGCCGGGCCCAAGTTCGGGGTAGGGTCAGGTTGTTATTATGCTTCCGTAGCTATTAAACTTGGTTCGGATCCACCACGACTGGGCGAGGAGGTAGACTTCATTTGGGGTAAGGGGATTGCCCGAAAAATACAACTATGTGCTCACCGACTTCTACGGGGCAGACTGATGAAGAGACAGACTCCTCAGGTTGGGTTGCAGATTCTAGATGCCAAGTGCGTGCTATGTCAGGGAAGGATGAATCAATGGGGGCATCTCTTCTTTGTATGTCCTATAACCTGGCATATTTGGAGTGAGCAGTGCGTGCAGCTGAGAGGAGGAGTTGGGGTGAATAGAGACATCCGTAGCATTCTTAACTGGATCCGAGATCATAGAAGCCGGGATCCGGGGTGGGCCAGAAGAAGCCAGAGTGCATCTCGCGTTCCGTTTGGCACATCTGGAAGGAGCGGAACCGAGGTATTTTCGAGGGCTTGGCTACCCCCCTTGGAATTCTACATAACATAAAATTCGCTGTATCAGTATGGCCCGTAATACTAAATGTGGGGCATGAGAAGTTGTGATATTTCTGTATTAATACCTTTTCCGCTATGTGCGAGGAATAAATTCACCATATTCCAAATATATATATATATATATGTAAAAAAATATATATATATCTATATATATGTATATATATATATATATATATATATATATATATAATATATATATTATATAATATATTATATATATATTAATAATATATATATATATATATATATATATATAGGCTTAATTGCTACTTGATACCCTCAACTATTACGCTTTTTCAAGTTGATACCCTAAACTTTTTTTTGTAACAACTTGATACCCAGATAATTTTTTGGACAATAATGTCCTTACCCAAATTTTAAAAACACACCCCCTCTACTCCAGGCCACCCCTCCTCCCCCCCCCTCTCCCTCCGCCCCTCCCCCCCGTGCCCCGCCTCGCCTGCACCCTCCCCCTCCGCCGCCGCGCCTGCACCCTCCCCCTCCGCCGCCCCGCCTGCACCCTCCCCCTCCCTCCCGCTCCCCTCCACCCTCCGGCAACCCGCACACCCTCCCCCCTCCCTCTCTCGCTGCCCTCCTCTCCTTTCCCGACTCCACCATCGCCGGAGAGGGAGGGGGGAGGTGGTCGCCGGAGAGGGGGGGGGAGGGGAGAGGTGGTCACCGGAATGGGAGGGGGGGAGGGGGGTTGCATGGGAGAGAGAAAGCCAGGGGCATTTTTGGGATTTTTTGTGTTTTAGGTATTAAGTTGAAAAAATAAAATAGTTGAGGGTATCGAGTTGTTACAAAAAAAAGTTTAGGGTATCAACTTGAAAAAGCGTAATAGTTGAGGGTATCAAAGTGCAATTAAGCGTAATAGTTGAGGGTATATATATATATATAATATATAATATATATATATACATATAATATATGTATATATATATATATATATATATATATATATATATATATATATATATATATATATATATATTGACATATACAAGGGCTGTACAAGGTGGGAATAGACCATGATCCCAATTGATACACAAAGTATTGGACTGAAACAAGGGGGGTGAAAGGGGACAGATTTATAGTGTAGGTTATAGAACATGCTAAAGCAGGACTCCAATTGTGTTCTGATACATGAGGTAATATGGACTGGTATAGAAGAGTATGATGCTATACAATAATTGGGGACTGCACGAATAAAAATGCAGGGAACTCCAATACAATGGTTAGAACTATTTCATGATTAGGCTATTGCTCATGTTAATGTATTCATTAGCATGTAGATAAATACTGAATTAGCAGATAATGCAATGGCTAACAAGTATGCAGGACAAATCAAAACAAGTGGGCAGATGCATTACACTGGGATTTATACAGTTGAAATTTGGATATGAAGACATAGCCATAAAGGACTGTATCAAAAAGGAATACAGTGAAAGGGGTCTGATCATCCCAAGGGAACCATGTATACCACATGTCTAAACACAACTTGGCATAAATTAAGATGGACAACAAAACCCTATACTGTACAGATCAAAAGGAAAGGGGATTAAATGAGGTTTGAATACAGGATATCTAATGTGTTCTGATACATAGATGTATCAGACGGAGCCAATTGATATTAGGTTTTTCACCAAGTAATGCAATGAATGGACAGATAAATTCCCAGTAAACTAAGGTATTGACTAAATTTAAGGATATGGTGATCGACTATAACATTAAGCGAGTTAGGGCAGATCATTAAGGGTGAGGGGAAATAAAATGGTGCATGACAAGTTATAGTGTGAGCATTCAAACCTAGCATGAATGTATGATGCAGGGGTTTTGGTTTGTATACAGTACAGTGTATGTATTGCTTGGACATGATTTGAATGGCAGTGCAATAAGAAGGCAGGAAATATGGTCTGAAAGAATGCAGTGATATCAAAAGTGTTAGATACATGAGGTCTGAACTAATTAGACCTGGACTTCTTCTATCTGTAGTTTCAAATACAAGACAGAGAATGTAAGGCACTAAATATAGTGAAATAGTGCCAAACGTGTGTAGTGAACAATGGGGTATCTGAACCAAAGCAATGGGCAGGATGGTGAATGCAGTAAGTAGCATACAGTACAAGGATTGACA
Organism: Iris pallida; assembly: GCA_029216955.1. Classification (NCBI taxonomy): domain Eukaryota; kingdom Viridiplantae; phylum Streptophyta; class Magnoliopsida; order Asparagales; family Iridaceae; genus Iris; species Iris pallida. The sequence goes on from JANAVB010037818.1 coordinate 6,261,045, forward strand.
TGAACTAATGTCAAAAGGACTCGACCACAAGCTGCAGGTAGGTCATTTACAGTGATTACAAGGAATACAAGATACAAGATGAAGTGCACAGGACATTAGCCTCGAAGGTAACCTTATCTGAACACCAGACTACTGATACTGATCCTATATTATTGTATCAGAATACTAGGCATGACCAATTAGAATGCAGGACAGTCTAAACATGTGCAGGGAATGAGGAATATGGTTATTCATGATGGAGTGCATAGGACATTAACACAAGGCCACACTAGTGTAGTGAGTGATTGGCAAGGTTGGTCGAATAATATGTAGTGAAACATAGGGAATGCAGTGGGTTAGAATATCCATATAAAAAAAGCGAATGGACAGGTGTTTATCAAATGAAGTGATTTAAAGCCATGCAGGACAATCATACATGGTCTAAACCAAGGCTTCGATTGACCAAAAACAAGATCTGAGCATCTGGATATTTAGAAGATGGTAGGTTATATATATCTAGGATATCTAGGACCTGAAGGAACATTCACTAACCCAAACCCAAAGTTTACACACTCTGCACAACTCTTTCTTATGGCAGAACAATCAAGGAAGAAAACAGTAATCATACAGGGAACCACATCATGAACCCGAGCCCCCAATCCAACATTTCTTCTCCAAATCAATCCAATAATACAAGTTACCTCCCCACATTACTAACACAACATATTACCAATGTAAATAACTAATTTTGACTGTAATCCAAGTATGGAAAGTCCTAAGAGTCATTTCACCAAACACTTGATGTGCGTATTCGATACTTTCGTGATACACACTCCAAATGAATCCAAATTGACCCAAATCATTCTTAATGCAATAAGGACCCTAAATGAATTCATCTACATTAAGGAATAGGAAATTAGAGGGTTTAGAGGGCTCTTACCACTTGAGATGTAGATTCTCAAGGAACATAACCAAGATCTAGATCTTCTTTAACTTCCAATAGTCAAATTGCTCCAATAAGCTCCCAACTAGTCAATAGAGGCTTCCTCTCTTCAAGGGAAAGAGTTTCTAATTGATTTGGAAGAATTTGGATGAGAAATAGATGTAGGAGCAATTTGGGGAAAACTCCTAAAAATGGGGTTGAAATGAAATGGGAGGAGGAAGAAGATGAAGTGGCGATTTAAATAGGCAAGGGGAGCAATGTGGGCCGACCATGGCTGTAATTCTAGGGCTTTGGTTCCATGGGGAAATGTCCAAGGAGCCCTTCTAAGTTGTCGTGATAATTTATACGGGAAGGGCCCATTCTAACTTAGTGTTTTAGTCATTAAATTCTAAGTGGTTCCTAATTAGACTAGAGGCTTGACTAATTAATTATAATTGAATCTAAAGTTATCTAATCTCACTAGTCAAGTCATCTTTGGTCAAGTCTATCATCTAATCGACGGTTCTAAGGCTTTACCAAATTATGATACTAACACAATTCGTTTAATTAAAAATACTAATAAAAAAAATCAAATTCACAAAAGTTCAAAAATACCCTCATTTAGAAAAGTGGTAGTTACAATAGGTATATGCAATCTAAACCCTTACATTTCTTTTAAATTATAGATGCATTCATTAAGGACCCCCACGCATTAGGGTTACCGTTAATGAGGAGTTTAGACCCTCCCTTCATATTTAAGGGATTTCCTTTAAATTTGGATCAAATTGGAAAAAACAAATACGAGAATAGAGATTTTAGGGTTTGTGAATTGATTAATTAGGTTATGCTAATGACTTAGGATATTTGGGTGAGCTTAGGGTCAAGTTTGAATCCATGTAGAGTGCGTATCATGGACGTATCACCACGTGTTGGATACGCACGCCAAGTGTTTGACAAAATGGCCAAAAGAGCACCCAATGCTCTAAATTTTGTTTTGATTCTTATTTTATATGTGCTTTGTTATATGTTAAGCCTTGTAAGTTTATCTAGTGATTTGAAATGGGTTGATGTAGTGTATATTGATTTGGGGGTTTTGGCATAGGTGGACTATGTGATATGATAGTACGTGGAATGTTACAGTCATTTTGTGAACTGGATATATGTTGGTTCAGTTTTAATTAGTTTAGTTCAATTCATTCCTAACTGTTGTCCCCATTGTATATGGTTTAGTCTATATCCCTAAAGTGTTTCAGTCCATTTTGGTCCATTCATGGTTTAGTCCTTGTACTTAATGTTCAGTTACTATCCTTGAATATCCTCTATTCTGTCCTGCATCACAAATGTTTTAGTCCATTTCCAAATAGTCGAGTCCCTTAGTTTTGAGTTCAGTCCACCGTCAGTTTTTAACAGTCCTAATTTAAGGTACAAGCATATATTTGATCAGTCTCCTCCTCATTATTTAGTACCTGTTTTAATAGGTTCAGCTCTTGTTCATCATTTGTTCAGTTTTTACGTGTTCAGTCCTTGTGTAGCTTCCTTGTATCAGTTATTGGCTATGTAGTGAGAATAGGCTCGGGTTTGTTTGTGCTCTTTAGTTCCAGTTCCTATTTTTGGACTGCACAGTTACTTACATATGTGTTCAGTCCACAGTTGCTTTTATAGTTCAGTCATTGAACTTAAATTCAGTCCCATCTTTGCATCCCACATATATTAGTTTCAGTCCATGCTTTGTAAGACTTGATGCTCAGTCCCCATCTCTATAATTATTCTTCCCTGCAGTCCATTAACTTCCAGTCCATTAATTAGTTCAGTCTTTGCATTCAAAAGTTAGTCCACATTGTATCCAGATGGTTCAGTCCTATGACTGATATATATTAGTTCAGTCACACTTTATATGATCAGTCCTTTATTTGCACTCCTATTTTATCCTATTTCATTTATATAGTTCAGTCCTTGTTAGACAGTTAGTTCAGTCCCTTGTTCACTGAGCAATCCTTGTATCAACCTTTGAGTGCAGGGTTCTGTTTGACTGATGATAATAGGGGAATTGCATTTGGTTCAATCCTTATTACCACTTGGTTCAGTCCACCCAATTTTTCAGTTTTCCCCTTAACTTTGAAATGTCCAGTTCCTATTAATCAAACTTCCATCCCTGTCCTGTAGATGGAAGATTATGGGATACTTGATATGTTCAAGTCTTATTTGACATCAAGTGTAGTCCTCTTCGACTAATGACCAGTCCGCTACTTGGCCTACATCATGATATTGTGTTAGTCTTTGTATTACTTGTCTAAGTAAATATGATGGCTCGAGTAGTCCATGCACATTTCAGTCCCAAATTCATTAGGCTCAGTCTAAGTATATATATCTCAGTCCCTCTTCACTTATTATTTTAGTTGGTAAACTGAGATAAGGGGGGAGGCTCGAGTTTTAGTTGTGTGCTCGAGTAGCAGTCCTATTCTATTTATCTGTTCAGTCTCTTACTACATTGCATCTGTCCATGATATACCATACAGAGTATCAGTAGTATGAAGGCTAGGCTCAACTTGATGATCAGTCCTATTTGAATTTACCTCAGATATACAGTCCAGCCATTGCATTTCCACAAACTGAACATGGTATCATTTCTCTTAGACTCAAGTTCAGTCCAATATTCCCCTTGTTTAGTCTTCCTATATCATGTTCAATCTAATGCCATTTAGTATCAGTCACTATTTAAGTTAAGTTTCCATTTAATTAACTGTACAATTGTATCTTAACATCCAGTCCTATATGGAAAGATAATTTCATTCCCTTACTACACTTTGTATTAGCCTTGATTCAGTCCCTTGTTACCTACAGTAGCAGGCCAGTTTACTTATTAGTTTCATTCATGTTTCATCCCAAATGCATTTTGTATCAGTTAATGATAGTTCAGTCCATACTGAACTAGATATCAGTCCACTACTTGTTTAGTTCAGCCCAAATTACATGCTATTCAATCCTTTACCTTTATTAATGTATCAGTCCATTTCTTCACTATATTGACCATGTAATGTATCAGTTTCTCTTGGTATCAATTACAGGATTATGGTTCTTCTTAGAATCAGTAATGAGATAGATGGGAGTGGGCGTTTGGTTCAGATCATTTGTATCTCATATTGCTCTGCCCTCAGTTTTTTGTTCACTTCCTTTACATGTTCAGACAATGAACGAGTGTAGGAGGGGAATATGCTTATGATTCAGTTCCATTTATTTTTTACACTTTATTTAGCTTTTCAGTCCATATCAAAATGTTTTAGTCTTTCATAACAGTCCATGTTACAGTCCCTGTATTACCTTTAAAACCAGTCCCTATTAGTTTAAACCTCAACTTTGGTTCAGTCCCTACCTCCTCCATTGCACAGTCCATGTAGGTGATAGGGGAACTTGAATGGTATAGCTATAAGTTAGTATATAGCAGTGGTATATACTTGTATATATATATATATATATATATATATATATATATATATATATATATATATATATATATGGGATGTCTTAATGGCTTGATAAGGAAATTGGGTATGTAAGAAATAAGTATTGGTACCACATTATCCTAGTTAACTATCTAGCCTAGAATTCTAGATGAGGGTTCCATAAATCCTAGAGTAGACTCATTGAACCAAATTTGACCTTAGAGTTGACAAAATGACTAGAGTTAACCTAGAAGAGGCCCAACATCATATAAATAATGCATTTAATCTATTAGTTTACTCTAGAACAATTTGTTACCCTGTAAATTCATAATAGGTCTTTATGACGCTAGTTCAGTATTGATACACAGTCGTTGCTCAGGATATCAGACGAGTACTTTTTCTGATTGTTTTCATCATGATAGTATCTATATTACCTTATCTAGACTACTTTACTTAATGCTGACACATTGTTAACACGGATTGGTACTAAATGGATCTTGTCAGGAGATGTTATCCCTTATCGGGTACTTCGGGTATTCCATATTCATGTACTTTATCATGTACATCGTGTACTCCTTGTATTTGTAATTATTCATGTACTCATGTGCTCTCATATACTCTCATGTGCTCACATGTGCTTCATGTACAAACTAACAATATTATACGTAAAGTGTCATGATCGAATCCATATTTATTGGGGCAGGAGAGTATAATAAAGTTATGTGATTACATCCTCTAGTGTAGATCATGTGTATGTCGATTGTACCCTCACGTATAATCTAGTTACCGTAGAATAATCATATACAACCTAAACCAATCAGATAACTAACTTTTGCTATAAATCACTTGTGTTTATTTCAAGTTAACATGTTCTGTGCCTTGCTCATGTACTTAGTTCTCATATATCTTCATGATGCTATTTCTCTATTTTTCTGTATTTCTATTCCAGTATATCATGTATTTTATTCTATTATGAGTTATATATTTCCTATCATGTAATGGAACTGCTTATAGAGTTTAAGTACTTCGCTCCAATCCTGACTAGATATATTTTTCAAAGGACTTGGAGGATTTCGCACGACCTATTAGGGAGCAGGCTTAGATGACACTTGTGATGTCGATCACCAGGAGGATCCAGCTAACCTAGAAGAGACACCAGTAGTGCCTAGATTAGACTGCTAGACTTTTGTCTGGATTTGTCTCCAGCTATCTTCTGAGATGTTATATTATTTTATATACTCTTTGGGATGTGTTGATAACACGTAGACTTATTTCTATTTGGATTGTATCGTATTTTGACATCTATATATTTCTTTCATGCTATATTTCCTCCTTAGCTTTTGTGATTGAGTTGTACCTTATGAGATTATCCTCAGAATGAAGAGTATATATATACATTTGACAGGTACATTATACTGTGTTTAGTTGTATTGAGACCTATGACAACGTTCTACCGCTGACACTGAGGCATAGGCTGGACGTACCCACGGTCTTGTACCCTTATACCGGGTGCGAGTCGTGACACATTTTTAGTGGTGGCCTATACAGGCCAGACTTCGCTATTTATGCGATGTCATGGTAGTGCAATAACTTAGTTACTACTGTGAGCCTGCGATATGATATAGAAAATAAGATAATAGGATGAGAGGATACTCAATCACAATTAGGGCTTCTTGAGAGATTCGTGGGACGACCCTTAGAATCTTATTTTGAACTCCAATTCGTATCATTTTTCTTTTATTTTTGTTCACCCTTGCTTCTTGTTATTGAATTTTATTTTTGATGGTTCGTTGTTGATTTTGATTTTCATATCGAGATAAATTTTATGGACTGGATTAAGATATCTTCTAATGACATATGTTGATGAGGACAACAAGAAAGGTAAAACATCTGCTTGTTTATGGAGCCTGGACTTTATCGTAGCCATATTAGCCGACGGGGCAAAAATGTAGGGACCTGACTTCGGATGTATATATCTTAGTTATGAAATTTAGAACTTCTCACAGCTATACTAGTCGGCACAGCGAGAATTCTAGACGACATGATTATAGAGATGCATACCCTAGTTGTGGAACTTATCCTTTATCGCAGCTATGCTTACTGTCGTGGCGAGGATTTTGAGTATCATGATTTCGGGACAAATGTATATGTTATCAGATTATATTTTAAAAAGGTTCTTAATGTATCATCTCTATCATTTCACTTCTATTATTATAGAATTCTGTTCCATCAACTAGCTCGGGAACGGAGATACCTTCAGTCCCTTTAGTCTAGTTCCTTGTAGAGCTTCATTTCATTATAGTTCCTTCATAGTGTGATGGATTAGTGACTTGCAAATAGGACTGTGTCTTTGAGTATCAGTGTTAATTATTAGGAGTATAGCTTGTGAGTCTGAGGGTGGTTTCTGGTTGGGTATGTGAGCATTAGGTATCATCATATAAGCCTTAGACGACCAATAGCACAGTAACCTAGCAACCTAATTTATGATAAGTATTAGTGTATTACCATGAGTAGGATATTCTAGTAAATAAGTGTGTTCATGTCCTTGAGATGATAGTTTAGCAATAGTATTAGAAACAGTAACCCATGGTAGATAGTTCTTCTGTTTATTATGATAATTACTAGTTTTCATAAATATGTTGAATGATAATCTGTCTTACAGCACTTTGATGATTTCTTGTTTCCATCTATCTTTCCAGTATGGCACCCATGACCAGAGCCCGTCATCTGAGAGCAGCTGCAGTTCCGACATGACTGGAGGCGTACTTCTACCTTATATTGCTCAGGAGGTAGTGACCCCTTCCACTGACTGGGGGTAGTTGCACCTCTGCCGTTGAAGAGGTGGTAGAAGCCTTACCAGAGAGTCTTCCTCTACCTCCTGCCGTTCAGGAGATGGCTGCAGTTTTATCTGAGACCGAGAGTCTTCCTCCGCCTCCTCCGCCTTCTGGAGTGGTGCCCCACACCATATTCTCAGGAGGTTTGCTCCTGATGGATGTCAGATATTTGGACTCCTCCGGGACGTATTAGAGACACAGAGAGTTCAGACTGAGATCCTGAGGGAGCAAAACCAGAGGATTTAACAGCTGTGGGACCTAGTGCATTCTCGAAAGAGCCTAGTCCTAAGAGAGTGAGGAGCAATATCCACCCTGGGCCTCAGGAGTGACCAAACCTTCAGCCTATGCCATCATTTCCAGTTTGGACTCCTGCTCAGCAGAGGCCAGTTGAGCGGGTGCCTGCCCGTGCCTATAGTAAGAAGCTTGGGCATGTGTGGACCGACCGTAGGAAGAGAAAGGATTGTGCCTGTTTTGTGGGTCAGCCACACAATGATGCGAGACTGTCCTATTGCACCTGTCCTAGCCAAGCCCCGACTCAAGGAGGGAGTTCCAGTCATTAAACCCAGTTAGAGGTGAGTGGTTAACCTAGATTTCAGTATGTCTTTTTGAGATGAGTTGATGATGCATTCCACCATTGTTTGTGTGTTCTTGGTACCTTATGAATTGTCTTGTGCTATAGTATGGTTAGTGAGTTAGATGAGACCCCAAATTAATATTTGTTTGCCATTGATTATCAACACAAGAACTACAGGGAACTATATTGATTATAAACTTTGAAAGTACAACAGAAAGAGCCTAAAAGAAATAGGAAACATTCTATACAATTTAGTTTTGATTCTGGGATGACGGTGGAGGCTCGAAGAAGTGTAGGAACTCTATCTTACTCCTTGGACTATCAGACACAGTCTTTGCTCTTGAAGAAATTGCCAGCATTTAGCATGGGTGTGGTACCCTGCTATTTATAATGATTTCGGGATGAAGCATATTTTAGGCCGCATAGATGGCCACGTGGCTGTAACAGCACACAAGACTCGATCTTTGGCTGCCAGCTGGTAGTTTGCTAGATTTTTTTGTTGTAGCAAATCTGGGTGGTTGAGACTTGATCAACTTGCCACGAGCACTATCACAAAATAGAATCAATCTATTTGAGACAGCAATGAGGGGCCGCATAGATTTTGGGACATTTTGGACCGCATAGGTCTTCTTTGTCCTCTAGTGCTCGGCGGCTTAGGTCACAATTTCCCTAAGCCACATGTCCCACCAGCAGTGCCACAAGTCCGTATGAAGTTTGGAGACATTTGGACCGCATAGATCCTGCAGTCTTGGCGAACTACTCAGTCATATTTTGTCATTCTGGGCCGCATAAGGCTCATGCGGCTCAGGTCATAGTCTCCCTGGCCGCATAGAACCCCTGCGGACCATGCATCAGACTGCATGAACTCTTAGACACGTGGGCTCTATGCTCAGGCACGTGGGCCCTATGTCTGGTGACATGACACTTCTCTTCTTTTAGAAAGATCACATCTTATCTTCTCTTTTTTGTCAGGATGTGTCAGAGTTGTCAGATTTGTCTGAGTTGTCAGAGTAGCTCTTCCTTCTGTGGCCCAAATAAATCTGTTTGAAATAGCAATGATGGGCTACATAGAGTTTGGGGCATTTTGGACCGCATAGGTCCTGCAAACTCTTGTCTTCTAGCGTTCTCATGCCTCCTACGACAGTCAAAAAAAGGTTGCTGAGTCATGCTTTATTATTTTGGGCCGCATAAGGCTCATACGGCTCTTCCTTCTGCCTGGATCAACTTGGCCGCAGAGTTGTTCTAGGGTCCTTCATTCTTTGGCCTGGATCAACTTAGCCGCATAAGACTCGTGCGGCTCTTCCTTCTAAGGCTTGGATCAACTTGGCCGCATAACGCCTATGCGGTCAGAAATGATTTTAAGAGAATTTTGTTTGTCTCTCTTTTGACTTCTCGATGAAGATAAATTTGACCGATCC
>JANAVB010037818.1:6270224-6493983 GCA_029216955.1 Iris pallida
CCTGCAGGAAGTCAAAAAATATACCTGGAGAATCACCAGGTCCTCAGAGGGACGTAACAAGATACTGGAAGAACATGCCATTATAACTGCAATTGTAAACACTATAAGACTACAACACAACTAGGTCCCTAACCATCTATGTGATATGCACTTTGAGGACAACATTCTGAGGGGTGTACGATCAGCAGAGTATAAAATGTGGCTGCAAGTAGCGCTCATACGAGACACTATCGGCGGGGCAGTAAGTAGCGCTCATACGAGTTACTATCGGCCTAAAATGTGTGTAAAAATAAATGTAGCCTCTGCGCTAATAGCTCTCCTCTCTCCCCCATGATACTATACATGCATCGTAACCACCACACACTAACATGTGTCACTTCCGCAACACTGTTTTATACCTAATAACTGTCAAGTCTTCTAACATGAATCTATTGATAGTTATTCCTACGCATGCGCACGGGGGATCAGCCAACATGCAAGTGACCTCTACATGTTACTCAGCACTCAACACAACTCATGTTACCTTCGTGACAAAGTTAATGACATGCACTCTATTGACGGTAGTCTCTTAACTCTAGGTCCACAAGTAAGAAGAAAAATAAATAACTAGAAATAAAAGTGCAGAAAATAATACTAGAATAATAAGACACAACTAAATGTAAGCAGTAAATATAGCAAGGTATCTTGCCTGGTGTGTCGCCTGGTGTGGTACGGTGATCATGTCTCGGTTGTCCAATAGCTATGGTTGCCGGGTAGAGGTCAAAAGTCAGGAAGGAAGTAGGGATACGATTAGTCATGATCAGCTAAGATAGTTGAAGAGAATTTGTGGAAATAAATACATGTACTAATTTTAGAAAACTATTTTTATAATAAGTTTACATAATTACTTGAAAATACTTTATATATACAATTTTTGGAAAAATACCTTTTTATTAGCCAAATATATGTCTATATAAATACTTGAAGAATCGAAAATTATTTTAGGCTACAAATACTCTAAGTTCGTAATATATAATTTATAGTAGAAAAATATATTTATTAATTAGATAAATATTTAAAAAATAATAGAAATTATTTTTATTCAAGAAGCACTTTAAGGATCAAAATATTTTTTTTGAAGAACTATTTAAAAGTTGAAAAGTTATGTTACGAATTAAAACTAACTTTTGTCAAATAATAATAATAATAATAATATATAATAATAGTAATAATATAATAATAATAAAATAATAATAATAATATAATAATAATAATAATAATAATAATAATATAACTATACTGCTCTCTTTATCCCAAATAGGAACACAGTGAGATAGAGAGAGAGAGGGGAAAGGGGAGGTCAGAGAGAGAAGGTCGGGAGAGAATCGGAGAGGGGCTCACCGTGGTTGTGTTGGGCAGAGCTCACCGAGCTCCGGTGGGGAATCGACGTTGCACGCGGTGGCGTGCGGGGAAATCAAAGGCTCGGATCGGCGGAGGCAGTAGCTTTACGCCGGCGTTGGGCAGATTCAGAGGAGGTTGCGCACGCGTCGGCAGTTGGTCACGTGGCCGGAGGGGCTCTTGGTAGGCGCTTGGCTGAAGAGGACGCCGATGGAGGATAACCACGAGAAGATAGCGGCGGCAGTTCCTGAATGCGGTGGCGGCGTTCGAGCGTGGGCGGTGTCGCGCCTCTAGATCCGGCGGTGGAGCGGAGAGGAGGTAGATCGGCACGGCGGCGTTTGTCGGACACGGCTGGGCGTGTGGCAGAGGACAGGAGGAGGAGGTATGTGACGGTGGGGGGGTTTGTTTTTTGTTGTTTTCTCTTTCTTGGTGATGGTGATTGTGGCCGCAACGGTGCTGACCGGGAGACGCCATGGGGTGAGTGTGGCGAAGGTTTTGGTGGTGGTGCTAATGGTGTTGGTGTTCAAGAATCGGGTGCTGTGATGGGTTTGGGCTGGTCGGGGAGGATAGGGCGGTTGAAGAGATGGCTACGGTAGTGGTTTCGTGGAGATGGTGGTCTGGTGGTGTCGACGATGATGGCGGTGGTTGGTTGCCCTGGTTGTGTCGGGTCTTGATCGGAAGAGGAGATGGTGGCGATGATGGCATGGAGATGGTGGTGGTCGTCTCCTGACTGGTTGGTCGGAGTGGCTAGGAGTCCGGTGACGGAGATGACGGTGATGATGACGGGGAATGTTGGGGGTTTGCCGATGGCGGCATGGGATGGTGTAGAGATGTGTCCGGGATTATCGAACATGGTGTCGGAAACAATTGTAAATGTAAAATCATAGTGGATGAGAATAAGGCACAGACACGATACACCTATGGAGAATTTGGATGGTAAAAGTTTTTATAGAGAAGAACAAAGGAGCCTCTCCTTATATAGGAGGTGATGCTCTTAGTTGGATATGCATTAGGATGGTTTAAATCTCTCGTGGATAATTCTGGCTCTTTATTTGAATTACTTTAAATCAATTCAACAATATCCCAAAATATAAATTAGAAGATCTCATCCTTTAATTCAATAACCATTTTAAAGCTATCCAATAAAATCAAATATCATTTTAATTCATAATAAATGATTTAGAATTATCTTTTTAAACCAAATAAATTTCAAACCAAAATAATATAGATAAATTCTATCTTCAAATTTGAAATTATTTAAATAAGCCGATATCATTTTTTTACTGTAAATAAATTTTATATTAAATCAAACAATATTTGAAAATATCTTTTTCGAAATAGTAAAAGAATAATAATATTTTATTTCAAAAATGCAATTATACATGCATTAATTTTATGCAAATATTTTCCTAATCATAGTTTTCTAAATGGCTACTATATTTGATCAATAAATAAATTAGTCTCTTAAAGCAGATAAAATGTTTATCGTTATTTTTGAAAACTATTACTATCTTTTATTTGAAAACAATTTATAATAAAACATTTATAAAAATACGTACCTCGCACGTATTCGCACTAGACGAGAAATACGAATCAAACTCGTACGCAGCGTAGAAATACGAAGTACCAATTAAATACCAAAATATAAAAAAATCGTAGTAGAAATTTAGGGGGTTTACATCCTACCCAACTTAAAAGAATTTCGTCCTCGAAATTCAGAAATAGTTAGGATAGGTAGGGCTGAAGAGTTAGAAACAGTCTTGTCGTAAGGAACCACGATTTAATTCATCGGATGAGAGAAGAAACGATATTCAATGAATACTTTAAACGGTTAGAAGATAGTTAATGCCTGACAACCTATCAAGGGTTTTAAAATCAATCAGCGCCACCCTTCTCCTATAGACATGCAACCTCATACATATTTCCTATAGGCATGCAACCTTATAATTAGACAATAACTTTTTGGTCTCAGTTTTGAATCGTAACTCACTAAAATATTCATCGTAATCAAAGATTCTTCAAAGTTAGTATTTTCCTTAAATTTCTTTAAAGCAATTCTTCATTTTCTTTATTCGAATTGATAGATGTCCTTAAAATAATCTTAAACAACGTAAATTCTTGAAGCGTACTCATGTATATATCGACCTTCAACTGATGTTTTATTTTAACTTGCAAAAAATAATTTATACCTTAAAATATATTTTTTCATACGCGATATCTCATAATTAGAAATCTAGTAAGTCAAGAAACTTTAATATGCAGTCTCCATCTTTCGTCATATCGAGCATTAATCTTCTTGAAACTTTAGGCTCAATAATCAATTTAGTCGAAACTATAGTCAAGGTTACTTTAATACGAAACCATAAACGCAAAATCTTTGATAAGTCCAATCTAATCTCCTTCTTACATATTTTCTCCCAAGCTAATTTCCTCATGCAAAATTCCCTTTTACATTAAAATTTCTTCACTCAATTCAGTCAAGAGTAAAATCCGTCTCACCTTAATATGACCTTCATATTTACAATCATCACATAGTTAAATTCTTAATCATTAAGAGTTTAAGAAATTACACTCTTCTTGAAATCTATTAACTTTACGCACCCTATTTATCATCATATAAATTTTTTCTTAACAATAGCTTTCCACAAGGAACCGATTTGTCGATCAAGAGTTTACTCTCATTTAATCAGAATACTCCGTCTAATAGGTTTTACCGCAAGATTTTATTTATGAATATTCAATCATTTTATTCAACTTTTACCACTACTCGCTTCTAGGATTTCCTAATCTAACCTATTTCCAACCAAAGGATGTCATGATCAAATTTCATCTTCGCATAAGGGAATCATATAAGAACAAGTTGCATAAACTACGGAGGAATCATAGTGAAATATGAGTGAAGCAATTTGATTGGAAGGAAAAAGTAAGGGTTGCTAATATTACATGAAGAGTAAAAGATGCTATGGGTCCGAGTAAATCAAGATGATGCATGAAATAAAAGGACAAGGGTGAAGCAATCTAGATAAAACACAAATTAAGCATTCAAATTTAAGTAGATCACAATCATATATAGGGTCGAAAGGATTGAGTCAAGATTTGCTCTCTAACCGAAGTCAGAAAGGACAATAGTATTATGGTAGGGTTTATAGCTAGCCATTTTGACTCGAAAGTCACATCATAAAAATAAAGTACAAGGGAACGTGTTTTAGTGGGACATATTTCCTACATGAAGGTGGGCTCACCGAGGTCTTGCATATGGTATTTGTTGGGAGGTAACAGCCAGTATCACATTCCGAATATCAATGTCACGGTAAGGGACACCAGAAGATCTAATTAGAAAGTGGGTATTTTCATGGGGTACTAATTAATGCACAAAAATAAAAAGGTTAAAGCAAAAAATAAAGATAATTAAGTAATCTCGTAGATTAAGGTAAAATAAGTTAGGGACACCAAGGAATGATCTAATCATTTATTCAAATTTAAAACGATGAGAAAGTCACGATACAAGATCTAGACTAGAGGGAAGGTCGAGTAAGTCGATATGAAGTTATAGTCACGTGGTTTGGTCGATGACTAACTACCCTTGTGTACAACTATCACGGTTATTAGTAATATGGCTATTACTATCCATCTTGGTTTCCTCTCAATACAATATCTAAATCTATTAGTTCGAATCCCTCAAAAGTTTTCTCAATATAATTCTCAAAAATAATCTACCGTAATTTGTATCCTTTCTAAGCCGTCCAACTTAATCACGACTTAAAAGCTTAATTTTCTTCAATCTCGAAGTAACCCTTATCATATCACTACTAACTTTTTACAATTATATTATCAATCCAACCTTTAAACTCAAGATTTCATGAACCATAATTTTTGTTTTTCTAAATTTTTGATATCCATAATCACAACTTTTAAACTCAAAATCTAAATAGATTTATAAATCATCAATCATAGGACACAATTTAAAATTTGAAATTTTCTCTCAAACTCAATTTCATATCTTCCAAAATATTTTGAACCAAAATTTTACTATCATCACCTCAAACTTAAAACTCAAAATTAGCAATCTTATTAATAGGAACTCGTACGACTCAATTTAAAACATTAAGATTTTTCTTCCTTTTTTTCATAATCAAACTTTAACTCAAAATATAACTCAATTTATAATTCATAGATCATATTACGAAATTTAAAAATTGAAATCTTCCTCAAAGTCGATTTCATTTCTGTCAAAAATATATAACTTCCATGAGTCATAAATATCCTAAAATTTCTAAAGTTAGGAATCAATTTTGTTTTCTCAATCATTTAGATGTTCTCACGAATCTCTTGCCACTTGTAGCCTCAAAATAAAATTTTGTCCATCCTTCGAAGTTTGTAATATTGCTACTACCCAACTTGGAATTAACTAATCTTCAAAATAAAATGCCTTTATAGCTCAAATATGACTCTAATGCATACTAACTGTCAATGTAATTCTTCTAGCCATGTGTTTGACCTATGAGCAGATACTAGTGTAGTCATCTTCCATTAAGTACGAAAAGTAAGGGTTACGGTAAAAAAGTCAAACAAGACGCAAATCAAGGGAGTCGATCGAGAGTTCAAAATTTGGGAGTCAAAGAAGGGGATCAAGCAAGTGGATGAGATTTTAGACTCTAATCCTATATACAGGCTTGCTTGGTACGTAAAGTGACCAAACTATTTATCTTGACCTGCATGGGCCACCACAAAAATATGTAACGCCCCAGTCCCAAAATAGAAGGACTAGAAACATATCATGCCAGCTGTATACATACGAGTAAATGAAAGGTTCATATGTATACATAAGCTATAAAGTGTAAAAGCCAAGACACTAAATCTCATCCACGAAGATAAATAATGATATAAAAGCAACTTTAAGTTTGTCATGCATACAATCGTTGTACGGAGACAAATCCATTACCAACCAATTTAAGTAGGGAAGAAATATACAAAGAAAGTGATTTGGTCAAGCGAAGGGGATGACGATCCAAAAGCAACATCTCGACGGAATAGAGTGCAAGTCATGGCCTTAGCTAGATCACCTGCAAGAAGTCACAAAATACACCTGGAGAAATCACCAGGCCCTCAGAGGTACGTAACAAGATACAGGAAGAACATGCCATTATAACTGCAATTGTAAACACTATAAGACTACAACACAACTGGGTCCCTAACCATCTATGTGATATGCACTTTGAGGACAACATTCTACGCAGGGACTGTACGATCAGCAGAGTAAATAAATAGTGGCCGCAAGTAGCGCTCATACGAGACACTATCGGCCCGGGACATAAGTAGCGCTCATCCGAGTCACTATCGGCCCAAAATTTATGTAAAAATAAATGTAGCCCTACGCTAATAGCTGTCCTCTTCCCCCCAATGATACTATACATGCATCGTAAATACGACACACAACGTATCACTTCCACAACACTATTTTATACCTAATAACTGTCAAGTCTTCTAACATGCATCTATTGACAGTTATTCCTACGCATGCGCACGGGGGATAAGCCAACACAAGTGACCTCTACATGTTACTCACCACTCACACACAACTCGTGTTACCTTCGTGACAAAGTAAATGACAAGCACTCTATTGACAGTAGTCTCTTAACTCTAGGTCCACAAGCAAGAAGAAAAATAAATAACTAGAAATAAAAGTGCAGAAAATAATAACAGAATAATAAGATAACTAAATGTAAGTAGTAAATATGGTAAGGTATCTTGCCTGGTGTGTCCTGGTGTGGTGCGGTGATCATGTATTAGTTGTCCAATAGCCATGGTTGCGGGGTAGAGGTCCAAAGTCAGGAAGTAAGTACGGATACGATTAGTCATGATCAGCTAAGATAGTTGAAGAGAATTTGTAGAAATAATACATGTACTAATTTTAGAAAACCATTTTTATAATAAGTTTACGTAATTACTTGAAAATACTTTATATATACAATTTTTGGAAATATACATTTTTATTAGCTAAATATATGTCTATATAAATACAAGAATCAAAAATCATTTTAGGCTACAAATACTCTAAGTTCGTAATATATAAATTTATAGTAGAAAACTATATTTATTAATTAGATAAATATTTGAAAAATACTAGAAATTATTTTTATTATCAAGAAGCACTTTAAGGGTCAAAATATTTTTTGAAGAACTATTTAAAAGTTGAAAAGTTATGTTAGGAATTAAAACTAACTTTTGTCTAATAATAATAATAATAATAATAATAATAATATAATATAATAATATAATAATAATAATAATATAGCTACTCTCTTCCCCCCCCAAATGGGAACACAGTGAGAGGAGAGAGGAAGGAAAGGTCAGGGAGAGAAGGCGGAGAGAATCGGAGAGGGGCTCACTGTGGTTGTGTTGGACAGAGCTCGCCGAGCTCCAGTGGGGAATCGGTGTTGCACGTGGTGGCATGCGGGGGAATCAAAGGCACGGATCGGCGGAGGCAGTAGCTTTACGTCGACGTTGGGCAGATTCAGAGGAGGCCGCGCAGGCGTCGGCAGTTGGCCACGTGGCCGAAGGGGCTCTTGGTGGGTGCTTGGCTGAAGAGGACGCCGGCGGAGGGTGACCACGAAAGGATGGCGACGGCAGTTCCTGAATGCTTGCGACGGTGGCGACGTTCGAGCGTGGGCGGTGTTGCGCCTCTAGACCCGACGGTGGAGCAGAGAGGAGGTAGATCGGTGTGGCTGCGTTCGTCGGACACGGCTGGGCGTGAGGCGGAGGACAAGAGGAGGAGGTAAGTGATGGTGGTGGGATTTGTTTATTGTTGTTTTTCTTTCTTGGTAATGGTGACTGTGGCCGCGGCGGCGCTGACCGGGGGTCGCCGCGGGGTAAGTGTTGCGAGGGTGTTGGTGGTGGTGCTAATGGTGTTCGGGAATTAGGGTGCTGGTGATGGGTTTGGGCTGGTCGGGGAGGACACGGGCGATCGAAGAAATGGTTACGGTGGTGGTTTCGTGGAGATGGTGGTCTGTGGTGGTGTCGGCGATGATGGCGGTTGTTGGTTGCCCTGGTTGTGTCAGTTCTTGATCGGGAGAGAAGATGGTGGCGATGATGGCATGAAGATGGTGGTGGTCGTCTCTTGACGGGTTGGTAGGAGTGGCCAGGAGTCCAGTGACGGAGGTGGCGGTGATGATGACAGGGACTGTTGGGGGTTTGCCGATGGCAGCGTGGGGCGGTTGTAACCCCCTAAAATTTTACAACATTTTTTTGTTTTATGCGAATATTTATACGACAAGTGCGAGTGCATACATACGTGATATTTATTTATCTAGTTATTTTACATAAAGAGTTTTTTTGGTTTCGTAAATATAGTAAATAGTTTTATTTTCGAAATACATAAAGAGTAAATCATTCGTATATAAATATTTTTCCACAAAAATTTAGTCGAATGTTTTATTTTTATTACTATAAAAATATTTTTTTATTTATACAAGTATGGGTAATGATTTAAGAAATGATACTTTTCGCTTTTTATGTACTATACTAAAAAAACATTTTTATATAAAATACTAATTGCATGCGAGTACATGAAATTCAATTCATGTATATTTTGAATTTTTGAAATTATTTTAGTAATTATTTTAATTTATTAAAAAGTATTCAAATATTTATTGTAATTTTTTAAATTATTTATTATTTTTATATTATTTATAAAAAAATTATTTTGAATTTCTTCTAAGTAATTAAACTTATTATGGGTATTTAAATTTGAAAATTTCTTATTACTTTTAAAATGCTAAATTCAAATATGGAAATTATCTATATTGAATTTGGATTTGAATATATATAGATTTAATTCGAAATTGGGTTTGGATTTGGATTGAATCGGTTTAAAATTAATTTAAATTTAAGAGTGAGATATCTAGATGGGTTTTGAATTTTCCTAATCATTATCAAACTAGGAGTCTCTCTATATAAGGAGTCTCCATGTGCTCCCCTTCCCAAATTGTCTCCACAAATTTTTGTCCGCCAAATTCCATCAACAGCCAAACATGTCATCGTGTGTGCACTGTGTCCGTTTCCCTATTTTTTCCTTCCACCATTTTATTTACATATACATTTCACCTTTTCGTGTCCACATGCCGGACACGATTTCGACACAGAAGACCCAATCCTCTAATCCAAACACTAAATCAATCCTAAACCTGACTCTAATCCTGGAGAGCCTCCTCGCCACGACCGTGCGCCACCACGGTCTAGCCCAGCCATCGTCGCCACCCTTGCACCCACCCCTGGCACCATACCTCAACTCGACCACCACCAGGGTTCACCATCGAACCCGTCCGACTAGTGGCCGCCATCCTGGCCACTATTTCTCTCCCTACTTCCAGGCCACTCTGACCATACCTGCCACAGACCGTCCCCAACTTCACCACCTCTGCTCCCTCCTTCCAACAATCGCGTACACCAACACAGCGATCCTCCCCGGCCAGTCCAGCCCCTCACCCAACCGTCAACACCACCACCAATGGCAGCACTACCACCGCAGCCCCAAACCTAAACCCGAACTCCGACGTCACCCTCCGTCGAACCCCGACCAAACACGCCCCATCGCCACCAGCCGCTCCACCCGATGACCATACCCACACATCCAAAATCGGTCGCCACTACGACCGGCCGCCCACTATTCAAAACCTCTATCACCTTGCCCGTGCCCGGCCAGGACCCCCTCACAACACCCACACCACCACAACACCAGCAAACCCACCAAAAAAAATCATAAATTAAGACACCACCACCTACCATCACTTTTCGCTGAGTCCGCGCGTCCGCTGCCGCGCGAGCGCCGCCTTCCTCCGCCTGCTTGCAACCTTGTTTCTGCGGCCAGATCCGCTGCCGTGCGGGTGAATCGCCATCACCCGCACTGTTCCAGTGTCCGGCGCTTCCCCGTGCGCGTGCGACTCCTCCGGCCGAGCAAGCCGCGGGAGATTCGGCGCTGAACCCTCTGTCGTCGCGCCCGACGATCGCACGAAACACAAGCACCGGTCAGCTCCCTCCTTTCGGTCCTCTCTTCTTCTCTTTCCCTCCGCCGAGCCTCTGGCTCACCGCTCTCCACGCCGACCCTTTCTCCCTTCTCTCTCTCCGCTCCTTTGTCACGCCCCAGTACCGAAATACGGAGACGGACTGGGCCAGCTACTCTATATGAGGTATACAAATGTCATACGACGATCATGGCTGTCAAGAGACAAGGGGTGCATGCTACATTCAAGTCTCCTAGGGTCACACAGAACATCTATGTCTCAGTCATTCAAAGCAAGAAAACATCAATTAATGAACATATAAGATAAAGCAGTAAGGCGTCCCTGACGCTTCATCAAAATGGTCATGGGGATCTAGCTTTATAAGTTAGCTAGCCCAGAGAGTCAAAAGTACATAATTGTATTCAGTTGCAGTCTAATTTAATTACAAATTAAGCAAGACAAAATGCCCAGATTAGCCGGCTAAACAGGTGCCGGTGGCTAAACGGCAGAACATAAGTAAAGATACTAGAGTGGTGGAGAAGAAACCCACTCGAGTCCCCCGCCAGCCATGCTCCTAGTATGCACCATTGACATCAGAAAAAAGATCGGATCCTTAGGTTCTGCTACGTGATATGGCCAAACAAAACCAGCGGGGTCAGCCCCGAATAGTAAGTACCACAAGGGAGCACAAAAGAGTGAGATAAAACCCAAGCATAACATACAAATAATAATAAAAGCTTTCGGTCGTAACCTCGGTCCACAGCCTGTAACGCCCCAGAACCAGAATATTGGAGAGCGGAGGCAGACATAGCCGGCTACGTATATTGATGTGCAACCCACCTCGCTATACGGTCACGGCTGTCTAGATACATGAGGGTTTAACTACAAGCCATCAGTCTCCTATGGTCAGGAACAAGCCTAGTGTCTCAATCACAGACAAGTAAATAAATGTTACAAGATGTAAGATCATCAAATATACAATAGTAAGGCGTCCCAAATATTATATATTTAGCTGATCATGAAGCTAGTCATTACAAAATGTGAGGACTAGCAAGAGTTTAATCATACATGTTCAACCCTAGGATCTGTCAATCATGTTACAGCCCGTAGGCAGACAGTAAGTAAAGTGCAATCGAGCTAAACATGTGCTCGTCGGCTAAACGCCTCAAAAAAATATTTTTACAATAAAGTGGAAGAGCCAAAAATAAACCCACTCGTTGCCCTGGTTACGCCTGGTGGTCACCATCGGGCTGAAAAGTCGGTAGATCCTCTGGAGCTGCTCCGAAATATAGCCATACAAAACCAGCTGGGTCAGATCCCAGAAAGAGCAAGTGCCATAAGGGAGGCTTCACTTAGGAACTAAACCAGCAATTAGCACAAGAATATAAATATGTAGTAAGAACTGAAAATATAGAAAAATCAGGATGATAAACGACGAGATAACCATGAAACTATTTAGATAACCTGGTTACAACACGTAAACCAAACAAGGACCGGGGTTGTAACCCTTCATCTGAATGAAACTTGGTTTCCCACCATTTATCGGCAAGATAATATAAGAAAATCAGGTCATGTAACAATCTTGCACAGGATCAAGACAAGACTAGACTGATTATACCTCATCCAATAATCACGGCCAAGCAATAAGTACGACTTGATACTTTAACTAACTAGGGTTATCACATGCCTAGTTACTAGCAAGATGCAGCGAGATTGTTTCACAGCCACAAGCCCTGCAGACCATCCAGGTTATCCAGGTTGAATATTTGTTTAAGAGAGGGGGTGCAACACATAACAGTGTGCTGGAAGTGTGCCCTACTCGTTGGCAGGCTACAAATCCGCAAGCGCGCCCAGGTAACAAGATTGTCTGTAGCTGAGAAATCTCTTCATGACTACTGTGTTGCTCTAGTTATTAGCCTTAGTCAAATTTTAGTAGGTACCCCTGACCATGGTACCCAGGGGCCCTGTCCTAGACATGATGCAAGACAAGACTGGTTCATTTATACAAGCACAATCGTCCACGGGGTCCGGGTCATTCATACTTGTCATGTCATGCGTCGCAATAGCATATCAAGGTATATCATGCCAGGTTTTCTTGTCAAGAGTGTGCCACGGTAGGCCACTATCATGTCATGTTACTTGTCAAGAGTGTACCCCTACGGGTCACTATCATGTTTATGGTGCATGTGCAGGATAACATAGTACAAGTATTCTATCAAGAGACCCAAGTCACACTGAGGGTCACAAGACATGAGCCTAATAATAACAATTAAATCATAAAATACAAGGCTATAGAAGAGCCATGCGGCTCGGGCATATGCGGCCAAGAAAAAGGGGTACTTGAGGCCCAGGGCGGATAAGCATATGCGGATCAGGAAGAGCAACGCTATGCGGCTGAAAGGGGACATGAGCTTATGCGGCTGGAAATGGAGAGGGTCTTATGCGGCTGGAGAGGACTTGGACATATGCGGCCAGAAAAAAGGGAGTACATACGGCTCAGGGAAAGAAAGTCTATACGGCCGAGTTCCATGCGGTCTCATGCCGCTCTGGGGGTGACTGGGCCTTATACGGCTCAAGATGGCGGGCGCATATGCGGCTGTGGGAGAGCAATGCTATGCGGCTGAAAGGGGACAGGAGCTTATACGGCTGGAAATAGAGAGGGTCTTATGCGGCTGGAATGAGCGGAGTCCTATGCGGCCAGAGAGGGAAGTCCATGCGGCTCGGGGATCAAAGTTCCATGCGGCTAAATGAGAAAGGCTTATGCGGCCAGGAGTTCATCCCAGTCATGCGGCTGAGTACAACCATTGCGAATACGGCTAGATTAGCCAGGATATATGCGACTAGAAGATTTCAGGGTACATGCGGCTGAATTATTCATGCGGCTAAATAGGAAATCACTTACCGCATGAAATAGTCATACGGTCAAGTACTGCCATGCGGCCAGAGAACTGTTCTTCTTCTCAACCTTCCCGAAAAGAAGAACCATAGAGGCCAAGTTTTCGAGCTCCATAAATCCATCATCCAGAGTCCAAATCCGAACTTCCATAGGTCAAAATAGGGCAGAATAAAATTATCTACAACATGGATCCATCAGAACTTGATAATATCAAAATTAAATAGATCAAAACCCAAGAAATCCAAAAATAAAATAAACTTAGATCTACAAGCAATGAGCCATAGAAATTAAAAATGCTAAGTACTAAAGTATTTAGAATGCTGAGAAGAAGAGAATGGAACAATAAAACTTGAGTCCCTCCATGAAGCAAGATGCATTTGCCTAAGCTCTCTTTCTGGTAGGTAGAGAGTTAATGGAGGAGAAAGAACAAAATTAATGAAGAAGTGAATAGGGAGAGAGAAAGAGAGTGGGGTTAATAAATGATGATGGTGGTGGTAGGTAGGTTGGTTCACAACCGAACCAAGCCGAACCAAAATCAAGCCGAACCGAACCAAGATGAACCATAACCAAGCAAAAATAAAATGCCAAATAAACCAAGCAAGGAGACATGCAATACGAGTCAAATACGTACACGTATACCAAGATACGTAATACGAACCACAGGCATTACAACTCTACCTACCTTAAAAGAATTTCGTCCTCGAGATTTAATTAATAGGCTAGAGAGACAAGGACAAGTTATATTAATCACAGGCAAGCTATACTAGTCAATCAATCAATTAATCAATCATACAAGCAAGGAACCGAAGGCATGAGACATAAGGAAGACATTATACCTCATGAGTCGAACATATCGGGATATCGCGATCGAATATCATCCTCACGCTCCCACGTTGACTCACCCAAAGAGTGATGACCCCAAGCAACTCGGACTAACTTGATAGTCTTGTTCTTGAGTGTCTTCTCTCTTCGGTCCAATATAGACACGGGTCTCTCCTCATACGATAGGTTGGTCCCAACAACCAATTCTGAATGATCCAGGATATGGCTCGGGTCCGGGATATACCATCGTAACTGAGATATATGGAACACGTCATGCACCTCATGTAGCGACGGCGAGAGAGCGAGACGATAGGATACATCACCTACTCGCTCCAGAATATCGAACGGTCATATATACCTAGGACTAAGCTTTTCCCGTACGCCAAAATGAATGATGCCACGGTTAGACGAAATCCTCAGGAATACATAGTCGCCGACCGAGAATTCAAGGGGACGCCGATGAGAATTGGTCCAATGACGCTGGTGATCTTGGGCAACTCGAAGATGATCCCTGACTCTTCTGACCACTTCAACTGTCTGGGCAATTATTTCCGGATCGAGCATCTACCTCTCTCCAACATCATTCTAGGCTAGCGGGGATCTGCACTTCCTACCATACAGTGCCTCGAACGGTGCCACCTGGATACTGGCCTGGAAACTGTTGTTGTACGAGAATTCCACCAAGTGCAGGTGATCTTCGCACGAACCATCGAAGTCGAGTGTACAAGATCTCAACATATCTTCAAGAGTCTGGATTGTGCGTTCTGACTGACCATCTGTCTGCGGATGATAAGTTGAGCTGAATTGGAGGTGAGTTCCCAAACTCTCCTACAGGCTACGCCAAAAGTGCAACGTAAATCTTGAATCTCGGTCCGAGGTGATACTGACTGGCACACCGTGAAGCCTGACGATCTGCCTGAGATACATCTCTGCTAGCTGAGCCGTCGACTAACCAACTCTGAACGGAAGGAAGTGAGCCACCTTCGTGAGCCTGTCAACTATAACCCAAATAACATCTCGGCCAGCTGGGGATCTAGGTAATCCAGTCACGAAATCCATGGTCATATGCTCCCACTTCTATTCTGGAATTGGCAAGGGCTGAAGAAGTCCTGCTGGCCTCTGATGTTCAGCTTTAACCTGCTGGCAAACCAAACACCGTGAGACAAACCGGGCTATCTCCCTCTTCATACCATTCCACCAAAAGTGCTGATGGATATCACGGTATATCTTCGTACTATCGGAATGAATGGAATATTGAGAACTGTGAGCTTCTGCCATTATCTCCTGTCTGATATCTCTACTGGGTACACAAAGACGATTACCATAACGAAGTGTACCATCCTCATGGATACATAACTCTGGTCGCCGTCCTGCCTCACACTCTGCTTTGAGTCGCTGAAGCTTGGAATCTGCTGACTGCACCATCCGAATCCTCTCGACTATAGTGGACTGAACCTGCATACTGGCCATCAATGCCACACTGGTAGGAAGGACAACTTCTATACCCATCTTCTGAATATCTGCCAACAGCTCTGGTTGGGCTGTTAGAAAGTAAACTCCGGCTCTCCTGCTCAACGTATCTGTAACAACGTTGGCCTTCCCAGGATGATACTGTAAGTTGACATCATAATCCATAAGAAGCTCCAGCCATCTCCTCTGACGCATGTTAAGATCCTTCTGGGTGAAAACATACTTCAAGCTCTTGTGGTCGGTGAAAATCTCTACCCTATCTCCATACAAGTAGTGTCTCCACAACTTAAGTGCAAATACTACTGCTGCCAGCTCCAAGTCATAGGTTGGGTAATTCCTCTCATGATCACGAAGTTATCGTGACGTATAAGCTATTACCTTTCCATGCTGCATCAGAACACACCCTAAGCCTTTGCCTGAATCATCAAAATATACTGAGAATCCCCCGGTCCCATCTGGAAGTGTGAGAATAGGTGCCATCATCAAACCTCGCTTTAACTTCTCAAAAGAATCCTGGCATTCTGCTGTCCAAGCAAACTGCACATCCTTGCGGGTCAACTGGGTCAATGGTGCTGAGATCCGAGCAAAGTTCGAAACAAATTGCCGGTAGTAGTCGGCCAATCTAAGGAAGCTACAAACTTCTGCAACTGTGCTGGGTACTGGCCATGACTCAATAGCCATGATCTTCTGGGGATCTACTTCCACTCCTCCTATGGTGATAATGTGACCCAAGTACGAAATGCGATCGAGCCAGAACTCGTATTTACTGAACTTGGCATACAACTGATGCTCCCTGAGAATCTGAAGAACAACTCGGAGATGCTGCTCATGCTCTGCTTCACTCTTGCTGTAGACCAAGATGTCGTCTATGAACACGATCACAAACTGATCCAAGTAAGGCATGAAGATACGATTAATTAGGTCCATAAATACGACTGATGTATTGGTTGCTCCAAATAGCATAACAAGAAACTCCTAATGCCCATATCTCGATCTAAAAGCTGTCTTCAGGATGTCCTGCTCTCTGACTCTGATCTGATAATATCTTGAGCGCAAGTCGATCTTCGAAAATACTGCTGCCCCTTTGAGTTGATCAAACAAGTCATCTATCCTCGGGAGAGGGTATCTGTTCTTTATTGTCACTGAGTTCAAGGTACGATAATCAATACAGAACCTGGACGTACCATCCTTCTTATTCACAAGAAGCATCGAGGCTCCCCAAGGCGATCTACTAGCACGAATGAATCCCTTGGTTCTGAGTTCTTCAATCATATTGTATAATATCTCTAACTCTGATGGCGCCATCCTGTAGACTCTCCCTGACACTGGAGCTGTCCCAGGGATCAAGTCTATGGTGAACTCGATCTTCCGCTCCGGTAGCATACCTGGAAGCTCTTCTAGGAAAACATCTTAAAACTCTTCAACTATCTGGGGTAACTGCACTGCTGCTACTGTCATCCGCAATACTGGAGGAGAAGGTTCAACTTCGCCTCAGAAAAAGGAAAACTCTGGCTCGCCTAGAATGCTAAAAACAATCCTGCCAATATGGCAGTCTATCTTAGCATACCGGTTCCTCAACCAATCTATCCCTAAGACCACATCATAATCGGCCATTGGCAACTCTATCAATCTAGCGGGGAATTCCCTACCGCTAACTACGGTTCAACACGAGAAAAATACTCTATCTACTCCCATAAGTTCGTTACCAGTAAGTATATTGAGCCTTACTGATAATGACTCGGGCTCCAGTCCTATCCATGTCGCGAATCGCGCAGACATAAATGAATACGATGCACCAGAATCAAATAAAGCTGAAGCTGGAAAGGAGTTGACGAGAATAGTACCTGCCACTACCTCTCTTGGTGCCAATCCTTCCTCTACGGTCATTACCATAGCCTGACCATGTCCTTGGGGTGCAGGTCCCCTCTGCTGAAATCCTCGCTGCCTGCTCTGACTCAGGGCTTGGGCTTGTGCATACTGCTGGGGGTGTTGTTGCTGGAATACCTGGGACTGAGGCGACAAGGGCCTCTGAGACTGATACTGCTGCTGCTGGATTGGTGCTGGTCCTCTCACCAAAGGACTAGAAAGGTTGGACGATGATGAACTACCCCTATTCGGGCAAGATCCGATCTTGTGATCTGCTGCTCAACAAGCCAGGCACAATCCCTGCGTCCTGTGATATTCTGCTACCACATATCCTGGCTTCCCACAATACGAATATCCCACTGCGGAAGAGTGCTTCTGCTTATGCTGCTGAGGGTACGTCGGGACTGAAGATTGAACCGACGTCACTGAGGCCGCCCGCCTCGGAGCTTCAATGATCAAAGCCCTCGCTGGTGCTGAAGACTGATTCATCTGGCCGTGAGATCTCTTCCGACCTTCGACCCTATCTACGATCCTCTGGGAGGTATACTCATGCCTCCTAACTGCTCCCAAGACTGTAACAAAAGTTTGATGCTCAAACTGCTCTACTGCCAATAAAATCTCTATATGGTGCCCCTGCTGGAACCGCTGGGCTCTAT
Organism: Iris pallida; assembly: GCA_029216955.1. Taxonomy (NCBI): domain Eukaryota; kingdom Viridiplantae; phylum Streptophyta; class Magnoliopsida; order Asparagales; family Iridaceae; genus Iris; species Iris pallida. The sequence continues at coordinate 6,288,311 of JANAVB010037818.1, forward strand.
CGAACTCGGTCGCTACCAAGGTAGGAGCAAACCGACTAAGTCTAGAAAACTCGATAGTATATCCGTCGACCGTCCTGTCCATCTGCTTCAGATTGGTGAACCTCGTTTGTAGATCGTACCGAGCTACAACATCAAAATACTTGGTCTGGAAACGGCCTGCGCCGCCCACCAACTGCGGGCAAGATCCAATAACTACAGGCGTACTACGGCCACCTTCTCGTTCTCTGGGGTCCTGGCTGCTTCTAGAATCACCTCTGTGTCCTGAAGCCAAGCATCTGCGACGATAGCATCTTCGCTACCATCAAAGAATGGAGGGTTCAAGCGCTTGAAGCTGTTGGCCGCACTGTTACCCTGATGACCTCCTCTGGTTAGAGCATCTGTCACTGTCTGGTACAAGACATCTCTTCGATAATCTTGGGAAGCTACCAATGTCCTGATAAGACCTACCAAAGTGCCATCATCAGGTTCTACAGGCTGAACGGGCTGAATTGGTGGCTCTTCTCCAGTAGGCACCACTCTGGAGGCCACTTCTGAATGCTGGGCTTGAAATCTAGGTTGCTGCTGGTCCACGGAAGGTGCTCCGCCTCACTGATCGGCAGGGCTAGATACAATATCGCTGACGAAGATGACATAGGGAACAATAAGGAAGGACCATGACAAATCAAAGAGGCAAGCATGTGAACAGGTCAAGATTCCAGGGATTTAGAAAGTATGAGGAGAGATCAAGGGCGAGTACTGATTGAGACATCTATTCGGTAAACCCTCACATATCTTGATTTACAAGACCTGCATGGGCCACCACTTAAACCATGTCACGCCCCAGAATCAGAATACTGGAGAGCGGGGGCAAACATAGCCAGCTACGTATATTGAAGTGCAACCCACCTCGCTATACGGTCACGACTGTCTAGATACATGAGGGTTTAACTACAAGCCATCAGTCTCCTATGGTTAGGAACAAGCCTAGTATCTCAATCATAGACAAGTAAATAAATGTTACAAGATGTAAGATCACCAAATATATAATAGTAAGGCGTCCCAAATATTACATATTTAGCTGATCATGAAGCTAGTCATTACAAAATATGAGGACTAGCAAGAGTTTAGTCATACATGATCAACCCTAGGATCTGTCAATCATGTTACAGCCTGTAGGCAGACAGTAAGTAAAGTACAATCGAGCTAAACATGTGCTCGTCGGCTAAACGCCTCAAAAGAATATTTTTATAATAAAGTAGGAGAGCCAAAAATAAACCCACTCGTTGCCCTGGTTATGCCTGTGGTCACCATCGGGTTGGAAAGTCGGTAGATCCTCTGGAGCTGCTCCGAAATCTAGCCATACAAAATCAGCTAGGTCAGATCCGAGAAAGAGCAAGTGCCACAATGGAGGCTTCACCTAGGAATTAAACCAGCAATTAGCACAAGAATATAAATAAGTAGTAAGAACTGGAAATATAAAAAAATTAGGATGATATACGACGAGATAACCATGGTACTATTCAGATAACCAGGTTACAACCCGTAAACCAAATAAGGACCGAGGTTGTAACCCTTCATCTGAACGGAACTTGATTTCCCACCATTTATCGGCAAGATAATATAAAAAAATTAGGTCATGTAACAATCTTACATAGGATCAAGACAAGACTAGACTGATTATACCTCATCCAACAATCACGGCTAAGCAATAAGTACGGTTTGATACTTTAACTAACTAGGGTTATCACAAGCCTAGTTACTAGCAAGATGCAGCGAGATTATTCCACAGCCACAAGCCCTGCAGACCATCCAGGTTACCTAGGTCGAATATTTGTTCAAGAGAGGGGGTGCAACACATGACAGTATACTGGAAGTGTGCCCTACTCGTGGGCAGGCTACAAATCCACAAGCACGCCCAGGTAACGGGATTGTTTGTAGCTGGAAAATCTCTTCATGACTACTGTGTTGCTCTAGTTATTAGCCTTAGTCAAATTTCAGTAGGTACCCCTGACCGTGGTACCCAGGGGCCCTGTCCTAGACATGATGCAAGACAAGACTGGTTTATTTATACAAGCATAATCGTCCACGGGGTTCGGGTCATTCATACTTGTCATGTCATGCTAGCCGTCGCAACAGCATATCAAGGTATATCATGCCAGATTTTCTTGTCAAGAGTGCGCCACGGTGGGCCACTATCATGTCATGTTACTTGTCAAGAGTGCACCCCTACGGATCACTATCATGTTCATGGTGCATGTACAGGATAACATAGTACAAGCATTCTATCAAGAGACCCAAGTCACACTGAGGGTCACAAGACATGAGCCTAATAATAACAATTAAATCATAAAATAAAAGGCTATTGAATAGCCATGCGGCTCGGGCATATGCGGCCAGGAAAAAGGGGTGCATGCGGCCCAGGACGGATAAGCATATGCGGCTCAGGGAGAGCAACGCTATGCGACTGAAAGGGGGCAGGAGCTTATGCGGCTGGAAATGGAGAGGGTCTTATGCGACCGGAGAGGACTCGGGCATATGCGACCAGGAAAAGGGAGTGTATGTGTCTCAGGGGAAAAAAGTCCATGCGACCGAGTTCCATGCGGTCTCATGCGGCTCTGGGGGTGACTGGGCCTTATGCGGCTTAAGATGGCGGGTGCATATGCGGCTATGGGAGAGCAACGCTATGCGGCTGAAAGGGGGCAGGAGCTTATGCGGCTGGAAATAGAGAGGGTCTCATGTGGCTGGAATGAGCGGAGTCCCATGTGGCTTGAGAGGGAAGTCCATGCGGCTCGGGGATCAAAGTTCCATGCGGCTAAATAGGAAAGGCTTATGCGGCCATGAGTTTATCCCAGTCATGCGACTGAGTACAACCATTGCGAATGCGGCTAGATTAGCCAGGACATATGCGGCTAGAAGATTTCAGGGTACATGCGGTTGAATTATTCATACGGCTAAATGGGAAATCACTTACCACATGAAATAGTTATGCGGTCAAGTACTGCCATGCGGCCAGAGAACTGTTCTTCTTCTCAACCTTTCCGAGAAGAAGAACCATGGAGGCCAAGTTTCCGAGCTCCATAAATCCATCATCCAGAGTCCAAATCCGAAATTCCATAGGTCAAAATGGGGCAGAATGAAATTCTCTACAACATGGAACCATCAGAACTTGATAATATCAAGATTAAATAAATCAAAACCCAAGAAATCCAAAAATGAAATAAACTTAGATCTACAAGCAATGAGCCATGGAAATTAAAAATGCTAAGTACTAAAGTGTTTTAGAATGCTGAGAAGAAGAGAATAGAACAATAAAACTTGAGTCCCTCCATGAAGCAAGATGCACTTGCCTAAGCTCTCTTCCTGGTAGGTGGAGAGTTAATGGAGGAGAAGGAAAAAAATTAATGAAGAAGTGAATAGGAAGAGAGAAAGAGAGTGGTGTTAATAAATGATGATGGTGGTGGCAGGTGGGTTGGTTCACAACCGAACCAAGCCGAACCAAAATCAAGCCGAACCGAACCAAGATGAACCATAACCAAGCAAAATGAAAATGCCAAATAAACCAAGCAAGGAGACATGCAATACGAGTCAAATATGTACACGTATACCAAGATACATAATACGAACCCCAGGCATTACACAGCCTATCCTAGTACGATAGACCAACCCAACAACCAAACAAGAACATGGGTTAGACCACGCACCATGACAGTCCATGTTCCTCGGCTACTAATGGAAGGCTCAAGCACAGTTAAGTCATTTTTGAAGCGGCTATTCATTCCTGCAGCTTTCTATATTTGGCGGAGTTAATCCCGCGATACTGACTAAGGAATCCTCAGATCGTGTCAACCCAGCAGGGCTAGCCAAACCATAAGACTTATAACACTGATTATGCACCAGTCCCCCGGAGGGCCACCGCGCTTAAAACATATAACAGATAGCTCGTAGAGGTCGGATATAGCTATCCGCTATAGGCGAATAAAACCATATCCGTGGTGGCCAACCCGACACGCCAGGACTGAACCTGGGGTGGCCAGTATGACACGATCTCGGGATTCTTCCCACCCAATGCATCTACCAAGTTAGTTGCCTAATTAATCCCTAGGTTATCCTCAGAGTTCACACGTCGTGGTCACATGTTAACTCCTCTAGATGTCGTACATTGTACGAGTACCCCAAGAAGGGATCCGTACTGGCTTAAGGAGTCATACGTATGTGTCCCCTTCTTGGTGTAATACAACACACAACACATACCACGTCATGGCTATCGGCCATTCGCTATGTAAATGCTGGACTCTTGGAGGCACTGGCAGGTATCACGTAGGAACACTTAGCACATAGGATAGCACCTCAGTGCTCATATAGATTGTACCTCAGTACACACATAGGGTTATCCAGCCATCACATAGGTAGTCAGATTAGAAATGAGGACTAAGATACAAGGAACATGCGTCCAGGGCTCATGCGGCTGGAGTTGCTTATGCGGCTGGGAATACTCATGCGGCCGAAGGAAACTATTCATCATTCCTGCCAGAACCAGCACAGACGAACCTAGGAGAAGTCCAAATATTGTTTTGGCCACAACTTCCTCAAAACAAGTCAAAATCTAACTTTCTAAAGGTCAAAATTATATAGAACCAAATTTTCTACAACATAGGACCACTGGTTTTCGAAAATAGCCAAGCTTGATAGATCAAAGCCATAAAAACCCATGAAACCCTAGTTTTAGAAACTTAGATCTACACAAATCTAGCCATTAAAATCAAAAACTTCAAGAACTAAACTTGTAGAGAATGAAGAGATGAACAAGGTAGACAAATAAAATCAAGAAAGGAAAAATGCACTAATGTCCACATTTGAGCAAGTTGTACTTGCCTGTGGGCGGTTGAGGGAAACAAATAGGAAGAGTGAATGAGGAGAGAGAGTGAGGAAGAGAATATAAATAGGGGTTGGCTTAAAAACCCTAATCCCTAATCATGCTCTAACCATAAATAACAGAATTATGCTCATGCTAAATACAGACACCATGTACAGAATTTATGAAAGAATACGTATATTGGGATCGGGAAGTGACACTCCTTCTCTCCTCTCTCTTCTCTGTTCTTTCACTCTCTCTCCTCTTTACTATAGCTGTTCTTCTGTTTGTATTATATTTTGTTTTATTTTATTTTATTATTTTTTTCTTATCTTACAAATGGTACTATCTCGAAAAGACAAAAGAAAGACAACATGCAGCTGTTAATGCGAGTATTTTATTTTATTATAATAATAATTATTATTAATATAAATTTTACTAGTATCAGTATTATTGTTATACTTAGTTTAGTATACTTAATATTATTATTATTACTGTACTAGTTATTATACTATTATCAAGGTTATTAGTATAAGGGCATTACAAATTATTTTTAGATTATATAATTATAGGGGTTATGTGATTTCAAAATTTAGATTCTACCCTAAAACATTTTCTATAGTGTTTATATATATATTTATCAGGTATATGTTTGGTTAATAAATTATAAAATTTCAAATTATTATACATAAAATATTTTTAAGTATTTTTGTGGAAATTATTTTTTACTAATAAAATATATTTTCAAAGTATTATAAATAAGTTCTAAAAATAGTATAAATATTTTTCTCCATAAATTATCACTGTCTGTCAATCTTCATCGTGACTGATCATATTCCTATTTTATCGTAAATTTTGACTATTACACATCGACCACTGCTACTGGACAAATCATGACTTGTCGGATCATTGCACCATACCAGACGACACACCAGGAAAGTATACCTTACTAATTAACTGTCATATTATTTATTTTTTGTATTATTTACTTTGTTTCATATTTGTTATTTTTAATTGTTATAAACTGCGCGTCCAAGCCACACTTGGGTGCAAGCGACTATATTAGTCGTTTTACCTTACTATATGTATGTTAACTTAGTTTTAGCGGACTACCTTCTTGTTGGGGGATATCCTTATATCTCCTTGGGCCATGACACTCACACTACACGGTTTGAGACATTTTGCTAGGGGCACGACTTATGGACAGGCCATCTCTAAAGTCGTGTGACGATACTTGTTCGTAACTGCTATGACTACGGTATAGAGACTCAAACAGTTACAAAAACTATACAGGTTATGGACATGACTTGAACAGTGTAGGAAATATTGGGAGAGGACAGTCGCTAGTGCGTATGGGAATCCAAACTGGTAAACCATAGTCTCCGGATGGAACTATAGCGATTTATATTTGTAGATGCCCTCTAACGTTTTGGATATTACGAACATATACAGATGACTGGATGTTAGTTACGTACATGTAGCCTAAATCCCACCATGCGCATGAAAGTTGTCCTCTAAATTGCACAATAGATGGTTAGTATTTCCTTTTGCATATTGGTGTCTAGGAGAGTCTTGCATATTATTATTATTTTGACAGTTCATATTAGCTTGTTCTTTTTGTATCTTGTTACGTCCCTCTGAGGACCTGGTTATTTCCCAGGTGTGTGTTCATGTCTTTCGCAGGAATCCTAGCCGGGCTCGTGGTCTTCTCCATTTATTCGAAGATGTCATGACTTGATTCCTCCTTGCTACTTCTACTTAGCCTTTTATATATCATGTACTTCCTTTTTATTTTGGTTGGTAGTGGATGTGTCTCCACCCAACATATTGTACAAAAATAATTTATTATATGATATCTTTTATTCCTTTATTTTGTGGATGAGATTAGTTAGTTGTGGTTTACTACATTTTTACAACTTATGTATACATACAAGGCCCCTGTACTTCGTAGGTATACAGCTAGCATGTCTACGTACTAGTCCTACGTATTTTGGGACTGGGACGTTACATATTTTTGTGGTGGCCCATGCAGGTCAAGATAAAATGTTTGGTTACTTTACCGTACCAAGCAAGCCTACGTATATGATTAAAGTCAAGGATCTCATCCACATACTTGATCGCCTTCTCGCTTGACTCCTCGAGTTGCATCTTGCTTGATCCCTTCTATCGTGATTCGTGCCTCCTTTCATGCTTGATAGAGATTAATAAGGTAACCCATACTAGGTGGACATGACCTATTGCCCCATCACCTTACTAGTTTAACTCTTGTAAGTTGGGTAGAATGTCTCACGACCTAACCTCCCTTGTGACATTAACCAAGTCTTAGACCATAAAACAGTAGGATGATTGTATAGGCACCAACAAGACCTAGATCCTTATGGCACTCGAACTATTCATATTTTTCTTATTTCATCTACTTTCATGCTCATAGTTTTAACTATCCTAGCTAATGCCGCTAATATAACTTAGTTTTGCAAGCTTAGCATTTATCGAGCTTGTTCAAGACATATGATAGTGGGGGCACCCACTAACATATTGTCTACTCAGAACCGATGCATGATGGTCTGATCAACCTAGTACACTTTGGTTCGCTTTTATCTATCGTTCTACATGGATGGGGACATAACTAAACTTGCCCTCTAGAGTCCCATCCGCGACAGCCTTGGTAATTCTTTTTGAATTACTCATTCGCCTTTAAACCACATATGGGTATTCAAAAACAATATTTTTGGACTCATATTGGTTTTCGTCTTTCACCTATTTAGATAAAGACTCATACTTGATAGATAGACCCAAAGTATCACCTTTAGTTGTCCCACCATCTATTGCCAAGATAGTTAGCCATGGACCAACCAAGGTGACTATATCCTCGCTTTGAACTACTCGTTGGTTCCATATCTATTATCGCGACCTTCTAATCATTCTTGAACTTGAGAATGATTCAAATTATTTCCTTAACCATACCCTAAAACTAGATTACTCTCCTTGATCTACCTGATTCCTTAATATTCTCTAGTTCGTGTTACCATGATCTTATTGCCTTAAACTAGCGACCCTCGTTCAACTCCATATCCCCGATTTTTGTCATTATAGAAATCACGATTTTCTAATGCATGGTTGCATTTAACGTCGTTTCTTTGTCTCGCCTAATTATTTAAACATATTCCCTTATCAACATACACTTGTACCCTCCATACCCTTGTTACTTCTTAATTTCGAGTACGAAATTCTTGTAAGTTGGGTAGGATGTAAACCCCCTAAAATTTCACTATATTTTTTTTATTTTATGCAGATATTTATACGACAAGTGCGAGTATGTACATACGTGATATTTATTTATCTAGTTATTTTACATAAAGAGTTTATTTTCTATTTCGTAAATATAGTAAATAGTTTTATTTTCGAAATACATAAAGAGTAAATCATTCGTATATAAATATTTTTTTACAAAAATTTAGTCGAATGTTTTATTTTTATTACTATAAAAATGTTTTTTTTATTTATACAAGTATGGGTAATGATTTAAGAAATAATACTTTTTGCTTTTTATGTACTATACTAGAAAAACATGTTTTATATAAAATACTAATTGCATGCGAGTACATGAAATTCAATTCATGTATATATTTTGAATTTTTGAAATTATTTTAGTAATTATTTTAATTTATTAAAAAGGTATTCAAATATTTATTGTAATTTTTGAAATTATTTTTATATTATTTATAAAAAAATTATTTTGAATTTCTTCTATGTAATTAAACTTATTATGGGTATTTAAATTTGAAAATTTCTTATTACTTTTAAAATGCTTAATTCAAATATGGAAGTTATCTATATTGAATTTGGATTTGAATATATATATATTTAATTCGAAATTGGGTATGGATTTGGATTGAATCGGTTTTAAATTAATTTAAATTTAAGAGTGAGATATCTAGAGGGGTTTTGAATTTTCCTAATCATTATCAAACTAGGAGTCCACCTCCTATATAAGGAGTCTCCATATGCTCCCCTTCCTAAATTGTCTCCACAAATTTTTGCCCGCCAAATTCTATCAACAGCCAAACATGTCATCGTGCGTGCACTGTGTCCGTGTCCCTATTTTTTTCCTTCCACCATTTTATTTACACATACATTTCACCTTTTCGTGTCCACATGGCGGACACGATTTCGACAGAGAAGACCCAATCCTCTAATCCAAACCCTAAATTAATCCTAAACCTGACTCTAATCCTGGAGAGCCTCCTCGCCACGACCGTGCGCGCGCCACCCCGGCATAGCCTAGCCATCGTTACCATCCTTGCACCCACCTCCCTGGCACCATACCTCAACTCGACCACCACCAGGGTTCACTATCGAACCCGTCCGACTAGTGGCCGCCATCCTGGCCACTATTCCTCTTCCTGCTTTCAGGCCACTACGGCCACACCTGCCACAGACCGTCCCCAACTTTACCACCTCTGCTCCCTACTTCCGACCATCGCGTACACCAACACAGCGATCCTCCCCGGCCAGTCCAGCCCCTCGCCCAACCGTCAACACCACTACCAATGGCAGCACTGCCACCGCAGCCCCAAACCCAAACCCGAACTCCGACGTCACCCTCCGTCGAACCCTAACCAAACACGCCCCATCGCCACCAGCCGCTCCACCCGATGACAGTACCCACACATCTAAAACTGGTCACCACTACGACCGGTCGCCCACCATTCAAAACCCCCATTACCTTGGCCGCGCCCGGACAGGACCCCCTCACAACACCCGCACCTCCACCCAACACCAGCAAACCCACCAAAAAAATATATCATAAATTAAGACACCACCACCTACCATCACTTCTCGCCGAGTCCACGTGTCCGCTGCTGCGCGAGCGCCGCCTTCCTCCGCCTGCTTGCAACCTTGTTCCCGCGGCCAGATCCGCTGTCGTGCGGGTGAATCGCCATCATCCGTACTGTTCCAGTGTTCGGTGCTTTCCCGTGTGCATACGACTCCTCCGGTTGAGCAAGCCGCGGGAGATTCGACGCTGAACCCTCGGTCGTCGCGTCCGACGACCGCATGAAACCCAAGCACCGGTCAGCTCCCTCCTTTTCGGTCCTCTCCTTTCTCTCTTTCTCTCCGCCGAGCCTCCGGCTCACCGCTCTCCACTCCGACCCTCCTTTCCCGCTCCTCCTTCTCTCCTCTCTTTTCTCTGTTCTTTCACTCTCTCTCCTCTTTACTACAGCTGTTCTTCTGTTTGTATTATATTTTGTTTTATTTTATTTCATTATTTTTTTCTTATCTTACAAATGGTACTCTCTCGAAAAGACAAAAGAAAGACATGATGTAGCTGTTAATGCGAGCATTTTATTTTATTATAATAATAATTATTAGTTGTATAAATTTTACTAGTATCAGTATTATTGTTATACTTAGGCCTCGTTTGGTTCGCGGAATCTCCGGGTTGGGAAAGGAAAGTGATTACTTTCCTATGTTTGGGTGCCAAAGGAATTGAGGAGGAAAGGAAAGTGATTCTCAATGGAAAGAAAATTAGGGGGGAAAGTGATTACATCCATCCAAGCAAGGAATCACTTTCCTACATTGAAGTAATCACTTTCCTTTCCAAATTCCTTGATATTTCCAAACATCGGAAAGGAAAATCAATAGAAAATAGAATTTCCCAAAGGAAAGGAAATGACAAGGAATTGATTTCCTTTCCCTTCCATCCCGCTAACCAAACGGGGCCTTAGGGTGTGTTTGATTGCAAGGTGGAAAATATGTGGAAAAGAAATTAATTCCATGGAATTATTTTCCAAGAAAAAAAATTCCATGGAATTTTAAAAAATTTCCATGGAAAACTTAATTTGGGTGTTTGATTGCCATTATTTTCCACGGAAAATAGTTATTTTCCATGGAAAATAATATTTTCCTATGGGTTGGACAAGTTTCATTTTCCACCATTTTAGATGAAAATATGGAAAATGATAGTTTTTGGAAAATAATTCCATGGAAAATATAAGCTATCAAACACTACAATTGGTGGAAAATTTGTGATGGAAATATTTTCCATGGAAAATCAAACACAGCCTTAGTTTAGTATACTTAATATTATTATTATTACTGTACTGGTTATTATACTATTATCAAGTTATTAGTATAAGGGTATTATAAATTATTTTTAGATTATATAATTATAGGGGTTATGTGATTTCAAAATTTAGATTCTAGCCTAAAACATTTTCTATAGTGTTTTTTTATATATATTCATCAGGTATATGTTTGGCTAATAAATTATAAATTTTCAAATTATTATACATAAAATATTTTTAAGTATTTTTGTAGAAATTATTTTTTACTAATAAAATATATTTTCAAAGTATTATAAATAAGTTCTAAAAATAGTATAAATATTTTTCTCCATAAATTATCACTGTCTGTCAGTCTTCATCGTGATTGATCTTATTCCCATTTTATCGCAAATTTCGACCATTACACATCGACCACTGCTACTGGACAAATCGGGACTTGTCGGATCATTGTACCATACCAGGCGATACACCAGGCAAGTATACCTTGCTAATTAACTGTCATATTAGTTATTTTTTGCATTATTTACTTTGTTTCATATTTGTTATTTTTAATTGTTATAAACTGCGCGTCCAAGCCATACTTGGGTGCAAGCGACTCTATTAGTCGTTTTACCTTACTATATGCATGTTAACTTAGTTTTAGCGGACTACCTTTTTGTTGGGGGATATCCTTATATCTCCTTGGGCCATGACACTCACACTACACGGTTTGAGACATTTTGCTAGGGGTACGACTTATGGACTGGCCATCTCTAAAGTCGTGTGACAGTAGTTGTTCGTAACTACTATGACTAGGGTATAGAGACTCAAACAGTTACAAAAATTAGACAGGTTATGGACATGACTTGAACAGTATAGAAAATATTGGGGAAGGACAGTCGCTAGTGCGTATGGGAATCCAAACAGGTAAACCACAGTCTCCGGATGGAACTGTGGCGATTTATATTTGCAAATGCCCTCTGACGTTTTGGACGTTATGAACAGATACAGATGACTGGATGCCAGTTACGTATATGTAGCCTAAATTCCACCCATGCGCATGAAAGTTGTCCTCTAAATTGCACAATAGATGGTTAGCATTCCCTTTTGCATATTGGTGTCTAGGAGAGTCTTGCATATTATTATTATTTTGACAGTTCATATTAGCTTGTTCTTCCTGTATCTTGTTACATCCCTCTGAGGACCTGGTTATTTCCCAGGTGTGTGTTCATGTCTTCCGCAGGAATCCTAGCCGGGCTCGTGGTCTTCTCCATTTATTCGAAGATGACGTGACTTGGTTCCTCCTTGCTACTTCCACTTAGCCTTTTATATATCATGTACTTTCTTTTTATTTTGGTTGGTAGTAGATGTGTCTCCACCCAACATATTGTACCAAAACAATTCATTATATGATATCTTTTATTACCTTATTTTATGGATGAGATTAGTTAGTTGTGGTTTACTGCATTTTATAGCTTATGTATACATACAAGGCCCCTGTACTTCGTAGATATACAACTGGCATGTCTATGTACTTAGTCCTATGTATTTTGGGACTGGGGCGTTACAACGTTGTAGAGGAGATGTGTCCGGGATTGTCGGACACGGTGTCGGAAACAATTGTAAATATAAAATCATAGTGGATGAGAATAAGGCACAAACACGATGCACCTGTAGAGAATTTGGATGGTAAAAGTTTTTATGGAGAAGAACAAAGGAGCCTCTCCTTATATAGGAGGTGGTGCTCCTAGTTGGATATGCATTAGGATGGTTTAATTCTCCTGTGGATAATTCCGGCTCTTTATTTAAATTACTTTAAATCAATTCAACAATATCCCAAAATATAAACTAGAAAATCTTATCCTTTAATTCAATAACCATTTTAATGCTATCCAATAAAACCAAATATCATTTTAATTCATAATAAATGATTTAGAATTATCTTTTTAAACCAAATAAATTTCAAACCAAAATAATATAGATAAATTCTATCTTCAATTTGAAATTATTTAAATAAACCGATAAATATTTTTTTTACCGTAAATAAAATTTATATTAAATCAAATAATATTTAAAAATATCTTTTTCGAAATAGTAAAAGAATAATAATATTTTATTTCAAAAATGCAATTATACATGCATTAATTTTTATGCAAATATTTTCCTAATCATAGTTTTCTTAATGGCTACTATATTTGATCAATAAATAAATTAGTCTTTTGAAGCAAATAAAATGTTTATCGTACATCATTTTCGAAAACTATTACTATCTTTTATATAAAGACGATTTATAATAAAACGTTTTATAAAAATACATACCTCGCACGTATTCGCACTCGACGAGAAATACGAATCACAAACTCGTATGCGACGTAGAAATACGAAGTACCAATTAAATACCAAATTATATAAAAAAATCGTAGTAGAAATTTAGGGAGTTTACATGCACTAAGCCACTAACTCCTCTATATGGTACTTGGATGACACTCTCATACTAGGTTACTTTTGTCTCTCCTCCAACTAGTCACAAAAATGTTGGTGCCTAAACCTCTATAATACTTGAAATACTCTGCTATTGCTACTAGGATATTCCTCTTATTCTGGTACCTGGTGCCACTCATACCCTGTCACTTATTAATCACCCTAGGGCTCTCATATATAATTAGTTGTCAAAATTTATATACAATTACTTCCTAACCACACTCTAAGAAATTAACGCTAATACTCAAGGACACAAACTTATTTGTACGGCACCAAATCATCATACTATAAAAGAACTATAAATGAAATGAGCTCTACAAAGAACTAGACTGAAAATAACTGAAAGTATTCCTACTCCTTAGTTAATTGATGATGGATTATAATTCTATAATAACAGAAGTGAAATACTAGAGATGATAAGAACCCTTCTTTTGATATAATTTGATAATCATATGCGTCTGGCCAAAATTATGATACTCAGAATCTACGCCATGCCAGTAAGCAAAGCTGCGATAAACGATAGATTCCATAACTGGGGTATGCACCTTAATAATCATGTCATCTAGAATCCTCTCTATGCCAACTAGTTTAGCTGCGAGTAATTCTAAATTTCATAACTAAGATATATACATCCGAAGTCAGGTCTCTACGTTTTTGCCACGCCGGCTAATATGGCTACGACAAACTCCAGGATCCATAACCTAGTAAACGTTTTACCTTTCCGGTTGTCCTCGTCAACATATGTTATCAGAAGATACCGTAACTTAGACCATAAAATTCATCTTGATATGAAAATCAAAATCAACAACGAACCATCAAAATCAAATTCAACAACAAGGAGCAAGGGTGAACAAAAACAATAGAAAGGGATTTCGAATTGGAGTTCAAAATAAGATTCTCAAGAGTCATCCCAAGAATCTCTCAAGAAATTCTAACCGTGATTGAGTATCCTCTCATTCTAATACCTTATTATCTATATCCTATCGCAGGCTTACAGTAGAACAACTAAGTCATTGTACTACCACGACATCGTACCAATACGAATCTCGACCTGTATGGGCCACCACTAAAAACATGTCACGACCTGTACCCAGTGTAAGGGCACGCGACCTTGGGTACGTCCAGCCTACGCCGCAGTATCGACGGTAGAATGCTTTCCTAGGTCTCAATCAAAAGCTAAACACAATATAATGTACCTGTCTAATATAGATATACTCTCCAAACGGAGGGCAATCTCAGAAGGATACGACTCAATCTATTCTAAGCACTACTGGCGTCTCCTCTAGGATGACTAAAGTAGAAGACGGTAGAATGGATCCTCCCAAACGGAGGGCAATCTCTAGGCTAGCTGGATCCTCCAAGTCCTCTATAAAATTTTATCAACATATCCAGTTAGGATTGGAGCGAATACATAACTCTGAAAGCAGTACTTCCAAAACATGGTAGGAAATTCTAGAACTAGCAATAGAGTAAAGTACATAACGTGCTGTAAAAGAAGTACATGAATACAGGAGATATAGATAAGTAAACTGAGTACATGAAATAGAATAGAGAATCTATGAACAGTAAATAATATAAGTGTTTCAGAGCACAAGATGGTTATGTAATCGGTTTAGGTTGTACACGATTATTCTATGGTAACTCGATTGTACATGAAGGCATAATCGACATGTACATGATTATACTAATGGGATTTAATCACATAATCACTTCTACTCCCCCTACCCCAATCAATACAAAAAGATCCGATCAAGTTAAGTTACGTATATGATTGTTAGTTTATACATAAAGTACATGTGAGAACATGGGAGTACATGAGAGCACATGAGAGTACATGAGAGCACATGAACGTACATAAAAGCACATGAGTGTACATGAATAATACGAATACAAAGAGTACATGATGTACATGATGAAGTACATGAACATGAAATACCCGATGCACCCATTAAGGGGATAACATCTCATGACAAGATCCATATAGTACTGGTCCGTGTTAACAATGTGTCAGCATCAAGTAAAGTAGTATAGAGCATGCAATATAGATACTATCATGAATGAAAACTATCAGAAAATGTACTCGCCTGATATCCTGAGCAACTGATGTGTATCAGTGTCCGAACTGGAGTCACAGAGTCCTATTATATAAATTACAGGTTACAAAGTGTTCAGGATTAAACAATAGATTAAAATAATAATATCTATATGCTACTAGGCCTTTCTAGGTCAAAAGTCAACTATTGGTCAACTCTAGGTACATAGGTCAACATCTAGTCAAACTAAGTCAATTAGTCAAACCCTG
Source organism: Iris pallida (assembly GCA_029216955.1). Taxonomy (NCBI): domain Eukaryota; kingdom Viridiplantae; phylum Streptophyta; class Magnoliopsida; order Asparagales; family Iridaceae; genus Iris; species Iris pallida. Next base: position 6,303,969 of record JANAVB010037818.1, read on the forward strand.
GTTAATTGTCTAATCTAGAATTTTCCAATTTGGGCTATTGTTTTAGGCTAAAGGGCATCAACCATGACTTAAACATCTAAACAACCTAATCATGTTACATACCCTATATAATAACCTTAGGATATATCACCTAAACTAAACTATAGAGTACTCTACTCAAAACCCTAACAAAGCTACCACATAAATATACCATACCTAACTATATCAACTACTAATATACATGTAGAAAAGTATATAATGGATGTATATATATATATATATATATATATATATATATATATATATATATATACTGACAACTTATTAGTGCTCCTCCAGCCTTCTATGCGGGGCATGAGAGCGCTCTCTGACATTATGGCGGAGTTCGGGCGGCTATCTGGACTCCTGTTAAACAGGGATAAAAGCAGAGTCTACTTCAGCTCCCGGTGTACACTGCAGGAGGAGAGAGCCTTTGCCTTGGGAGTGGACAAAGGCGAGCTCCCAGTGAAATACTTGGGGGTCCCGCTGACGGTCAACTATGCCAGAGAGCAGGATTGTCACAACTTGGTAGATTTTGCTCAGAGAAGAGTGGAAGGCTGGCAGGCTGTGGGGCTATCATTCGGAGGACGGATTGAGTTGGTACGTTCGATTATTGCTGGCATCACGATGTTCTGGCTCCAGTCTATTTAGATCCTGACGGCTACTATTCGGAAAGTGGAGGCCGTCTGTGCTGACTTTATTTGGAGGGGAGGGATGCATGCGATCTCCTGGGACCGGCTACGTCGTCCTCGGCAGGAAGGAGGAGTAGGGCTGAGGCCGCTTCATGCAGTCAGGAGGGCAGCTTGTGTGAAGATGGCCTGGAGATTTATAAAGGGGGGGTCGCTGTGGGCGGAATGGATGGCGAACATATACTTAAGGAGGACTAACTTTTGGACCTGCAGGATAGACAATAATTTTTCGGTCACGTTTAAGGCTATTCTGAGGTGTCGGCCGGTGCTTAAGACCGCTATCTGCAGGAACATGAAAGATGGGACGACCATCGACCTTTGGCTTGATCCTAGGTTGGGTTCCAGATCCTTGCTCGAGATATTGAGAGGCCAGATGGACAGAGAGGCGGGCAGGGGGCTCACATGCAGTTGGATCATCAAAGATGGAGTTTGGAGGCCAGAAGGATATCCTTATAATGTACAGCTTGTTGAGGAGATTTACCTTATTACTATTGACGTTAGCCAACATGAGGATTCCTGGAGCTGGCCTGGCCCAAGTTCGGGGGTCGGGTCAGGTCTATTATGCTTCCGTAGCTATTATAACTTGGTTCGGATCCACCACGACTGGGCTGAGGAGGTAGACTTCATTTGGGGTAAGGGGATTGCCCGAAAAATACAACTATGTGCTCACCGACTTCTACGGGGCAGACTGATGACAAGAGACAGACTCCTCAGGTTTGGGTTGCAGATTCTAGATGCCAAGTGCGTGCTATGTCAGGGGAAGGATGAATCAATGGGGCATCTCTTCTTTGTATGTCCTATAACCTGGCATATTTGGAGTGAGCAGTGCGTGCAGCTGAGAGGAGGAGTTGGGGTGAATAGAGACATCCGTAGCATTCTTAACTGGATCCGAGATCATAGAAGCCGGGATCCGGGGTGGGCCAGAAGAGCCAGAGTGCATCTCGCCGCTTCCGTTTGGCACATCTGGAAGGAGCGGAACCGATGTATTTTCGAGGGCTTGGCTACCCCCTATTGGAATTCTACATAACATAAAATTCGCTGTATCAGTAATGGCCCCGTAATACTAAAATGTGGGGCATGAGAAGTTGTGATATTTCTGTATTGTAATACCTTTTCCGCTATGTGCGAGGAATAAATTCACCATTATTCCAAATATATATATATATATATGTAAAAAAATATATATATATATCTATATATATGTATATATATATATATATATATATATATATATATATATATATATGTATATACATATATTTTTTTTTACATATATATATATATATATATATATATATATATATATATATATACATATACATATATATACATATATATATATATATATATATATATATATATATATATATATATATATATATATATATATATATATATAGGCTTAATTGCTACTTGATACCCTCAACTATTACGCTTTTTCAAGTTGATACCCTAAACTTTTTTTTGTAACAACTTGATACCCAGATAATTTTTTGGACAATAATGTCCTTACCCAAATTTTAAAACTACCACTCACCCCCCCTCTACTCCAGGCCACCCCTCCTCCGCCCCCCCCTCTCCCCTCCGCCCCTCCCCCCCCCGTGCCCCGCCTCGCCTGCACCCTCCCCCTCCGCCGCCGCGCCTGCACCCTCCCCCTCCGCCGCCCCGCCTGCACCCTCCCCCTCCCTCCCGCTCCCCTCCACCCTCCGGCAACCCGCACACCCTCCCCCCTCCCTCTCTCGCTGCCCTCCTCTCCTTTCCCGACTCCACCATCGCCGGAGAGGGAGGGGGGAGGTGGTCGCCGGAGAGGGAGGGGGGAGGGGAGAGGTGGTCACCGGAATGGGAGGGGGGGAGGGGGGTTGCATGGGAGAGAGAAAGCCAGGGGCATTTTTGGGATTTTTTGTGTTTTAGGTATTAAGTTGAAAAAATAAAATAGTTGAGGGTATCGAGTTGTTACAAAAAAAAGTTTAGGGTATCAACTTGAAAAAGCGTAATAGTTGAGGGTATCAAAGTGCAATTAAGCGTAATAGTTGAGGGTATATATATATATATATATATATATATATATATATATATATATACATATATATATATGTATATATATATATATATATATATATATATATATATATATATATATATATATATATATATATATTGACATATACAAGGGCTGTACAAGGTGGGAATAGACCATGATCCCAATTGATACACAAAGTATTGGACTGAAACAAGGGGGGTGAAAGGGGACAGATTTATAGTGTAGGTTATAGAACATGCTAAAGTACAGGACTCCAATTGTGTTCTGATACATGAGGTAATATGGACTGGTATAGAAGAGTATGATGCTATACAATAATTGGGGACTGCACGAATAAAAATGCAGGGAACTCCAATACAATGGTTAGAACTATTTCATGATTAGGCTATTGCTCATGTTAATGTATTCATTAGCATGTAGATAAATACTGAATTAGACAGATAATGCAATGGCTAACAAGTATGCAGGACAAATCAAAACAAGTGGGCAGATGCATTACACTGGGATTTATACAGTTGAAATTTGGATATGAAGACCATAGCCATAAAGGACTGTATCAAAAAGGAATACAGTGAAAGGGGTCTGATCATCCCAAGGGAACCATGTATACCACATGTCTAAACACAACTTGGCATAAATTAAGATGGACAACAAAAACCCTATACTGTACAGATCAAAAGGAAAGGGGATTAAATGAGGTTTGAATACAGGATATCTAATGTGTTCTGATACATAGATGTATCAGACGGAGCCAATTGATATTAGGTTTGTTCACCAAGTAATGCAATGAATGGACAGATAAATTCCCAGTAAACTAAGGTATTGACTAAATTTAAGGATATGGTGATCGACTATAATATTAAGCGAGTTAGGGCAGATCATTAAGGGTGAGGGGAAATAAAATGGTGCATGACAAGTTATAGTGTGAGCATTCAAACCTAGCATGAATGTATGATGCAGGGGGTTTTGGTTTGTATACAGTACAGTGTATGTATTGCTTGGACATGATTTGAATGGCAGTGCAATAAGAAGGCAGGACAATATGGTCTGAAAGAATGCAGTGATATCAAAAGTGTTATGATACATGAGGTCTGAACTAATTAGACCTGGACTTCTTCTATCTGTAGTTTCAAATACAAGACAGAGAATGTAAGGCTACTAAATATAGTGAAATAGTGCCAAACGTGTGTAGTGAACAATGGGGTATCTGAACCAAAGCAATGGGCAGGATGGTGAATGCAGTAAGTAGCATACAGTACAAGGATTGACATGAACTAATGTCAAAAGGACTCGACCACAAGCTTGCAGGTAGGTCATTTACAGTGATTACAAGGAATACAAGATATGCAAGATGAAGTGCACAGGACATTAGCCTCGAAGGTAACCTTATCTGAACACCAGACTACTGATACTGATCCTATATTATTGTATCAGAATACTAGGCATGACCAATTAGAATGCAGGACAGTCTAAACATGTGCAGGGAATGAGGAATATGGTTATTCATGATGGAGTGCATAGGACATTAACACAAGGCCACACTAGTGTAGTGAGTGATTGGCAAGGTTGGTCGAATAATATGTAGTGAAACATAGGGAATGCAGTGGGTTAGAATATCCATATAAAAAAAGCGAAATGGACAGGTGTTTATCAAATGAAGTGATTTAAAGCCATGCAGGACAATCATACATGGTCTAAACCAAGGCTTCGATTGACCAAAAACAAGATCTGAGCATCTGGATATTTAGAAGATGGTAGGTTATAATATCTAGGATATCTAGGACCTGAAGGAACATTCACTAACCCAAACCCAAAGTTTACACACACTCTGCACAACTCTTTCTTATGGCAGAACAATCAAGGAAGAAAACAGTAATCATACAGGGAACCACATCATGAACCCGAGCCCCCAATCCAACATTTCTTCTCCAAATCAATCCAATAATACAAGTTACCTCCCCACATTACTAACACAACATATTACCAATGTAAATAACTAATTTTGACTGTAATCCAAGTATGGAAAGTCCTAAGAGTCATTTCACCAAACACTTGATGTGCGTATTCGATACTTTCGTGATACACACTCCAAATGAATCCAAATTGACCCAAATCATTCTTAATGCAATAAGGACCCTAAATGAATTCATCTACATTAAGGAATAGGAAATTAGAGGGTTTAGAGGGCTCTTACCACTTGAGATGTAGATTCTCAAGGAACATAACCAAGATCTAGATCTTCTTTAACTTCCAATAGTCAAATTGCTCCAATAAGCTCCCAACTAGTCAATAGAGGCTTCCTCTCTTCAAGGGAAAGAGTTTCTAATTGATTTGGAAGAATTTGGATGAGAAATAGATGTAGGAGCAATTTGGGGGAAAACTCCTAAAAATGGGGTTGAAATGAAATGGGAGGAGGAAGAAGATGAAGTGGCGATTTAAATAGGCAAGGGGAGCAATGTGGGCCGACCATGGCTGTAATTCTAGGGCTTTGGTTCCATGGGGAAATGTCCAAGGAGCCCTTCTAAGTTGTCGTGATAATTTATACGGGAAGGGCCCATTCTAACTTAGTGTTTTAGTCATTAAATTCTAAGTGGTTCCTAATTAGACTAGAGGCTTGACTAATTAATTATAATTGAATCTAAAGTTATCTAATCTCACTAGTCAAGTCATCTTTGGTCAAGTCTATCATCTAATCGACGGTTCTAAGGCTTTACCAAATTATGATACTAACACAATTCGTTTAATTAAAAATACTAATAAAAAAAATCAAATTCACAAAAGTTCAAAAATACCCTCATTTAGAAAAGTGGTAGTTACAATAGGTATATGCAATCTAAACCCTTACATTTCTTTTAAATTAGTATAGATGCATTCATTAAGGACCCCCACGCATTAGGGTTACCGTTAATGAGGAGTTTAGACCCTCCCTTCATATTTAAGGGATTTTCCTTTAAATTTGGATCAAATTGGAAAAAACAAATACGAGAATAGAGATTTTAGGGTTTGTGAATTGATTAATTAGGTTATGCTAATGACTTAGGATATTTGGGTGAGCTTAGGGTCAAGTTTGAATCCATGTAGAGTGCGTATCATGGACGTATCACCACGTGTTGGATACGCACGCCAAGTGTTTGACAAAATGGCCAAAAGAGCACCCAATGCTCTAAATTTTGTTTTGATTCTTATTTTATATGTGCTTTGTTATATGTTAAGCCTTGGTAAGTTTATCTAGTGATTTGAAATGGGTTGATGTAGTGTATATTGATTTGGGGGTTTATGGCATAGGTGGACTATGTGATATGATAGTACGTGGAATGTTACAGTCATTTTGTGAACTGGATATATGTTGGTTCAGTTTTAATTAGTTTAGTTCAATTCATTCCTAACTGTTGTCCCCATTGTATATGGTTTAGTCTATATCCCTAAAGTGTTTCAGTCCATTTTGGTCCATTCATGGTTTAGTCCTTGTACTTAATGTTCAGTTACTATCCTTGAATATCCTCTATTCTGTCCTGCATCACAAATGTTTTAGTCCATTTCCAAATAGTCGAGTCCCTTAGTTTTGAGTTCAGTCCACCGTCAGTTTTTAACAGTCCTAATTTAAGGTACAAGCATATATTTGATCAGTCTCCTCCTCATTATTTAGTACCTGTTTTAATAGGTTCAGCTCTTGTTCATCATTTGTTCAGTTTTTACGTGTTCAGTCCTTGTGTAGCTTCCTTGTATCAGTTATTGGCTATGTAGTGAGAATAGGCTCGGGTTTGTTTGTGCTCTTTAGTTCCAGTTCCTATTTTTGGACTGCACAGTTACTTACATATGTGTTCAGTCCACAGTTGCTTTTATAGTTCAGTCATTGAACTTAAATTCAGTCCCATCTTTGCATCCCCACATATATTAGTTTCAGTCCATGCTTTGTAAGACTTGATGCTCAGTCCCCATCTCTATAATTATTCTTCCCTGCAGTCCATTAACTTCCAGTCCATTAATTAGTTCAGTCTTTGCATTCAAAAGTTAGTCCATATTGTATCCAGATGGTTCAGTCCTATGACTGATATATATATTAGTTCAGTCACACTTTATATGATCAGTCCTTTATTTGCACTCCCTATTTTATCCTATTTCATTTATATAGTTCAGTCCTTGTTAGACAGTTAGTTCAGTCCCTTGTTCACTGAGCAATCCTTGTATCAACCTTTGAGTGCAGGGTTCTGTTAATGACTGATTGATAATAGGGGAATTGCATTTGGTTCAATCCTTATTACCACTTGGTTCAGTCCACCCAATTTTTCAGTTTTCCCCTTAACTTTGAAATGTCCAGTTCCTATTAATCAAACTTCCATCCCTGTCCTGTAGATGGAAGATTATGGGATACTTGATATGTTCAAGTCTTATTTGACATCAAGTGTAGTCCTCTTCGACTAATGACCAGTCCGCTACTTGGCCTACATCATGATATTGTGTTAGTCTTTGTATTACTTGTCTAAGTAAATATGATGGCTCGAGTAGTCCATGCACATTTCAGTCCCAAATTCATTAGGCTCAGTCTAAGTATATATATATCTCAGTCCCTCTTCACTTATTATTTTAGTTGGTAAACTGAGATAAGGGGGGAGGCTCGAGTTTTAGTTGTGTGCTCGAGTAGCAGTCCTATTCTATTTATCTGTTCAGTCTCTTACTACATTGCATCTGTCCATGATATACCATACAGAGTATCAGTAGTATGAAGGCTAGGCTCAACTTGATGATCAGTCCTATTTGAATTTACCTCAGATATACAGTCCAGGCCATTGCATTTCCACAAACTGAACATGGTATCATTTCTCTTAGACTCAAGTTCAGTCCAATATTCCCCTTGTTTAGTCTTCCTATATCATGTTCAATCTAATGCCATTTAGTATCAGTCACTATTTAAGTTAAGTTTCCATTTAATTAACTGTACAATTGTATCTTAACATCCAGTCCTATATGGAAAGATAATTTCATTCCCTTACTACACTTTGTATTAGCCTTGATTCAGTCCCTTGTTACCTACAGTAGCAGGCCAGTTTACTTATTAGTTTCATTCATGTTTCATCCCAAATGCATTTTGTATCAGTTAATGATAGTTCAGTCCATACTGAACTAGATATCAGTCCACTACTTGTTTAGTTCAGCCCAAATTACATGCTATTCAATCCTTTACCTTTATTAATGTATCAGTCCATTTCTTCACTATATTGACCATGTAATGTATCAGTTTCTCTTGGTATCAATTACAGGATTATGGTTCTTCTTAGAATCAGTAATGAGATAGATGGGAGTGGGCGTTTGGTTCAGATCATTTGTATCTCATATTGCTCTGCCCTCAGTTTTTTGTTCACTTCCTTTACATGTTCAGACAATGAACGAGTGTAGGAGGGGAATATGCTTATGATTCAGTTCCATTTATTTTTTACACTTTATTTAGCTTTTCAGTCCATATCAAAATGTTTTAGTCTTTCATAACAGTCCATGTTACAGTCCCTGTATTACCTTTAAAACCAGTCCCTATTAGTTTAAACCTCAACTTTGGTTCAGTCCCTACCTCCTCCATTGCACAGTCCATGTAGGTGATAGGGGAACTTGAATGGTATAGCTATAAGTTAGTATATAGCAGTGGTATATACTTGTATATATATATATATATATATATATATATATATATATATATATATATATATATATATATATATATATGGGATGTCTTAATGGCTTGATAAGGAAATTGGGTATGTAAGAAATAAGTATTGGTACCACATTATCCTAGTTAACTATCTAGCCTAGAATTCTAGATGAGGGTTCCATAAATCCTAGAGTAGACTCATTGAACCAAATTTGACCTTAGAGTTGACAAAATGACTAGAGTTAACCTAGAAGAGGCCCAACATCATATAAATAATGCATTTAATCTATTAGTTTACTCTAGAACAATTTGTTACCCTGTAAATTCATAATAGGTCTTTATGACGCTAGTTCAGATATTGATACACAGTCGTTGCTCAGGATATCAGACGAGTACTTTTTCTGATTGTTTTCATCATGATAGTATCTATATTACCTTATCTAGACTACTTTACTTAATGCTGACACATTGTTAACACGGATTGGTACTAAATGGATCTTGTCAGGAGATGTTATCCCTTATCGGGTACTTCGGGTATTCCATATTCATGTACTTTATCATGTACATCGTGTACTCCTTGTATTTGTAATTATTCATGTACTCATGTGCTCTCATATACTCTCATGTGCTCACATGTGCTTCATGTACAAACTAACAATATTATACGTAAAGTGTCATGATCGAATCCATATTTATTGGGGCAGGAGAGTATAATAAAGTTATGTGATTACATCCTCTAGTGTAGATCATGTGTATGTCGATTGTACCCTCACGTATAATCTAGTTACCGTAGAATAATCATATACAACCTAAACCAATCAGATAACTAACTTTTGCTATAAATCACTTGTGTTTATTTCAAGTTAACATGTTCTGTGCCTTGCTCATGTACTTAGTTCTCATATATCTTCATGATGCTATTTCTCTATTTTTCTGTATTTCTATTCCAGTATATCATGTATTTTATTCTATTATGAGTTATATATTTCCTATCATGTAATGGAACTGCTTATAGAGTTTAAGTACTTCGCTCCAATCCTGACTAGATATATTTTTCAAAGGACTTGGAGGATTTTCGCACGACCTATTAGGGAGCAGGCTTAGATGACACTTGTGATGTCGATCACCAGGAGGATCCAGCTAACCTAGAAGAGACACCAGTAGTGCCTAGATTAGACTGCTAAGACTTTTGTCTGGATTTGTCTCCAGCTATCTTCTGAGATGTTATATTATTTTATATACTCTTTGGGATGTGTTGATAACACGTAGACTTATTTCTATTTGGATTGTATCGTATTTTGACATCTATATATTTCTTTGTCATGCTATATTTCCTCCTTAGCTTTTGTGATTGAGTTGTACCTTATGAGATTATCCTCAGAATGAAGAGTATATATATACATTTGACAGGTACATTATACTGTGTTTAGTTGTATTGAGACCTATGACAACGTTCTACCGCTGACACTGAGGCATAGGCTGGACGTACCCACGGTCTTGTACCCTTATACCGGGTGCGAGTCGTGACACATTTTTAGTGGTGGCCTATACAGGCCAGACTTCGCTATTTATGCGATGTCATGGTAGTGCAATAACTTAGTTATACTACTGTGAGCCTGCGATATGATATAGAAAATAAGATAATAGGATGAGAGGATACTCAATCACAATTAGGGCTTCTTGAGAGATTCGTGGGACGACCCTTGAGAATCTTATTTTGAACTCCAATTCGTATCATTTTTCTTTTATTTTTGTTCACCCTTGCTTCTTGTTATTGAATTTTATTTTTGATGGTTCGTTGTTGATTTTGATTTTCATATCGAGATAAATTTTATGGACTGGATTAAGATATCTTCTAATGACATATGTTGATGAGGACAACAAGAAAGGTAAAACATCTGCTTGTTTATGGAGCCTGGACTTTATCGTAGCCATATTAGCCGACGGGGCAAAAATGTAGGGACCTGACTTCGGATGTATATATCTTAGTTATGAAATTTAGAACTTCTCACAGCTATACTAGTCGGCACAGCGAGAATTCTAGACGACATGATTATAGAGATGCATACCCTAGTTGTGGAACTTATCCTTTATCGCAGCTATGCTTACTGTCGTGGCGAGGATTTTGAGTATCATGATTTCGGGACAAATGTATATGTTTATCAGATTATATTTTAAAAAGGTTCTTAATGTATCATCTCTATCATTTCACTTCTATTATTATAGAATTCTGTTCCATCAACTAGCTCGGGAACGGAGATACCTTCAGTCCCTTTAGTCTAGTTCCTTGTAGAGCTTCATTTCATTATAGTTCCTTCATAGTGTGATGGATTAGTGACTTGCAAATAGGACTGTGTCTTTGAGTATCAGTGTTAATTATTAGGAGTATAGCTTGTGAGTCTGAGGGTGGTTTCTGGTTGGGTATGTGAGCATTAGGTATCATCATATAAGCCTTAGACGACCAATAGCACAGTAACCTAGCAACCTAATTTATGATAAGTATTAGTGTATTACCATGAGTAGGATATTCTAGTAAATAAGTGTGTTCATGTCCTTGAGATGATAGTTTAGCAATAGTATTAGAAACAGTAACCCATGGTAGATAGTTCTTCTGTTTATTATGATAATTACTAGTTTTCATAAATATGTTGAATGATAATCTGTCTTACAGCACTTTGATGATTTCTTGTTTCCATCTATCTTTCCAGTATGGCACCCATGACCAGAGCCCGTCATCTGAGAGCAGCTGCAGTTCCGGACATGACTGGAGGCGTACTTCTACCTTATATTGCTCAGGAGGTAGTGACCCCTTCCACTGACTGGGGGTAGTTGCACCTCTGCCGTTGAAGAGGTGGTAGAAGCCTTACCAGAGAGTCTTCCTCTACCTCCTGCCGTTCAGGAGATGGCTGCAGTTTTATCTGAGACCGAGAGTCTTCCTCCGCCTCCTCCGCCTTCTGGAGTGGTGCCCCACACCATATTCTCAGGAGGTTTGCTCCTGATGGATGTCAGATATTTGGACTCCTCCGGGACGTATTAGAGACACAGAGAGTTCAGACTGAGATCCTGAGGGAGCAAAACTAGAGGATTTAACAGCTGTGGGACCTAGTGCATTCTCGAAAAGAGCCTAGTCCTAAGAGAGTGAGGAGCAATATCCACCCTGGGCCTCAGGAGTGACCAAACCTTCAGCCTATGCCATCATTTCCAGTTTGGACTCCTGCTCAGCAGAGGCCAGTTGAGCGGGTGCCTGCCCGTGCCTATAGTAAGAAGCTTGGGCATGTGTGGACCGACCGTAGGAAGAGAAAAGGATTGTGCCTGTTTTGTGGGTCAGCCACACAATGATGCGAGACTGTCCTATTGCACCTGTCCTAGCTGAAGCCCCGACTCAAGGAGGGAGTTCCAGTCATTAAACCCAGTTAGAGGTGAGTGGTTAACCTAGATTTCAGTATGTCTTTTTGAGATGAGTTGATGATGCATTCCACCATTGTTTGTGTGTTCTTGGTACCTTATGAATTGTCTTGTGCTATAGTATGGTTAGTGAAGTTAGATGAGACCCCAAATTAATATTTGTTTGCCATTGATTATCAACACAAGAACTACAGAGGAACTATATTGATTATAAACTTTGAAAGTACAACAGAAAGAGCCTAGAAAGAAATATTAGGAAACATTCTAAGTACAATTTAGTTTTGATTCTGGGATGACGGTGGAGGCTCGAAAGAAGTGTAGGAACTCTATCTTACTCCTTGGACTATCAGACACAGTCTTTGCTCTTGAAGAAATTGCCAGCATTTAGCATGGGTGTGGTACCCTGCTATTTATAATGATTTCGGGATGAAGCATATTTTAGGCCGCATAGATGGCCACGTGGCTGTAACAGCACACAAAGACTCGATCTTTGGCTGCCAGCTGGTAGTTTGCTAAGATTTTTTTGTTGTAGCAAATCTGGGTGGTTGAGACTTGATCAACTTGCCACGAGCACTATCACAAAATAGAATCAATCTATTTGAGACAGCAATGAGGGGCCGCATAGATTTTGGGACATTTTGGACCGCATAGGTCTTCTTTGTCCTCTAGTGCTCGGCGGCTTAGGTCACAATTTCCCTAAGCCACATGTCCCACCAGCAGTGCCACAAGTCCGTATGAAGTTTGGAGACATTTGGACCGCATAGATCCTGCAGTCTTGGCGAACTACTCAGTCATATTTTGTCATTCTGGGCCGCATAAGGCTCATGCGGCTCAGGTCATAGTCTCCCTGGCCGCATAGAACCCCTGCGGACCATGCATCAGACTGCATGAACTCTTAGACACGTGGGCTCTATGCTCAGGCACGTGGGCCCTATGTCTGGTGACATGACACTTCTCTTCTTTTTAGAAAGATCACATCTTATCTTCTTCTTTTTTGTCAGGATGTGTCAGAGTTGTCAGATTTGTCTGAGTTGTCAGAGTAGCTCTTCCTTCTGTGGCCCAAATAAATCTGTTTGAAATAGCAATGATGGGCTACATAGAGTTTGGGGCATTTTGGACCGCATAGGTCCTGCAAACTCTTGTCTTCTAGCGTTCTCATGCCTCCTACGACAGTCAAAAAAAAGGTTGCTGAGTCATGCTTTATTATTTTGGGCCGCATAAGGCTCATACGGCTCTTCCTTCTGCGGCCTGGATCAACTTGGCCGCAGAGTTGTTCTAGGGTCCTTCATTCTTTGGCCTGGATCAACTTAGCCGCATAAGACTCGTGCGGCTCTTCCTTCTAAGGCTTGGATCAACTTGGCCGCATAACGCCTATGCGGTCAGAAATGATTTTAAGAGAATTTTGTTTGTCTCTCTTTTGACTTCTCGATGAAGATAAATTTGACCGATCCTCCTCCTTGGTGAGTCCTGGCACTGCGGATTATGGATCTTCTTGTTCGAAGAAGATTTGATGATGAACTCGCTCAAAAGATTGTGATGCGTCGGGCTGAGACAATGCGCCTAACTGAGACATCTGAGTAATGCGTCTAGTTGAGAGTAGGCCGTTATGAAGTCTTTAATTGGCATCATGCTTCTGAGATGATGTCGAAAAGGCACAGCAGGTTGCGGTCGCTGGAACACAGACTGTCTTGGTGGTGGAGCTACTGTCTTGTGGCAGCAGTAGTTGATGGCGACATGGGTGCAGTAGTGTCTTGGAAAGGGCTCCTCGTACGCCAAGGTTGCTTCTCTCTCCTTGTATTTGTGAATGACCACCTCTCGCAAGTCGAGAGCAGATTGATCTACCTTTGCATCCGTTTTGTGGGCCCGGGTATTCCGAGCGCCCGGGTGTGTAGATATCATACTTGCTCCCTGATCTGAAAACACTTGATCTCGATCGTTGTAGGAAGACTTTTGGGACCCGCCCTATCCGTTTGCCGCAGAGGGTTGGACACGGGAGGTTCTGTACAATTTTCCATCAAGGGCCCGTGTAACCATTAACGGTACCCGCTGATGGGTCAGCAAATTGGACAGTTGACTGGACTTGTTGAGCCCGCACTGTCCTAGACTTCTTTGACTTAGCACCCGAAGGTGCGTTGTAGGAAGAGTCCAAGTTGGAAGCTTCGACATTCTCAATGGGCCGCAAGGGGTCTGGCCCGCAAGAGATTTTCCCCCTGACTTGGTTCCAGCGCGTAAAATGTACCCTAGTGGAAGGAGGACTTTGGGAGTTGGCTCGTTGATGGTGCTAAAGCACCCGAGTCGACTCTGTACAGCTTACCCTCGACTGTGCACATGAATTTCAGTACACATCTCTGGTTTACTACTAGCATAGCACGTTTGGGGCGCATGACCCGTGTTGCCTGGAATTTCTTCGTACTAGCCCATGAAGACGCATAGTACTCAGAATCCAACTTTATCCTTACCAAAATGGCGAGTGAAGAACTTGCAGCCGATCCAAAAGAAGAAGAAGCACTGTTACAACTTTTTGTATGCCGAACAGGCTCCCAGGATAACGGACTCCATTTTCTTTTTTTTATTATATTTTATTTTTTTGGTGCCCTTTTCAAAGGAGGCAAGGGGGATCTATATATAGAATGGAATGAGCCATTTCTTCTTCTCCTTTCCGATGTGGGACTAAAAGTAATATCCTCTTTTTCATGCTTCTACAATATTGCGTGTTATGACCAGTAACATCATAACCATGTATGTTTGTTCTTTCAATAGAATTATATGGTTTAGATAGGGCTTTCTTAGACCATAATTGTTGGAGGCATGACCTCAAGAAGAGTACAACCAACTTAAATTTCGAGGACAAAATTTTTCTAAGGGGGGTAGGATTGTAAATACTACTTTCCCGAAGAGGAATATTTTTGACTTTTTCCTAATTTTTGTTATTATTGTGAGTTCAAATTATATTTTGAGTTATAATATTTATTTTACAAAACTAATAATCATAATTTTGGGATTAATTATTTATGATATTTAATATAGTGCACATGCTATATCATTTATTATGATTAGTGGTTAGTCATTACTTAGAATAGTTGTCAGTGACCCTAGTGGTCCTAACTAATGCGATTAGACAATCAACGAACCAATTTCACTAAGTTAGTTAGTCTCTAATTAGATTAGCAAGTCATTTAGAAATTTTGCTAAACACCTAATTAGAAGAAAGCCGCTAAACACCTAATTAGAAGAAAGCCTTTTTTACTAGAACTTGTCATAATAAGTTGAGAGGGCTTCCTAAACATTTCATCAAGACTAAAACCCCCAAACCCTAGACTATGGCAGCCACCCCTTCCATTTAAGAGGAACACCTTCTTCTTCTTCCTCCTTTCATTCCAAAACCTAACCCTAGTTTAGGAGTTCTTCCCTAAATTATTTCTACACTCAAATCTTCTCTAAATTCTCTCAAATTGGTCTCATTCTCTTCCCCATGGAGAGGAGAAGTCTCTAGAAGCAAGTTTTGAAGGATTGGAGCATGAAGGACTTCTAGATCTTGAGGCTTTTGTATTGGGAATCCATCTCCCAATAGGTATATGCAATCTTCCATTAAATTAGTGTAGATGCATTCATTAGGTACCCCTATGCATTAAGGTTACCATTAGTGAGGAGTTTAAACCCTCCTCTTCCCATTTGAGGGATTTCCCCTTTGTATTTGGCTCAAATTGGGGGAAAATCCGAGAATAAAGATTTTAGGGTTTGTGCATTGATTAATTAGGTCATGCTAATAATTTAGGACATGTGGGTGAGCTTGGGGTTAAGTTTGAATCCATTTGGAGTGCGTATCATGGACATGTCACCACGTGTTGGATACGCATGCCAAGTGTTTGACAAAATGGCCAAAAGAGCACCCAATGCTTTAAATTCAGTTTTGATTCTTGTTTTGAATGTGATTTGTTATAGGTTAAGGCTTGGTAAGGTTATCTAGTGATTTGAAGTGGTTTGATATATTGTATATTGAGTTGGGGGTTTGTGGCATTGGTGGATTGCGTAATATGATAGTGCGTGGACTGTTATAGTCATTTTGTGAATTGGATATATGTTGGTTCAATTTTAGTTAGTTTAGTTCAGTTCATTCCTAACTGTTGTCCCTATTGCATATGGTTTAGTCCATATTCCTAATGTGTTTCAGTCCATTTTGGTCCATTCATGGTTCAGTCCTTGAACTTATTGTTCAGTTACTATCCTTGAATATCCTATGTTCTGTCCTGCATCACAAATGTTTCAGTCCATTTCCAAATAGTCCAGTCCCTTAGTTTTGAGTTCAATCCACTGTCAGTTGTTAATGTAGAAGCCTAAAAACAACAATCAGCATTATGCGCTACTCATAACTAGCGCCAACAATTAAATCATATATTGGCGCCAGATATCAGATGGCGCAGGACATCTATAGGCGCTGGTCATCAAGTTACGATGCCTGCCACGTGGCCATCTTCTCAGAGAAGCTAAATAGTTATCATCATGACTGATAACACGTCAGTCGAGAAATCTGTTCTAATCCTGAGCACGTGGCGCTCGAGGAGATTTTGTCAGACATGTCAGATTTGTCAAAAATGACCAACAGCTGTCTCGCGCTATCTGCAGTTGGCGTGACGTAATTGATGACACCACATCATTCAAAAAGTCACAAAACAACAAGTAGCATCTAGAACCACCTAGCAGTTGGCGCTACCTGATCAAATCATCCTGAAGCAGTTAGATAACGTGGCACACATACCACTAATCTCGAAGAACGTGTCTGTGATACTGTCCATGACCAAGCGCATATAAATCACAGCATGCCATGCATCCAAGCAGTTAATCCAACTGTTTCCACCAAGGGATGAATGGCGTGCCAATTGCAGTGTGCGCTAACCAGGATAACTACTTAACAGTTATCTCTAAACTCTATAAATAGAGTTCCAAATCACTTTCAAAGCATCACTAATGATCATAATCTCCTGAGAACTTGCTGCAGTACTCTCCAAAGGCTATCTTCTTCGACATCGCATCGTCCAAGGGATAAAGTGATTGTCTTCTGATCAGATTTCTATAGTTGTACTTTCCCAGAAATCAATTGTGCTCTTGTACACTTTTCTTAGTTTATAATCAAACTTTTTGTTTTTTTGTGAACAAAATGGCGACTCTGCTGGGGACGACTTTCTCCTTCGACGAGAAAGTGACAACTCAATGTGATGTTGCTCGATCGACACGATGCAGAAGACTTTGGTCGTGCAAGTCGACCAAACTGCCTATAAAGTCATAATTGGCGACTGTTGCTGCCAAAAATAGGGCACACGCTGTCTGGACTCCGAAGTCCTCCAGTGCACCAATTATGACTCCTATGCCAAGCTTGGAGAAAATCTCTGTAGCTACTTTCTCTTCTTTGCCAATCCTAAAATTGGTAGAGAGTGCTCAAGCCGCTGTCCTGGCACCAACTGAGGGACAGCGCTGCATGACAACTCCCTTTTTCTCTCCAGTTTGAAACTCGGTGGAGGGTGCGCCAATCACTGCCCATACGCCAATCAGGGGACAACGCCACATGGCCAATCCCTCTTCCTTCCCAGTTCTAAACTTGGTGGAGAAGTTAATCACCACTGCCCCTGCGCAGAATACAGGAAAGCGCCCTATGGCCTCTCCTTATCATTCCCCAGTCCTGAACTTAGGGGAAAACGCATATGATTGTGCCTCAGTGCCAGTCAATACAAGAAAGCTTATGAGTACAAGGTCTACTTCTCTTGGCAAAGACAATCAAATTAATGCCAAAAAACTAGACTCTGCTCGAGGTCCATTTTCTACTGCTCATCTATGCTGTGCCAAACGCACTAGAACATGTGGTACAGAACAACAGGGCACCTTGCCCACTCCTCATGGTCAGCGCCAATCAAGCCAGAGCCATGATCTTCCTACCCTGCACATTTCAAAAATAAAGCAGGGTAAACTAAAGGTGTCTCAGACAGATAATCAGGTGGCGCACAACCCTGATATGTGCACCTACCTTAACTAGCGCAGAACAATATCAAGCATACATCAAGAACAATCTGCTCCACCTATCAAGTTGCACACAGGAAGAGTTCTTCAAATCAAGAATCCTCTTACCTATGCCAATAAAGTCAGTAATTCTCTGTATACACAGGGAATAGGGCACCTCAAGAACATGAATTATGATCTTAACATCATCAAGGAATATGTACCTCCGACTTCTTCTTATCCTGTCACTGTAACAGATCTTCACAAACTTCTTGTATAAAAATGGAAGATCGAAGGACCTTCTCGTCCATATGTAACTCCACATCAAGAACATCACTGTAATCACCACCACGAAGTAGTGAACAAATATTATTGCCAGCCAGCTAAACGGTCTGTCTTCGACCGTTTAAACTACACTCAGACTCCTAAACTTATGATGGTGGATGAAGATGAACTGTGTATGCTTCAGTCAACATGACATCTCGAAGCACAGGGGTGGAAAACATCCAAGACTTAATGCAGCCCGCAACCCTAGTCAATAATACCTTGACCGGATCTGTGACTTCGATGAAGGAGTCTACCAAAATACCAGATCAAGAAGCCGATAGCTACTCGGTCAAAAGAATCTTCCTTCCGACCAAGAAATAATATGTCAAAGGAATCTTCCTGATTCAGATCAGAATTTCCTCGATCAAGGGAATCTTTCCACTCTTCATCCTGGGGTGGTTCATTGCATGACTTCGATGCCGATAGTGAAAGCTCTGAACGAATAATTTCCACCATCTCTTCTTCGGTGGCCAAAGAAGTGACTGCCTATGTCACTAACAAAGAACAAGATGCATCCAATTCTGGCAGTCAGGAGCAGAGGATCGCCGCTTTAGAGGCCAATTTTTTGAAGAACATGGCCGAAATGATGGCAAGTATGCATGCTGTGATCGTGGCACAACACATTGTTCTGCTGGTTGCGAATCCGATTCCAACCCAAGAACACATAACAGCATCTGCCCCTGCTAATACTAGTCTGGGGGTACAATCTACTCACAATGCTACTATGCCATCTCCAAGTCATTCTGGTGCTGGGGTAGTGCTTATCATGTAATCTTGTCTCCTAACACATCGAATCAGTCTACTGCTCTTCAGCATTAGGGGACACTATTGAGGCAGTGAAGCTTCTGCGCAATCAGTTCAAAGCTTTCAAGCAGAAAGACGCTCTACAAAAGTTAGAGATTAAACAAGCCTATCCTATAGAGTGGAAGGAAGTTCCGTTTCCACCCAAATATAAGCCACCAACGATCATGCTGTTTGACGGATCATCTTCAAGTCAGTACCTCAATTATTTTGAGGTGATGACTGATCAGCTGCAGCCGAACGATGGTCTACTCACTAGAGTATTCGTTGGGTGCTTGGAGGGTGCAGTCTATGACTAGTATCGTAGCTTGCCAGATGGTTGCATAACTTCTTTCGCAGGATTCAAGCTAATGTTCCTGGAACGTTTCTATGAGGGAACAAACGACATGACTATGTCGGCCCTCATCAAAATCAAGCAACGACCTAATAAAATTGCTGAATGTTTAATTGAGCACTTCCGTCGAGAGGCACTCAAAATACCTCTGGGTATTCCAGATGCACTGACTATAGATACTTGTAAATCAAACTTGTTACCTATAGTCAGCATGTAGACTGGACCTACGTAATTTCAAGACTAGGCCTCCTTTATAGTAAGTAGCAGGACAGCCAAAGACAGTGCTGACAAGTTCAAACAACTAGGCATCTAAATGCCTAATCTTGACAAAGATGAACATTCCAACAACGGTGGTCGTTAGAACAACCGCAAGAACAAGAAAACTTTAGCCATCAATGTGAAAGGCAATGAAGCTTTGCCTATTAACGTGGGTCAGTCAACACCTACTATGACGACACCTCCACAGAGAGCACAGCATCCTAAGAAGGAATATTCCTTTGACGAGGATGACATCATGAGCATATTTGATTGTCTGATCAAAAGCAACAAGCTTCAACTGCCTGAAGCAAAATGGCTAGATGAAGTAGGTAAAACTGATAATCTTAAATACTGTGTGTATCACAGGTTCATAGGACACCCGACTAGGGCGTGTACGTGCTCAAAGGAAAGATCCAAGAGCTGATTAATGTCGGTGCGATCACTCTCCAGCAGGATGAGAAGACTGTGACTGCCTATGTCGTCTCTCTGTAGTTCAGTGACTTTCCTGCTCAACTTGTACAGGTTGGAGTCGTCCCTTTCCCGAAAGCCACTCTAGAGATCGTCAACCTTGCACCAGCACGAAGTGACGGTCTTGTCCCTCTATCAACCAACAAAGGAAAAATTATGTGGATCCATCCTGATTTGGTTGCTGATTTTGAGACGCCTGCTTCATCTACAAAATCCAGAAAGATAACCAAATATAAGTCATGTCACATGACTTCATTGGGTGGTCATCATCTTCCACCTTTGGATGCTACATTCATCCCAGCAACGGTTTCACTTCCTTCTACCGAAATAATAACATCGAAGCCGGAAGTTAATTACCAGCCAATATTCCATCTATATAGTCAACAGTCCAGCAAATTGATAATAAAAATAGGATATGACCTGCAGAAAGCTCCCGACTTGAATGATGGGAAAGGGTCTTCTATACCTCTCTTCCTATATATTCAGCACAACCAGTCTCGTGTTGGCTTAGGATTATGGACAAATCCTTTGTCGCTTCAGAAGAAGTCTTTAAAAAACAAGACTCTAATAAAGAATTACAATATGGTTTCCTTCGCACCAGCTTCAGAAGAGGAAGCCATGACCGGTACCAGATCTGGGAGACTCTACCTCAGAGACTATCCAGAGGGACAAAGGAATGCAGTTATTCCACCTCCAGTCCTTGATGCCCCTTCAACATCTTCTTTGCCTGCTGTCAATGTTCTATCAGCTTCATCGCCTCCAGTGGAACCGACTCCTCCCAAACCAACAGCGGCCGACAAAGGCAAATAACCAGTTCACTTTGATAAAATATTAAAGAAAACTCCACCTCTTGGACTGAAGAATCCATATAATTTTTATATATTGGCTCAGCTAGCCAATACTCCGACGAGGTTGTCAATTTTTGAGCTCCTTAGTCTCTCGACGAAAACTCAGGAAACACTAAGCAAAACTTTAATGCAAGCCGATGCTTGTCTGGCACACCTCAAGATGCCAGATGAGGAACCTGTGGCATGTTTTCACTATCATAGTGTGATGGAGCTGATTCCCAATATCACCTTCACGCAGGATGACATGCTTCTAGAAGACAATCGACATGATCGACTTCTCTATTTCATGGGGTATGTCGATACAATGAAAGTCGATTGCATCGTGATTGACCCTGGATCTATACTCAGTATTATATCAAAGACTCTACTGGATGTACTAAAGATCCCAGTCCATAATCTCTCTACAATAAGTACGACTATTCTGGGATTCAATTTCGGAAGAAATGAACCACTGGAAAAGATGCGCCTGAAAGTTCAAATCGGCAATCTTCGCACGAAGGTTACCTTTTATGTGATTGACAATCATGGTTCCTATAATGCTTTGTTAAAAAGACCATGGTTACATAAACACAATATTGTGCCATCCACTCTCCACCAATGCGTCAAATATGTGGATGAGAAAGGAGAAGTCTGAAAGGAAGTAGATGATCTTAATCCCTTCCCGGGCGTCGAAGCATATTTCACTAACTCCAGGATGTACAAAGAAGAGTTCATGAAAGTCACACTGGCCATAGACACTAAGGAAGATCAGAAGGACAATACAAATGATGTCCTTGTGATTCTGGTCAAAGGATGTACTTCTCGTCCTTCATCTTCTGAAACTCTAACCATCAATCTCTCTTCTTCCGTCAAACATCCTCTTATTGTAAAGACGAAGCATAGGGAGCTCACATCTTCTAAGCCACTTGTTATTGACCTTCGTCGTAACAAGCCTTCTCCTTCTCCTCCTTTGGTTACCAATCTTAGCAAGCCATCGCTAAGATCAAGAACCCTGTTGTAAATGGTGATGTAATTATCAATAAAGTAGCATCTCCTTTGCAGTATACTGATGTCAATTACTATGCTCGATGTTATTTAGAATCTTGGATAACTTCGAACCCCTTACATTAGGAGCAGTTCAACCTCTTCAAGACGAAGTATCACTTGAATCAGCACAAGATTCATTTTTTCTTATTCCTTCCCGGAAGAAGGATGAACATCCTATCCCCTTCAGCAAAGGATTGCATCAAAAGGCTATGTCCGAAAGGGAGGCTGAAAATGATGATAGTGGGCGACTTCAACTACGTCGTTATAGTCAACAATCGAAGAACATCATCTAAAAGATAGGCTACAATTTCAAAATTGGCCTCAACAGTGGTAGGGGAAGGCGAACTCCTATTCGTATCCCTGCTCCAAAAGGAAAGTCGCTACAATACTACAGCAAAATAAAACATGGGTTGGGCTACACTTCACCGATCACGACCCCAGATGCTTTTGAGTCTGACAAAGAGGTGCAATCTAACTCTTCTGACTCTGCCTCATGGGATTCGGATACCAGAGTAGGGCACGTCATCGAGTGACTTTATCTTCTAATATGGTGACTGTCGAGTTCTCTGAAGATGAAGACAATTTTGCTGAAGCACCTGAATTTGATTATTGGGCACAAAGGATGGATACCCAGTAGGAACTTCGCTTCGAGCAATGCAAACCACCTACCAAAGATCAGTTAGTTCAAGTCGATGTCGGAGATGAACCTTCTCCAAGACCGATTTTTATCAGCAAAATCCTTTCTGAAGCAGATAAACAAGAACTGATTCAGCTTATTAGGGAATACATTGACGTATTTGCCTGGAGCTATGAAGACATGGCAGGATTAGATCCTCAAATCGCTACCCACTAGCTCAACATTCTACCGAATGCAAGGCCAGTCAAGCAACAACAACGTCGATTCCGACCTGACATGATAGATGCCATAGAAGTTGAAGTCAAAAAGCTTATCACATGTGGCTTTGTGAGAGAAAAACAATATCCTGACTGGGTGGCTAACGTCGTCCCAGTTATAAAGAAAACAGGGAAGGTCCGAGTCTGCATCAATTTTAGAGACCTCAATGAGGCTTGTCCCAAGGATAAGTTCCTTCTACCGATTACTGATGTCATGTTTGACAACACTTGCGAGTTTGAGCAGATGTCTTTTATGGATGGATCCTTCGGATATAATCAAATCAGAATGAACCCGAAGATAAAAAACACACATCTTTCCGCACTCCCTAGGTGTCTATTGCTACACCGTTATGCCATTTGGTCTCAAGAACGCTGGTACAACCTATCAGCGGGCCATGAGCACCATTTTTTCTGAACATTTACGGAAGACAGTCGAATGCTATGTCGACGATATTGCTATCAAAAGTCGTCTAAAGGAAGACCACATCCAAGACATAAGAACAATCTTTGATCTAATGTGCTAGCATCAACTCAAGATGAATCGCACCAAGTTATTCATGGGAGTCTCTAGTGGCAAATTCCTTAGACTCATTATTACCTCTAAGGGTATACACATTGACCCCGAGAAAGTTATAGACATTCAAGAGATGCGTGCTCCATGCAACCTAAAAGAGCTATGAGGATTCCAGGGACGACTTGCATACATCAGGAGATTCATCTCAAATCTAAAGAAATATGTCTCTTTCATTTGGACTAAAGAATGCCAGCAAGCATTTGAAGACATAAAGCGGTACTTGATGAATCCTCCAGTCGTAGTATCTCCAGTCATAAGAATACCCTTCCTGATGAATATTCGAGCAATGTATCATTCCCTGGGCGCTTTACTAGCCCAAAAGAATAAAGAATGTTATGAGCAAGCCATCCATTATCTCAGTCGTATAATGATCGACCAATACAGTCCAGTAGAAAAAGAATGTTTAGACTTTTGTTTACTGTTCAGAAAATACGATATTACAGCACGGGCCAAACCATTCATATCATCTCCAGAGTTAATCCTCTATGAGTCTTAATGAAGAAGCCAAGTATACTCAATTCTAGACTCGCTACATGGGCCATATTACTAGCACATTATGATATGGTCTATGTCCCACAAAAGTCTGTTAAGGGTTAAGCCTTAGCTGACTTTCTGGCTGCTCACCGAATCCCTAAGACATCTAAACTCTATGACAAAATTTTTGATAAAACTCTGGAATCCAACATGACTTCAGAATGAATCCTACCTTGGCGAGTATTCTTTGATGGTGCTTCCAGAATCAGACCTAAAGGCACTATCGTTGCTGGAGTTGGAATTGTTCTGGTATCTCCCGAAGGACTGGTAATTCAGAGAGCTTATTCTTTGGACGAGTCATGCTCTAACAATATGGCTGAATACAATGATCTACTCATCGGTCTCCAATTAGCCAAACTATTTGATATCGACTACCTTGAAGTATACAGAGATTCTAAACTGATCGTCAATCAGGTTAGAGGTAAATATGAAGTACGACATCAAGATCTCGTTCCATATCATGAACCAACAATCAAGTTGGCTACATCGTTCAAAGGTTTCTTTATTGAACATGTACATAGAGCTTGCAATACAGAAGCCGATATGCTTACCAATCTAGCCGTAGTATTAGCAATCCTTGTAAAAAGATAATAGATAATTGTCATCACTAACAGAGGATTATTCTGCATTGAAAATAATTTGCATCTGGAATCCAGCAATTCAGTCGAGGTCTGCACCACATATGAAGACTGGAGATCTCCCTTCATTGACTTTGTGGTATATGACATCCTACCTGAAGATCCTAAAGAAGCAACGACAATCCATCGGCGATCACTTCGATTC
This sequence comes from Iris pallida, assembly GCA_029216955.1. NCBI lineage: Eukaryota > Viridiplantae > Streptophyta > Magnoliopsida > Asparagales > Iridaceae > Iris > Iris pallida. The sequence goes on from JANAVB010037818.1 coordinate 6,328,598, forward strand.
TACTACAACCATGCCTCTAAAACGCTTTATCGACGATCATATGATGGTATGCTTCTACGCTGTCTTACCGGAGATGAAGCAAAGCAGATACTATATGAAGCTCATGATGGTGTCTGTGGTACACATCAGCCTGGGCCTAAGCTACAAGATTGAATTTGACGCATGGGATATTATTGGCCAACCATAGTGTCGGATGCCATCGAATATTCAAGGAAATGTCGAGCATGTCAAATTCATGCAGATTTTATTCATCAACCATCAGAATTCCTGTATCCTGCTGTAGCACATGGCCCTTTGAAGCTTGGGGCAAGGATGTCATCGGTCCTATTAATCTGCCTTCATCTCGAGGACATCGGTTTATCCTAGCTATAACCGATTACTTCCCTAAATGGGCCGAAGCTATTCCCTTAGCTGAAGTCTAGACAAGCAGTGTCATCAACTTCATCAAACATCATGTGATCTACAGATTTGGTGTTCCTCAGCGAATCATTCATGACAATGGACCTCAGTTCGTCAGTCCGAAGTTCACTCGATTCTGTGATGACAACCGGATCAACAATATTGCTTCCACAGCCTACAATCCTGCAGCTAACGGTTTGGCAGAAGCATTCAAGAAAACAATCATCAAGCTTCTCAAAAAGTTCATTTCTACCAATAAACAGAATTCGAGCAAAAAGATTAGAGAATATCTATGGGCCTATCATACTACCATACGTACTTCGACCGACTGTACACCTTTCTCTTTGGTGAATGGATGTGAAGCTGTCCTTCCGTTGGAGATTCAGATTCTATCACTGAGAATAGCCATTGCCAATGAACTCACAACAGAAAACAATGATCATCTTTGACTTCTGTCATGACCAGTACCCGGATATACGGGTACGAATACGTGGGCCACGTCCAGTCTACGCCGCAGTATCGACGGTAGAACGCTGTCTAGTATCCAATAAATATACACTACATCTAGAAGGCCTATAACTATAAATATACTCTAGTCACATCACAACAGCTAGGGATGATAAGACAAGAAAGATAACTAAAGTACAAGAACAACTAAAAACTACTAGAAGGAATCATAAGACAGGAAAATAAAGAAGGAACAACAAGACTAACTAAGGATAACTACCAGGCAACTCACATAGAAGAATAGTGAGATCCACCTCAGCCTGCAACATCATGAAGTCCAATACTGAGGGCACAACTACTCCTAAAATTTTGTCAACATATCCAGTCAGGATGGAACGAGCACAAATCTCAAATAACAGTTCTAATTATACGATATTAAAAATGTAACAGTAAATAGAGAGAATATAGAAGAAATTATGAAATGTACATGTGAGTATCATGGCAAGGTAAGCTGTAAATCTAGAGCTAGAACAAGGCAAGTAAAACTAATCATGGCATGTATAAGAATCAAGAATCACCTATCTAGGTGTGTGAGTACTAGCTACAATACGTGGCCGGCTTGGGAACTTACACAATAGTAACAGGCCTGGCTAACCATACGTGGGGTGCATGATCAACACTCACAATCAATAGGTGCACAAGGGGTGCACAATAGGCTTTGACCACATATCTACACTAATACTCCCCGTCCCCCGACTAGTATTGTGGATCCAACCATGACACAACATGATGCGCGATTCTCCGAGAGGGTAGCTAACCTTCGCAGGAATCGTGTCTATACAATGCACAAGGAACAAGAAGACTTGCACAAGATATACCAAGGAAAGCGAGGAATAACATCTCATGACGGGATCCAGAGAAATACCAATCCGTGTGAACAATGTGTCAAGAGAACAAGGATATCTACACTAAATACAAGAAACATAGACGATATCATAAAACAGAAATATTATCAGAGAATGTACTCACCTGAGATCTGGTGGAATATGTCAACTGAGTCCTAGAACAGTGCCTCGAGGACCTATAGATGGAATACTGTATCAATATAAGGGTTTGGAAGTAAAATCAAGTTATACTCAGTCAAACTAGATCAAGGCAAGTCAAAGCAAGTCAAACTAGGTCAATCTAAGTCAAGGGTTGACTTACAGTTAACTTCTGGTCAACTGGTCAACTCTGGTCAACCCTAGGTCAATTCGGGTCAAACTTGACTAATGTTGACTAACAGTTGACTTTGGGTCCACTGGTCAACTCTGGTTCAGTTCTAGTCAATTGTAGGCTACGGTTGACTTCCGATTGACTTTGGTCAAAATAGTCAACTGTGGTCAACCAGGGTCAAAACTAGTCTAACCTAGGTCAAATGTTGACTCTACTTCGACGTTCAATCAAAGTAGTCAACTGTTGTCAACCAGGGTCAAAACTAGTCTAACCTAGGTCAAATGTTGACTCTACTTCGATGTTTAGTCAAAGTAGTCAACCATGGTCAAACTGGGTCAAAGCTAGTCTCTACAAACATCTACAGGGTCAACACATTCAATTTCAGTGGTTGTGAAATCACTGGAATCGATGACTCTCAAAATACCACAAAAGGAGAAAGATTATAATAATATGGTGAAAACCTACAGATGTTGTCGGATGGTGAAACAAACATTACCAACGTGTCCAGAATGGTCAAATCAGCTAGGATAGCCTGTCCACAAGTCCAATTTGGACACAGGGACAAAAAGGTAATTTCGGGTCAAAACGGTGTCCGTGTAGGACCCACTTTGCACCGAAAAATGTGTCAGAATAAAAGTGCACAAAACCTACCAAATTATATGTCTACGAATCCAAAATGACGATACGAACCCAACGGTATATCCAGAATTGGATTTCGTTGACCCGATCTCAAATTGGTCCGTTGACCCGGATATTGGAATTCGATTTGTACGGAAAAACATATCGGAGCCAATGTCCTCAAAACTCAGAAAATTATATGTCAACGAGTCCAGAATGACGATACGAACTCAACAGTATATCCGAAATTGGATTCCGATGAGCCGAACTCAAAATAACCCATTGACCCGGACTGTGGGGCCCGCTTTGCACCGAAATATGTGCCAGGGCCCACGTCCTCCAAATCTAACAAACTTTATATGAAAACATGCCAGAACAACGCCACGAGTCTACTGGTGGTGTCAGAAATTGAATCCGGAGTCCCGTGTTCAAAAATGGAATTTAACAAGTTGGAAATTACGAATTCGGATGGCCAACTTTGGCGTCGAATTCAACCAATCAAACGTGCTCACAATGAAACAAAACTGGAGGGGTAGGAAGAGGGTTATACCAGCTTCGTATAGGAACCGGTAGAACGCCAGACGGAGCTGCGACGGTGGAGTTACGAGCTGACGAAGTCGGCTCCACAAAACTGTCCAAAAATAACACAATTTAAACGGTCAACTTGGTGGCCGATTTTCACATAGGAAACGACAGAATTAACGGGTGAAATTTGAGAGGGATGAAGGGGTATATACCAAGATTGTAACGGAGGAAGGAGTGCGGCGATCCAACGGTTGGATTGCCCAAAAAATATGCGCGAAGTTGCTACCTCGAGACACGTATTCTGGCCTCTCCAATACGCGCGTCACGACGGGATTTCGATCCTGAAGTCGAAATCGACTTCCCGTCGAACTGGTCGCTGCCGGGGTGGTGCGTGGTGGTGCATGGGAGTTCGCCGATGGGGCGCCGACCTAAGGGTGGTGGTGTGACGGCCGAAGATGGCCGCGCGGGGTGGCCGGCGAGCACGACTGCGTCACGTACGCATGGGGAGGCGCGGTGGTGCACGCTGCAGCAGCGAGGGAGAGGGGCGCTTGGGCGCGCCAGGGCTCGCCGGAGGTGCGGCGGCCAGCCTCGTGCGCGGCGGCGCGGCGACAAACGAGCGGCAGCGCGGCAAACGTGCGACGGCACGGCGAACGCACGGCATCGACTGTAGCAGCGGTAGCAGCTGCTATGGCAGCATGAGAAGGGGGAGAAGAAGGCTGTGGTAGGTTGATGGTGAGGGTGGTGGTGTTGGTGGTGTCGGGTTGGTGGTGATGATAGTGATAATATGAAGAAGAAGAAAATGAAGAAGGAGAAGAAAAGAAAAAAATAATGATGAAGAAGGAGGGGATGGGGTGTGCTGCTCGTACATGAGGGGATGGGGTATGCTTGTGTGTGATGGGGTGAGAGAGAGGAAGATATATATTATATATAATATATATGTGTGTATATATTATATAAAGAAGAGAGAGAGAATGAGAGATATTTATAGAGAGAGAAAGAGAGAGAGAGAGTGGGGGTGTGTAGGTCGGCCACAAGGGGGTAATGTGGTCGGTTGGAGAGGTGAGGGAGAGGGGGTGATGTGAGGAGAGAGAGAGAGAGAATTGTTTAAATGAAGAGAGAGGAAGACATATTATATATATATATATATATATATATATGTATATATATTTATATATATATGTATATATAATAGTTAGGGAAAAATGAGATATTTGTAAAGAGGAGGGTATTTTTGAGTAGGAAAACAAGGAAAAAATATCAGTGGGGTGTATGGGCAAACATGATAGGGCCTACACCAAATTGGGTTGGGTGTTGGGTCAAGTTGGTCGGGTTCGGGACCAAGATTTAATTAAATAATAAATTTAAACGAACTTAAATCATGGATGAGATGGGAGCACAAGGGAGATCCAATCAGTGGCACGCAAGTGGCACGTACATAGTAGACTCAAAACAGGCTAGGGCCATATATTGGGTCGACTGGATTGGACCGATGTCGGTCCCAGAAATTAAATTGGAAGTCAGGTCACAATTTACGGTTGATAATTAATTGGCCTAAATTGACCCGAAAGTTGTGCGAAGGAAATGAAGCACAAAATGGTATGTCTGAGTGGGACACGAAGGTCATGGGTGAACAGCGTCTCGAGTAGATCAAGCATGATAAGTTAGTTTCGAAAAAAAGACTAGTCTGGTGCTCCTAAATTAAAAGTCATGGTAACGCGCTTATGAGGATCAAGAAAAAGTGTGGGAAATCAATTATTAATTAAATGGTCTAAATTGACCCGAACTTGCACGAAGCAAAAAGAGTACAAGGGAACAAGTTCGAGTAGGACACGATATATCAACATGAAGATAATCTCATCTACTATAAACTTCAAGAAAGAAGTTTCCAGAGACTGCCATCCCTGATGCTCTAGAAATCCAAGTCACGGTAAAGAGCATTAAATCAAATAATAATATCTATTACGACTAATTGAATTTTAAAATAAAAAAATAAGCCCTAAATTCAGGGGCTTACAATCCTACCCACCTTATAAAAATTTTGTCCTCGAAATTAAAGGTTGGTAGTGGGGTTAAAACATGATAGAAGATTTAGGCAATATTTTAGGCACGATCCAAGAATGACGAGTTTCGCACGATTAAGAAAATCAATTTAAAATTGTTCAAACACGATGAGGGATTTGGCACGATATAATCATGATACGAACAAAATCATATGTGCATGATTTCAAAATAAGTCAAGTTATTGTGGCACGATTTTAGAGACGATTAAGAGAATCGAAGATATATATGAAGTTCAAGTACGGGATGATCCATAGGACTTAGGTTGATGGAAATCAACTCGAAAGTCGTACAGGCCCGATCAAGATGAAAAGCTAACCATGACCAAAACAAGGTTTGGCATGGTTGAGATAAAATTTCAGATACAAACAAAAAATCAAAGTCAAGGAGATAAAATTTCAGACACAAACAAAAAATCAAAGTTAAGGTCTTATAGGCCCGATCAAAGATTAAGGAGTATGATTAATAAAATCATGAAATACGATCCAAGTTCGAACGTGATTAAAATTGGAAATAGTCTAAGTTCACTTGGCACGATAGAGGTACGACAACGAAATCAAAACTTGAGCTTCGTCCGATTACAATCAAGTCAAAATTTGATTAACAGGATTTCTACTCGATGAAATTAGATTTAGGGTTATACATAGGCACGATCAAGATAAAAATGACGTGATTGGGCATTGTTAGGAATGATCAGATGTTAGCACAAACATTGATCAAGGATTAACCATCTGGTCATGAGTGAAATCAAGACTCAGACGCGTTAAAAATTTGGGATGATTAACCACTTAGGAACGATTTAGAATAGAACGAGGAAAATCGAAAATCTAGTCTTGATCAGGAATGAAACCTGAGCATGAGCGACTAGAGAACCAAAATTCAAGTACGAAGGAGATCTATTTCGACACAGTCGATTAGGGTTCAAGATTTCTAGCACGATTTGAGGGTTAATATTATCAAGATCATGAAAATCAAAGTTGGATAGTCATGATCTAAAACAGGGCTAAGAGAAGCAAATGGAGAGAAAAATTTGAGAATAACACGATTGAGAGATATATTTGATAGAAATCAGATTATAGGTCAGATAAGCACGATCAAGATCCAAGTTCAGTTATAAAAGACAATAAAATCATGAATTCGAAATCAAGGTCCTAAAAGCACAATTTAGGAAGGAACCCAAGTCATAAAGGAATTTGAAGTCATCTAGAGTCTAGTCAGCAACCAAGACTCTTTGGCACAATAAACAAGATGACCAAAATTGATTGGTCATGGACAGAAGGGAATCAAAATCTTAATAGTATCAAAATTTAAGAAACAATTGAGATATAAACATTTTAAAATTTTCAGAGTTTTCAAGTGTAGATGACAGATGTAGATATGAGATAGGTGATTTGTGAAATCAAGACATAGCTAAACAAGTCAAAGAAAATGATGGCAAGATGAGGAAATCATCATACGATAAGAAAAAAAATGAATGATAAGTCGAGAAATAAGGGTATGAATTGTCCTCATCATTTGGTCAAAAAGAAGTGAATCAATTTAAGATACGACCTGATAACCATACACGTCTATCCAAAACCATGCTGCCAGAATTTACGCCACGCCAATAAGCATAGCTGCAATAAACGATAGAGTCCATAACTAAGGTATACACCCTATAATCATGTCAGCTAGATTCCTTACCACGCCAACCGGTATGGCTGCAAGAGAATCTAAATTCCATAACTAGGATAGTATATCCAAAATCAGGCTCCATGTCCCTGTCAGGCTAGCTAATATGACTGCGATAAATTCCAAACTCCATAAGTAAAGTAGACATTTATCGTTCCCATCGTCTCCATCAAATATGTTTATCATGATATCTTAACTCAATTCTTAAAAGAATTATCCAAAACAAAATCAAAGGTCAACAACGAATATTAAGATTTAAAATTCAACAATAAGTCAAGGGTAAGTTAATAGAAACAATGGAAACAACTTTCGAGATAGGGTTCAGAGGAAAATCTCAGGGAAAGTCCCGAGGGTACTACCTAGGTCAAGATAGAAAATGGTGGAATATAATCTAAAACAAACCTCGACTATGATACGAGGTTGGTAAATCATAGTCTCTTTCCAACCTAGATGATATACAATTCCAACTTATAACTTCCTTCTGGGGTCCACAAACTCATTCAAAGAAAGAATAAAGTTGATAACAGACAGATGTTTCAGAAATCAGGACGAACAGAAACAAATGGGAAAAGTTTCATAAAGTTCGAAATAAAATTACCAGGGGTCATCCCTGGAATCTACCAAGAGTTCCTAATATGTGACTGAGTACCAAATTCCTAAAATATTCCATGACTCAACCTTAATCCTAGGGCAGGCTCACAGTAGTACAGAAAAGCTCAAGTACTACCACGACTTCGCATTAATTGCAAAGACTGACCTGCATGGGCTACCACTAAAAATGTGTCACGACCCGCACCCGGATATATGGGTACGAATACGTGGGCCACGCCTAGCCTACACCGCAGTATCGGCGGTAGAACGCTGTCTAGTACCCAATAAATATACACTACATCTAGAAGGCCTATAACTATAAATATACTCTAGTCACATCACAACAGCTAGGGATGATAAGACAAGAAAGATAACTAAAGCACAAGAAGAACTAAAAACTACTAGAAGGAATCATAAGACAGGAAAATAAAGAAGGAACAACAAGACTAACTAAGGATAACTACCAGGCAACTAACATAGAAGAATAGTGAGATCCACCTCAGCTAGCAACATCATGAAGTCCAATACTGAGGGAGCAACTACTCCTAAAATTTTGTCAACATATCCAGTCAGGATGGAACGAGCACAAATCTCAAATAACAGTTCTAATTATATGATATTGAAAATGTAGCAGTAAATAGAAAGAATATACAGGAAATCATGAAATGTACATGTGAGTATCATGGCAAGGTAAGCTGTAAATCTAGAGCTAGAACAAGGCAAGTAAAACTGATCATGGCATGTACAAGAATCAAGAATCATCTATCTAGGTGTGTGAGTACTATCTACAATACGTGGCCGGCTTGGGAACTTGCACAATAGTAACAGGCCTAGCTAACCATACGTGGGGTGTATGATCAACACTCACAATCAATATGTGCATAATAGGCTTTGACCACATATCTACACTAATACTCCCCGTCCCCCGACTAGTATTGTGGATCCAACCATGACACATCATGACGCGCAATTCTCCGAGAGGGTAGCTAACCTTCGCAGGAATCGTGTCTATACAATGCACAAGGAACAAGAAGACTTGCAAAAGATATACCAAGAAAAGCGAGGAATAACATATCATGACGGGATCCAAAGAAATACCAATCTGTGTGAACAATGTGTCAAGAGAACAAGGATATCTACACTAAATACAAGAAACATAGACGATATCATAAAACATAAATATTATCAGAGAATGTACTCGCCTGAGATCTGGTAGAATATGTCAACTGAGTCCTAGAACAGTGCCTCGAGGACCTATAGATGGAATACTGTATCAATATAAGGGTTTGGAAGTAAAATCAAGTCATACTAAGTCAAACTAGATCAAGGCAAGTCAAAGCAAGTTAAACTAGGTCAATCTAAGTCAAGGGTTGACTTACAGTTGACTTCTGGTCAATTGGTCAACTCTGGTCAACCCTAGGTCAACTCGGGTCAAACTTGACTAATGTTGACTAACAGTTGACTTTGGGTCCACTGGTCAACTCTGGTTCAGTTCTAGTCAATTGTAGGCTACGGTTGACTTCCAGTTGACTTTGGTCAAAATAGTCAACTATGGTCAACCAGGGTTAAAACTAGTCTAACCTAGGTCAAATATTGACTCTACTTCGACGTCCAGTCAAAGTAGTCAACTGTGGTCAACCAGGGTCAAAACTAGTCTAACCTAGGTCAAATGTTGACTCTACTTCGACGTTCAGTCAAAGTAGTCAACCATGGTCAAACTGGGTCAAAGCTCGTCTCTACAAACATCTATAGGTCAACACATTCAATTTAAGTGGTTGTGAAATTACTGGAATCGATAAATCTGAAAATACCACAAAAGGAGAAAGATTATAATAATATGGTAAAATCCTACAGATGTTGTCAGATGGTGAAACAACCATTACCAACGTGTCCAGAATGGTCAAATCATCTAGGATAGCCTACCTCGAGACACGTATTCTGGCCTCTCCAATACGCACATCACGACGGGATTTCGATCCCGAAGTCGAAATCGACTTTTCGTCGAACTGGTCGCTGCCGGGGTGGTGCACGGTGGTGCATGGGAGTTCGCCGATGGGCGCCGACCTAAGGGTGGTGGTACGACGGCCGGAGATGGCCGTGCGGGGTGGCCGACGAGCACGACTGCGTCACGCGCGCGTCGGGAGGCACGGTGGTGCACGTTGCAGCAGCGAGGGGGAGGGGCGCTTGGGCGCGCCAGGGCTCGCCGGAGGTTCGGCGGCCAGCCTCGCGCGTGGCGGTACGACGACGAACGCGCGGCGGTGCGGCGAACGCGCGGCGAACGCGCGGCGAACGCGCGGCGAACGTGCGGCAGCGGCTGTAGCAGCGGTAGCAGCTGCAATGGCAGCATGAGGAGGGGGAGAAGAAGGCTGTGGTAGTTTGATGGTGAGGGTGGTGGTGTTGGTGGTATCGGGGTGGTGGTGATGATAGTGATAATATGAAGAAGAAGAAATTGAAGAAGGAGAAGGAAAGAAAAAAATAATGATGAAGAAGGAGGGGATGGGGTATGCTGCTCGTATAGGAGGGGATGGGGTGTGCTTGTGTGTGATAGGGTTAGAGAGAGAGATATATATATTATATATAATTTATATGTGTGTATATATTATATAAAGAAGAGAGAGAGAGAATGAGAGATATTTGTAGAGAGAGAAAGAGAGAGAGAGTGGAGGTGTGTAGGTCGGCCACAAGGGGGTGATGTAGTCGACTGGAGAGGTGGAGGGGTGATGTGAGGAGAGAGAGAGAATTATTTAAATAAAGAGAGAGGAAGATATATTATATATATATGTGTATATATAATAGTTAGGGAAAAATGAGATATTTGTAAAGAGGAGGGTATTTTTGAGTAGGAAAAAATATCAGTGGGGTGTATGGACAAACATGATAGGGCCTACACCAAATTGGGTTGGGTGTTAGGTCAAGTTGGTCGGGTTCGGGACCGAGATTTAATTAAATAACAAATTTAAACGAACTTAAATCATGGATGAGATGGGAGCACAAGGGAGATCCAATCAGTGGCACATAAGTGGCACGTACATAGTAGACTCAAAACAGGCCAGGGCCATGTATTGGGTCGACTGGATTGGACCGATGTCGGGCCCGGAAATTAAATTAGAAGTCATGTCACAATTTACGGTAGATAATTAATTGGCCTAAATTGACCCGAAAGTTGTGCGAAGGAAATGAAGCACAAAATGGTGTGTCTGAGTGGGACACGAAGGTCATGGGTGAAGAGCGTCTCGAGTAGATCATGCATGATAAGTTGGTTTCGAGAAAATGACTAGTCTGGTGCTCCTAAATTAAAAGTCATGGTAACGCGCTTATGAGGATCAAGGAAAAGAGTGGGAAATCAATTATTAATTAAATGGTCTAAATTGATCCGAACTTGCACGAAGCAAAAAGGGTACAAGGGAACAAGTTCGAGTGGGACACGATATATCAACATGAAGATAATCTCGTCTACTACAAACTTCAAGAAGGAAGTTTCCAGAGACTGGCATCCCTGATGCTCTAGAAATCCAAGTCACGGTAAAGAGCATTAAATCAAATAATAATATCTATTACAACTAATTGAATTTTAAAATAAAAAAATAAGCCCTAAATTCAGGGGCTTACAACTTCAGGAGCTTGAAGCACTTGACGAGAAGCAGCTACTAGCTTAACAACATATCGAGCTATATCAAGCCTGTATCTCAAAAGCCTTCAACCGTAAAGTCAAAGTACGAACATTTCAAAAAAGCGAGCTAGTCTTACTGTTAGATGTCCTATGACTATGACACACATGAGCAAGGGCAAGTTCGAACCAAAGTGGAAAGGTCCCTACGTTATAAGCAAAGCTTTCTCAAACGGAGCTTATCAACTGTCTGGTATGGATGGCCGAATCGCTATGATGCCTATTAACAGTAAATTCCTGAAGAAATACCATATTTGAAAGTGTGTACTATATTTTTTAACAAATATTGTACATACTTCAAATCATTGAATCTCCAGTGGAGTCTATCCAGAGTGACAACATCATCTACTCCATCATTGCAAACATCATCATTTTGAAACCCAGCTGTTTTAAAAGATATATATCCTGTTCTTGAGTCCTAGTTAGCTCAAGGATAATCAATAGATATACGAATTCACGTCCACATTACCTCTAAATTCTGCTATCTATGTTAAGGACTCGTCACATCCATATTACCTCTGATGATGTTATCTTCGAAATAACAATATTGCTAGTTATATTCTGTCATGTCCACATTACCTCTAAACAAATATAACAATGATTATTATTTTCAAGAGATATGTCATGTCCAGTACCTCTGAACATATTTCTTATTCCTATCTATTACTTGTGACTCGAACATATATGCAATAAGTAATAGAGCCGCCAAAAAGATCACCAGTTTTCATTCAATGACAAGTAAAAACGTCAAAATAATACATTTATCAAACATAGCAGAGTTTTAGTCCTGATTCTTTAGCGCAGTCCGCCTGGGAGGTGGCTCATCATATTGTGGAAAGTCAACAAGAGATAGGTTTTCCTGATACTCCGACACCCGGAAGGCAAAAGCCAATTCCTCTGCATAAGGGTCTTCCCTCAGATCAACTGCAAAAGAAAATTCAGAGTTAAAAAAGATTATTTCTTCAAATATGACAGGTGGCGCGAGGTGTAGATGGCGCAAAGCATCGAAGTGGCTTCGGCCACTTTCTTTTCCTTCTTGACGACGGTGGATCTCTTCGGGGCAATTTGTGATTAGTTGAAAGCTTCGAAAGTTGAAGAAGAGTTCGAGAGAAAGAAATTTTAAGTAAAAAGTATTTTTCTCTCTCTTCCCAACTATTTATAGCCAAGGCTTGGCCGTAACAGTCGCGTGATCTGCGCCTGAAAGTCGGGTCGGTTATGATACTGCTCTGCGCCAACCGCTTCTTATTTAAAGTATTCCAAATTTTGAAGCTTTTCAAAATTGAAAACATTGAAGGGGTCTTGTAGAAGCCTAAAAACAACAATCAGCATCATGCGCTACTCATAACTAGTGCCAACAATTAAATCATCAATTGGCGCCAGACATCAGATGGCACAGGGGATCAATAGACGTTGGTCATCAAGTGGTGCTGCCTGCAACGTAGCTATCTTCTCAGAGAAGCTAAACAGTTATCATCATGACTGATAGCACGTCAGTCGAAAAATCCGTTCGAATCTCGAGCGCGTAGCGCTCGAGAAGATTTTGTCAGACGTGTCAGATTCGTCATAATGACCAACAGCTGTCTAGTGCCATCTGCAGTTGGCGCGAGGTAATAAATAACACCACATCATTCAGAAAATCACAAAACAACAAGTAGCGCCTGGCACTATCTTGCAGTTGGTGCTACATGATCAAATCAACCTGAAGCAGTTAGATAACGTGGCACACATGTCACTAATCTCGAAGAACGTGTCTGTGACACTGCCCATAACCAAGCACATATCAATCACAGCATGTCACGCATCCAAGCAGTTAAACCAATCGTTCGTACCAAGTAATGAATGGCGTACCAATTACAGTATGCGCCAACCAGGATTACTACTTAGCAGTTATCTCTAAACTCTATAAATAGAGTTCCAAATAACTTTTAAAGCATCATTATTGATCATAATCTCCTGAGCACTTGCTGAAGTACTCTCCAAAGACTATCTTCTTCGACATCGTATCGTCCAAGGAATAAAGAGATCATCTTCTGATCAGATTCCTATAGTTGTAATTTCCCAAAAATAAATTATACTCTTGTATTCTTTTCTTAGTTTGTAATCAAACATTTGTTTTTTGCAAACAGTTAACAGTCCCATTTTAAGGTGCAGGCATATATTTGATTAGTCTCCTCCTCATTATTTAGTACCTGTTTTCATAGGTTCAACTCTTGTTCATCATTTGTTCAATCATCATGTGTTCAGTCCTTGTGTAGCTTCCTTGTATCAGTTATTGTCTATGGAGTGAGAATAGGCTCAGGTTTGTTTGTGCTCTTTAATTCCAGTTCCTATTTTTGGACTGCACAGTTACTTATGTATATGTTCAGTTCACAGTTGCTTTATAGTTCAATCATTGAATTTAAATTCAGTTCCATCTTTGCATCCCTACATATATTAGTTTTAGTCCATGCTCTGTAAAACATGATGCTCAGTCCCTATCTCCATAATTGTTCTGCCGTGCAGTCCATTAATTAGTTCAGTCTTTGCATTCAAAAGTCAGTCCACATTGTATCAAAATGGTTCAGTCCTATGATTGATACATATATTAGTTTAGTCACTCTTTATATGATCAGTCCTTTATTTGCACTCTCTGTTCTGTCCTATTTCATTAATATAGTTCTGTCCTTGTTAGACAGTTAGTTCAGTCCCTTATTCACTGAGCAATCCTTGTATCAACCTTTGAGTGTGGGGTTCAGTTAGTGACTAACTGATAATGGAGGAATTGCATTTTGTTCAATCCTTATTACCACTTGGTTCAGTCCACCCTATTGTTCAGTTTTCCCCTTGCCTTCGAAATGTCTAGTTCCTATTAATCAAACATCCATCCCTGTCCTGTAGATGGAAGGTTATGGGATACTTGATATATTCAAGTCCTATTTTACATCAAGTGCAGTCCTCTTCGACTAATGACCAGTCCCCTACTTAGCCTACATCATGATATTGTGTCAGTCTTTTTATTGCTTGTATCAGTAAATGTGATGGCTCGAGTAGTACATCCATATTTTAGTCCCAAATTCATTGGGCTCAGTCTAAGTATATATATATCAGTCCCTCTTTACCTATTATTTCAGTTGGTAAACTGACATAGGGGGGAGGCTCGAGTTTTGGTTGTGTGCTCGAGTAGCAGTCCTATTCCATTTATTTGTTCAGTCTCCTACTACATTGCACCAGTCCATGATATGCAGTACAGAGTATCAGTAGTATGAAGGCTAGGCTCAACTTGATGATCAGTCATCTTTGAACTTGATGATCAGTCCTACTTGAATTTACCTCAGGTATACAGTCCAGACCATTGCATTTTGTTTCAGTCCCCAAATTGAACATGGTATCATTTCTCTTAGACTTATTCAGTCTAATATTCCCCTTGTCCAGTCTTTCTATATCATGTTCAATCTAATGCCTTTTAGTATATGTCACTATTTAAGTTAAGTTACCATTTAATTAACTGTACAATTGTATCTTAATATCCAGTCCCATATAGAAAGATAATTCATTCCCTTGCTACACTTTGTATTAGCCTTGGTTCAGTCCCTTGTTACCTATTGTAGCAGTCTAGTTTACTTATTAGTTTCAGTCATGTTTCATCCCAAATGCAATTTGTATCGGTTAAGGATAGTTCAGTCCATACTGAACTAGATATCAGTGTACTACTTGTTTATTCAGCCCAAATTACATGCTATTCAATCCCTTACCTTTATTAATGTATCGGTCCATTTCTTTACTATATTGACCTTGTAATGTATCAGTTTCTCTTGGTATCAATTACAGGACATTGGTTCTTCTTAGAATTAATAATGAGATAGATGAGAGTGGGGTTTTGGTTCAAATCATTTGTATCCCATATTGCTTTGTCATCAATTTCTTGTTCACTTTATTTACATGTTCAGACAGCGAACTGAGTGTAGGAGGGGGAATATGCTTATGATTCAGTCCCATTGTTTTTTTACACTTTATTTAGCTTTTCAGTCCATATCAAAATGTTTTAGTCTTTCATTAATAGTCCATGTTACAGTCCCTATATTACCTTTAAAACCAGTCCCTATTAGTTCAAACCTCAACTTTGGTTCAATCCCTACCTCCTCCATTGCACAGTCCATGTAGGTGATAGGGGAACTTGAATGGTATAGCTATAAGTTAGTATATAGCAGTAGTATATACTTGTATATGTATATTATATATATATATATATATATATATATATATATATATATATATATATATATATATATATATATATATATAGGATGTCTTAATGGATTGATAAGGAAATTGGGTATATTAAAAATAAGTATTGGTACCACATTATCCTAGTTAACTAGCTAGCCTAGAATTCTAGAGGAGGGTTCCATAAATCCTAGAGTAGACTCATTGAACCAAGTTTGACCTTAGAGTTGACCAAATGACTAGAGTTGACCTAGAAGAGGCCCAACAGCATATAAATAATGCATTTAATCTATTAGTTTACTCTAGAACACTTTGTAACCATGTGAATTCATAATAGGTCTTTGTGACGTTAGTTCTGATACCGATACACAGTCGTTGCTCTGTTAGAGTTATATACTAAAAGTATCACTTTTGTATTAACTTTATTTTCTTAAATTTTGAATGAGAATCATATGGAAAAATGTTTGCATATTGTATTTGTTGCAAGTGTTAATGCAAGTGTCTGATATACTATATTATTGATAATATGGTATGTGGTGTCACGCAGAAGATCATATTATCAGTTCCTTATAGAATATATAAATAGTTCACAACCTAGCTGGACTTGGACAATCCATTGGAAAGGTTGTAGTGTAATATGGTATTAGTCTATCTTGACTATAGGTTTACACTAGTACACTTTGTGTGTATTGAACATGACCACTTGAGGTTGTTATCTTCGTACTGGCTACATAAGAGAACAAACACCTCTGTTATTATGGATACTTGTGCTTAATCTGGATATAATAACATACATATATATGTAGTGTGCATTACTTTGACTCATAAAAGAGTAAGATTCATTATGGGTCAACAACCTCTATGAATTGGGTAATAACATTATATGTATGATGGGCTATTGATTATAAAAGAAATCCATGTCCCGATACGTCGGGTTGATGATGTCCCCTTAAGGAGCTCATAAGGATTGTCATGTAAACCCTACAGGTGTATTATATCCGACATAATAAATAAAGTTGAGTGGTACTACTTAAGGATAAAAGATGTTGATCAATATAGTTGTCAGTAACTTAATTTGATCGACGGATATTCGATATCTTAACATGGGGAGCCAAACAAGCATATAATAAAATAAGCTCATAATCATAATTTAGGATTAGGTCGGTAGCGCAACAATAGCTCTTTAGTGGATCGAGCTACTATTAATGGGCCTCGATTTTGTGTTCGGGTAGAACACGGGATACCTAGATAGGTTAGGAGACCAAATCCTAATTTCTTCTCATGGTCCCTATCATAGCCTTATATATATTCTCTATTCTCTGGCCGTCATAATTTATCAAAATAATAAGCATTCTTTAAATTCATAATTCACGTAAGGAGAGAAAAAGAGGGCTGCTAAGGAGAAGAAAAGGTTGGGAGATCGTCACCCACACGACGTCCAACCCGAGGAATAAATACGTGCTGAAGATCTTGGGGTCGTGACTGCTCGAGGTTGCTGGATAGCGTCTTTTTCTTCCCGTCGCAAGTATAATTTTTGAACCCTGGTTCTGCTATGAAGGGTTAGAACACATCTTAGATCTGTTAAACTTCCATCGATCAATATGCACACTAAATTAGGGTCCTAGGAATCCTCAGTTCCATCATGCTCAGAATATCAGGCGAGTACTTTCTCTAATTGTTTTCATCATGATAGTATCTATATTACCTGCTCTAGACTACTTTACTTGATACTGATACATTATTAACACGGATTGGTACTAAATGGATCTTGTCAGGAGATGTCATCCCTTATCAGGTACATCGGGTATTCCATGTTCATGTAATTTATCATGTACATCGTGTACTCCTTGTATTCGCAATTATTCATGTACTCTTATGTGCTATCATATACTCTTATATGCTCATATGTGCTTTATGTGCAAACTAACAATCATGTACGTAACGTGTCATGATCGGATCCATGCGTATTGATTGGGGCGGGGGAGTAGAATGAAGTTATGTGATTACATCCTCTAGTGTAGATCATATGTATGTCGATTATACCCTCATGTATAATCGAGTTACCGTAGAATAATCATGTACAACCTAAACCAATCACATAACTAACTTTTGCTCCAAATCACTTGTGTTCATTTCAAGTTAACATGTTCTCTGCCTTACTCATGTACTCAGTTCTCGTATATCTTTATGATGCTATTTCTCAATCTCTCTGTATTTCTATTCCAGTATATCATGTATTTAATTCTATTGCAAGTTATATATTTCCTACCATGTAATGGAACTCCTTTCAGAGTTTAAGTACTTCGTTCCAATCCTGACTGGATATATTTTTCATAGGACTTGGAGGATTTCTGCATGACCTATTATGGAGTAGGCTTAGATGACACTTGTGATGTCGATCACCAGGAGGATCCAACTAGCCTAGAGGAGACACCAGTAGTGCCTAGATTAGACTGCTAGGACTTTTGTCTGGATTTGTCTTCAGCTATCTTCTGAGATGTTATATTATTTCATATACTCTTTGGGATGTGTTGATAACATTTAGACTGATTTCTATTTGGATTGTATCATATTTTAACATCTATCTATTTCCATGTCGTGCTATATTTCCTCCTTAGCTTTTGTGATTGAGTTGTACCTTCTGAGATTGTCCTCCGAATAGATAGTATATATATACATTTGACAGGTACATTATACTATGTTTAGTTGTATTGAGACCTGGGACACCGTTCTACCATCGATACTGTGGCATAGGCTGGATGTACCCACGGTCTCATACCTTTATACCGGGTGCGGGTCGTGACACATTTTTAGTGGTAGCCCATATAGGCCAGACTTTGCTATTTATGCAATGTAGTGGTAGTACAATGACTTAGTTGTACTACTGCGAGCCTATGATAGGATATAGAAAATAAGATAATTGGATAAGAGGATACTCAATCACAATTAGTGCTTCTTGAGAGATTCCTGTGACGACCCATGAGAATCTTATTTTGAACTCCAATTCGAAACCTTTTCCTCTTGTTTCTGTTCACCCTTGCTTCTTTTTATTGAATTTTATTTTTGATGGTTCGTTGTTGATTTTGATTTTCATATCGAGATGAATTTTATGGACAGTATTACGATATCTTCTGATGACATATGTTGACGACGACAACAAGAAAGGTAAAATATCTGCTTGGTTATGGAGCCTGAAGTTTATCGCAACCATATTAGCCGACGTGGCAGAAACGTAGTTACCTGACTTCATATGTATATATCTTAGTTATGAAATTTAGAACTTCTCGTAGCTATACTAGTCGGCACATCGAGGATTCTAGACGACGTGATTATAGAGATGCATACCCTAGTTGTGGAACCTATTATTTATCGTATCTATGCATCCGCGTCCCGTGCGCCATGGCTAGTTTTGTCTATGTGCTTCGCGTGCCCACACACAAATCTCTGTCGCACGATATCTAAATGACTGTTTTTGCCTATTTAAGATATTTTGTAGCTAGAATCTTGTAAAACTCAAAACATGAATATTGTAAATCTTCGTCTTGGCTTCAAGAATCTTCCTGTCTTACTTTAACTAGATTTCATATGCGACTGATAGTTTCAATCATCTAGAGATGTTAATTATTTTTATACAAGTTTTTCGTATTTCATGATATGGAGGTTCTTATCTTCTTTGCATATTTTCTGTACTTGGCCTAAATTACAACAACCCAACTTGATAATCTTGGGCAAGTAACTTAAACTTGAACATGATAATATGATTCCATCTTGATAATCTTGATAGTGGCCTGTCGAGGTGCACTCCTGACAAGTATTCTTGATATGACAAGTAAATCTAATATGACATGTATAACCTTGATTGCTGTTGCGACAATTATTTCTTGTCTTGCTAGTATAACTCCTGTCTTGACTCTGTGGTTGATTTTTCGATTGTGGTTGTATAAGCTACATGTCTTGTCTTACATTATGTGTAGGACATGGATTTCTGGTTACCACGGTCAGGAATTTATAATAAATCTGACTAGGTTAAACGACAAGATTGATCGAGTAGCTCATATAGAGAGAGATTTTCCAGTTATAGGTGATCCTGTTATTCCGGCCACACGTGTGGACTTGTAGCCTGCCGTCGAGTAGGGTGTATTTTCAGCACACTATCATGTGTTGCACTTCTTGTATCCTAAGTACTCAAGTACACCAGAAATCTTGATAAATATTATTCTCTATGTGATTTTCTTCAGTGGCATTATTCATGGTCCTTTCGATCAGTCGGGCGGAGCGCCTCCTGTAATCCAGCAACAACCTGGGGACAAAACCCAGCACTCTGGGACAGCATCCCGGGTCATGCCTTTCGGGGAACAAAAGCCACCATTACAACCAGCCCACCCTCTAGAGCCTGACAATAGAACCCTAATGGGACTCATCCGGGACTTGCTTGCATCACAAGATTGTCGGAGTGATGCTCTGCAGCAGACAGTACAAACAACTATGGGTAGAGTTGGTTATCAGGGTAATAATGCAGCCTACAACTTAAAGCATCTGAACCCTCATTTCTTTGACCGCAATGAAGATGCTATTATTACTGATGCTTAGCTTTAAGACATAGAGCTTATTCTGGAGATAAATGACTATAATTGTTGGACCTAGCCCGTAGTTAGTGGGCGATACAAGCAGTTAGTTTATCCAGCTGAAGAGAAGGTGGCCGTTGTACGACTACAATTGTTGGACTTAGCCCACAGCTGGTGGGCGATGCAAACAGTTAGTTTGGTGATGCCTATCATGTGGGCGGTATTCAACAAAAGATTCCAGACGAAGTACTTTGATGCAGTAGCTCGCTATGATCTACAGACAAGGTTCATCAATCTCAAGTAGATGGAAATGATGGTCGATGGATATGTGGCCGAGTGTTCAAGACTTAGTCGGTTTGCTCCCACCTTGGTGGCGATAGATTTAGATTGAGCATAGCGATTCCAGCAAGGACTCCACCTTGAGATCATTCTAGCAGTGGAGCAGTTTGAACACCAGATAATTGATATCATTTTGAGAGCAGCAAGAAGGCACAAATATACTTCACAGAGGATAGTAGATCGATTCGGAGGACGAAAGAGGCCCCATGGACAATTATCCCAGTCATCAGCACCAGCCCCGGCAGCTAGGAGGATGACACCAGTTTCGTCGGTCCAGCACTCAACTTCGACGTACCCTCAACAACAGAAACAGAATCAATCTTCTGTAATAGGCTGTTCTTATTGTGGAAAGTCGGGGCACGTGATTTCAGAGTGTCGTAGGGTACAGGGGTTGTGCTTAGCTTGTGGGGCACTAGACTACAGAATCGGATCCTGTCCGAATAGAGCCAGCTTATCTTCATTAACCCTAACTAGTCCATCGGTAAAGGCACCAACACCAGTGCAACAGCAACAGCAGTACCAGCCTCTAAGGCCATTGCCGCCTCAGGCTTAAGCATTCCAGCAGTAAAGGTCGCATCAGTATGCTTAGGCACAAGCCCAAATTCCGAACAGACAGAGAGGTCACCAGCTGAGGGGACCAGCACCAAGAGAACAATGTCAAGCTATGGCTCTGACAGTAGCAGAAGAATTGGCATCAGGTGAGGTGGTGGCAGGTTCCATTCTCGTCAACTCTTTTCCAGCAACAATATTATTTGATTTGGGTGCATCGCAATCATTTATGTCTACACAATTCACAATACGGATATGATTGGAGCTCGAATTATTATCAGTAAGACTCAACATCCTTACTGGTAACGGTCTTGTGGGAGTAGATAGAGTTTATTCCTCATGTTGAATCATAGTTAGCGATAGAGAGTTTCCACTAGATTGATAGAATTCTCGATGGCCAACTATGATGTGGTTCTACGAATGGATTGGTTGAAGGATCAATATGCAAGAATAGACTGCTATGTTGGCAGAATTATTTTTGGTGTTCCTGACGAAGAAAACTTGCGTTGTCCAGAGGCGAAGTAGAGCCTGCTCCACCAATCTTGCGGATGGCAGTAGCAGAAGCAGTTCAATTTCCCATAGTGGTAGAAGAACTTCCTGACATATTTTACGAGGAGCTTCCAGGCATGCCGCCAAAAAGAGAGATAGAGTTTACTATTGATTTGATTCCACGGACGACACCGGTATCAGAAAGAGTCTATAGAATGGCACCATCAGAATATGAGATCTTGTACAAGATGATTAAATAACTCAGAACCAAGGGATTCATTCGTGCTAGTGGATCACCTTGGGGAGCCTCGATGATTCTTGTGAAGAAGGATGGTACGTCAAGATTATGTGTTGATTATCGTACCTTGAATTCTGTAACAATCAAGATCATATATCCCCTACCAAGGATAGATGATTTATTCGATCAACTCAGTGGGGCAGCAATATTCTCGAAGATAGACTTGCGATCAGGGTACCATTAGATCAGAGTCAGAGACCAAGATATCCCGAAGACGACATTCAGATCAAGATATATACATTAGGAGTTTCTCGTTATGCCATTCGGAGCGACCAATGTGCCATCAGTATTTATGGATCTCATGAATCGCATATTCAGCTCGTAATAGTATTTATAGACGACATCTTAGTCTATAGCAAGAGTGAAGTGGAGCATGAGCAAAATTTGGTGTGCTGTCGTAGGCACCCAAAAATAAAACCTATACTCTTAGAAATGTAGCAGTGTGAGTAAGGATCGTTTCCACGGAGAGTAATTAGTTTATATTTGTGCTATGTGAATAATGAAAGGGGGGATGAATAAAATGAATGTCAATAAAAAAGAGCAAGTAGAATATAAAAATAAATTAAAATAACAAATATTGGTCTAAGTCTACGAATCTTGAAACTGATCATAGATGCAAATATATCTTGATATGTATAATGAATATTCATCGTTGGAATTATTTTCCTATATCCTTTAGCCACAGTTAATTAGAAACAAGCGACCTAATTAACCTTAACTACTAAACAACCCCAGACAAGCGCTAAAGGTTTAATCTAGTAGCGTATTAAACTGAATGAGATCGATGAAACAAAATAACACAAGCACAAGCGGTTGCATTTAATTTATTCGAATGTTTTCTTCCAAAGATTTAATAATACAAAGCAGTAATTTATTAAATTTTGGTTGCTTCACAAATTAGATGGATCGAACAATTTTGAATTCGATATCTAATTCAGCAGTAGATTATCAAGAATAATAAACTAGTATGAGTCCTAGTAATTAGACAAGATAATCATGAAATATGCATAAGAAAACATTTGATACTCAAAGTACAAATCAAACATATAAACACAAATTAGATCTCACAAGTTTTTATTGATTCCAAGGCTTCCGTACACTTCGACCAACAAGACTTTTAGCCGCACATGTTCATCAAAACTTCAAAAGAAAAGTTGGAGAAAAAGAAGAAGAGTTGTGTTATGTTTTTTTGGTGTTTTTTCTTGATTTCTACCCCCTTTTATACACCATAATTTAGTTGTTTCAAGCCCACAATATCTCCCCACATATCCTCTATAAGTTACAACTTCTCAAATAAAAAAACTAAGTCATAAAAAAATAGGAGAATAGTTAATTTAGTTCCTAATTCTGTTCACAGCATCTTTGACCGAACTTGAAGCCTAATTTCGTCCATGATGTATACAGAATCTCGAAAACACAAAATATGAAAGTTGTAGCCCTCTGTCTTAGCTTTCCGAATCATTTTGAAAGACCTCAATTGCACTTCAGATGAGAAAGTTATGTCCATTTTGGTGAAAGGTGTCAAAACTGTCCAGAATTGTATTTTAGCTCCATTTTACACATAGTGCCTCCAATTTCATCCTACAGCAAAATATAAATATAATGAGTACCTTTAGTCATAAAATGAGCATAAAATGATGAATATTAAGGAATAAAAATATAACATTTTATGTTCTCATCAAATAGCCCCACACTTGACTTTTGTTCGTCCTCGGACAAAACTCAAAATTTATTTTTTTTCAAAACAAAAATCAAGGTTGGAATGTCATAAATAAAGAATAACCAAGCTCTTTAAAACCCATAACATGTCTTGAAAATATATTCTTAGACAACTTCTAATTTCTTAGTAAGTATTTTCACTTAAAGATAGAGTAAACTAAATTGGTAGACTCTTACGGGAATAAACCCTCAGCTCTCATGGTTTGAAGGATAAGTGTTTCTTTCAAATTCATTCCAATAGAAATGATCTACCATAAGCTTGCATACCTTCTCATTCTCCACCACTTGGATCACATGCATAACACAAATCATAAGGACTTTTTATAGGTTGTAGCGGGGCTTAGGATTAAGGTAGGATATAATTTTGGAGTGTAGCTAAAAAAACATCAAAACTAGTGGAGAAAAAATAATTTAAAACCAATCACCCCATTTAGCTTCTTTAAATTGACCTTAAAGCATTCAACATACCCCTTTATTGGAATTGGAGGAAGAATTATGAAAATGAATATCAAAAGTAATTTCCTCCATCACTTTTTTTTATTACTTCTTTCTTTCTTTCTTCCTTTCTTTTTCTCATCATCTTTTTTTTCATTTTCTTTTTTCATTTTTATTTTTTCGCTTTTTTTTATGATGAAACTCAAGAATTTGAGAATAAAAATATGTAGCCAAACTAGAAATTCAGATACCCCCATACTTATTTTTATACACCCATACATATCATAATGCTCCACTAGTTTTCTGGCCTGGATAAAGATTTTTTTCTGGTTAAAGCTTGTAATATGGTTTCACAAAAATAGAAGCAATAAGGCTCAAAGGGGTTCAACCAAAGGAAAAATAATTTTATGGTAGGCTATTTGGTTTATGTAGCGTATAACAAAGATGGCCTTAATCATATTCAAGTATGCATGTGTCAATGTAACCTCGAAGAGAATCTAAGCAAGTTCTAGAGAAACAAATCCATGGAAGAATATCACTCATAAAAAATAGTGGGATTGATGTGTCAGTCTAAAGGCTCAAAATTTTACCGGCTTTTGTCTACCAAATTTAGTCACAACCATTCTCAAGGAAAAATACTAGACTAATTAATTCTAAGTTGAAAAGATTACTCATTCAATCATGTTATGAATTTTATTAAACTTAGTTAAATCTTGTTCATGACATACACAACAAAAATTACTGAAAACCATAAGAACAAATGTCCCTTTTTTAGAAAATAAATTAAGAACAAAAAAAAATATATTAAATTTTATTTTTAAATTCATTTATTTTAAAAAATAACCAAACATAATATCCTCACTTATAATTAAAACTGAAATTGTCACCAATGAAAGTCTAAATGCAAAGAAAAGACAAAAATGAACAAAAATAAAAAAAAATGCAAGAATATGAAAAACTTCCCTTGGGTTGCCTCCCAAGCAACACCTTTGTTTAATACGTCGTTGGCTCGACTCTATAGACACTTGAGACAACTACGCAGAGATTTTACATCTTGAATAGAGCCCTGCAAAATAGAGGGTAAAAACATCTTGTTAAAAATTGATAATAAAATATAAGGAATGTTACCAGATTGTTGTCTTTTTATAAAAGCATTCAATCCTGCAACAGTTTTGTGCATATTATTACTCAAGACTAACTCCTCATTCTCTTTCGTGAGATGCTCACTAATGGCAATATCTAATCTATCTTTTCCATTAAGTTCAAAAACTTCTTCTGCATTTGGTACTACGTCGTCATTTGGAATATTCGTGTCTGCAACGCTATTTTTCTCTTCTTCCTGTTTTGACGACGTTGGTGCTTCTTCTGCTAGAATGTCCACCTCTTTATCATTTCTCAAAATGATTGTACTTGTATTGTCTTTTGGATTTATTATTTAAGATAATTTTTTCGAACATTGTGCCTCCAGCTTTTTAATTGTTGTAGCCATTTGGCTCATTTGATTGTTCAGAGTTTGATGCTGTCCTTCATCTCCTGTATACTGGCCCTTGTCTCCTGTTGAAATTGTAAGGTATTAGTGGCAATAGACTTAACAATATCTTCTAGAGACATACCAGAATTAGAAGTTTGGTCTGATTGTTGTTCATGGGGATATGATTGCTTGTACTGCTGGTAACTTGGACAATTTTGAGTTACACTGGGTTCATTTTCAAGTATTGGGGACATATCAGTTGGATGCCCTGATAGTAAACAAATCTCACAAGCCATTGTTGTTTGCATGTTACCACCTACAACCATTTGATGAACAAGAGAAGTTAAACTAGCAATTTGTTGTTGAAGAGAAGAAACATTTACCTCGTTAGTGTGCCAAGATGGAAGATCCAGCCAAGTGCCAAATTGTTGAGAATTGGTCATCATGTTCTGTTAATTTTTTTTGGCTAATAGAAAAAATTATTTTATTACAAGAACGAAATAAAGATCACAAAAGCACAAAAATTAACTAAAATTACTCCCCGGCAACGGCGCCAAAATTTTGTGTCTGTCGTAGGCACCCAAAAATAAAACCTATACTCTTAGAAATATAGCAGTGTGAGTAAGGATCGTTTCCACGGAGAGTAATTAGTTTATATTTGTGCTATGTGAATAATGAAAGGGGGATGAATAAAATGAATGTCAATAAAAAAGAGCAAGTAGAATATGAAAATAAATCAAAATAACAAATGTTAGTCTAAGTCTATGTCTACCATCGGAATCTTGAAACTGATCATAGATGCAAATATATATTGATATGTATAATAAATATTCATCGTTGGAATTATTTTCCTATATCCTTTAGCCACAGTTAATTATAAACAAGCGACCTAATGAACCTTAACTACTAAACAACCCCAAACAAGCGCTAAAGGTTTAATTTAGTAGCGTATTAAACTGAATGAGATCGATGAAACAAAATAACACAAGCACAAGCGGTTGCATTTAATTTAGTCGAATGTTTTCTTCCAAAGATTTAATAATACAAAGCAGTAATTTATTAAATTTTGGTTGCTTCACAAATTAGATGGATCGAACAATTTCGAATTCTATATCTAATTCAGTAGTAGATTATCAAGAATAATAAACTAGTATGCATCCTAGTAATTAAACAAGATAATCATGAAATATGCATAAGAAAACATTTGATACTCAAAGTACAAATCAAACATATAAACACAAATTAGATCTTACAAGTTTTTATTGATTCCAAGGCTTCTGTACACTTCGACCAACAAGACTTTTAGCCGCACATGTTCATCAAAACTTCAAAAGAAAAGTTGGAGAAGAAGAAGAAGAGTTGTGTTGTGTTTTTTTGGTTTTTTTCTTGATTTCTACCCCCTTTTATACACCATAATTTAGTTGTTTCAAGCCTACAATATCTCCCCACATATCCTCTATAAGTTACAACTTCTCAAATCAAAAAAAAACTAAGTCATAAAAAAATAGGAGAATAGTTATTTTGGTTCCTAATTCTGTTCATAGCATCTTTGACCTAACTTTAAGCCTAATTTCGTCTATGATGTACACAGAATCTCAAAAATCACAAAATATGAAAGTTGAGCCCTATGTCTTAGTTTTTCGAATCATTTTGAAGGACCTCAATTGTACTTCAGATGAGAAAGTTATGTCCCTTTTGGTGAAAGGTGTCAAAGATGTCCAGAATTGTATTTTAGCTCCATTTTGTACATAGTGCCTCCAAATTCATCCTACAGCAAAATATAAATATAATGAGTACCTTTAGTCATAAAATGAGCATAAAATGATGAACATTAAGGGATAAAAATATAACATTTTATGTTCTCATCAAGCGGCATCTCCGAATAGTCCTTCAGATTCTTAATTAGAGAGCACCAGTTATACACGAAGTTTAGCAAGTACAAATTTTGGCTTGATCACATTTAGTACTTAGGTCACATTATCACCAGAGGTAGAGTGGAAGTGGATCCCCAGAAGATAGTGGCTATAGAGACATGGTCAGTACCTAGCACCATCGCAGAAGTTTACAGTTTTCTAGGATTGGCAGGCTATTACTGACGATTTATATCAGACTTCGCTCGAATTTCAGCACCCTTGACGCAGTTGACACGCAAGGATGTGCAGTTTACTTGGATAGCAGAATGTTAGATTTCATTCGAGAAGTTGAAGCAAGGATTAATGACGACCCCCATTCTCACGCTTTCAGATAGGACTGGAGGATTTTCAGTTTATTGTGACGCTTCAGGTAAGGGATTAGGATGTGTCCTAATGCAACATAGCAAGGTAGTAGCTTATGCGTCACGTTAGCTTCGTGATCATGAGAAGAATTATCCAACACATGACTTGGAGTTAGCAGCGTTGGTTTTCGCACTCAAGCTTTGGAGGCATTACTTGTATAGAGATCGGGTAGAAATTTTTATCGACCATAAGAGTCTTAAGTATGTATTTACCCATAAGGATCTCAACATGTGTCTGGGAAGATGGCTAGAGTTACTAGTGGATTATGACATCAACCTGCAGTATCATCCTGGGAAGGCCAACATAGTAGCAAATGCGTTGAGTAGAAGAGCATGAGCTTTTTTTTCCTAACAACACAACCCGAGTTATAAAGTTACGTGTAGGCAACTCTAGAGGGAGGATAAATAGAATTTGTGTCAAAAATAACCAATTAAAAATTCAACTGTATGCTAAGTCGAGAAAGCAACTACCAAGAGAAAGTATAATCAGAGTAGTAATGCAGAAATTAAAAGAGTTCAGAAGAGCACACGTAAACACAGCGATTTAACCTGGTTTCCCTCATGGAGGACTAGTCCAGGCCTGAGAACTCTCGCTCAGGATTGAAATCCCCTATTTGTGAAATAGGGTACACACACGTGCCTTTACTCATAAGAGCACACCAACTTCTTAGAACCTCGCAGAGGTAAAACTTGGAATTGTCCAAGTGACTTCTTTTTAACTCTTGCACAGAACTTCTAGCTGAATCGCACTTGAGCACCTTGGGGCTAGCTTAGAAAGTTTTATGGCTAGTAGATTGGAAGAGTAAGGCTTAGAATGTATAAGGCTTAGAAGATTGAGAGTGAGATATCTAATTAGAAATGAAAGAAATCAAACCCTATATATACTAGTCAGGGGAGGCAGAATTTGGCTAGAATTCTGTCCCAAATTTTTAAAAATTTGAACGTTGGACAGCTTGGATCATGGTGTTCCTAAAAACTAGGTTCCTGAAATTTAGGGGGCAGAGTTCGGCCTAAGGCAGAGTTTGGCCCGAACTCTGTCTCCCTTGGGACATAAGTTTTTAATGGGTTATGGTGGTTGGGTTTGGTTCAAGAATTAGTCTGTTTGTATGGTAGAGCTTGGAGAGATATGTTTAGGGGTTGATATGACACAGTATGACTCAACGTACACATTCTCCTACACTTAATAAATTAAAAATTATAGACTTGCAACAAATTGGAAAACCAAGAGCCCTTTGATGACGCATTTCTTCTGATATTTGAGTAGACCTGAAGACGTCTTTTTTCTTGACAGTAGTCGTCTAAAGATACACAGATCTCGACCCTCGACCCCTGTTCGCTGACCGGGCAGCATAACCCTCGATGCGAGGCCCCGGATAGGTCGCTAAACGGTTCAGATAAATCTTCTTGTTGATGCCGTCTTTGGCCTATCATTAATTCTTTATTGCATATGTCCTAGTTTGATCATGCTTACTGTTTATCTACAAATACATGTTAGACGAGCAAAATAATTTGTTGCAGTATGATACAATCATAGCAATATGATATAAAACAATTAGGATAATGCTAAGTTTAAGTAGCAACATGATAGTGAGTATATGAATATTAGTGACATCATTATTTTAAACTTAATTGATTTGCCATATTCAAAAATGCGATGTAATCATTGGGCTAACAAGTTATTGGCGGATCTTCAAAAGATGGGAATAGAGATAGTTCTCCCAACCAATGTGGCATTGATGACCAGTATGCAAGTTCAGTCCAGCATAGTTGAGAGAATCAAGATAGTTCAATCAACGAATTCCAAGATTTAGTAGCTTAGGACAGAATGTGAAGCAGGACGAAGAGCAGAATTATGCATTCACAAAAATGGCACACTCTGACATGGAAGGCGTCTTTGTGTACCCAGTGGTGACATCAGACAAGAGATCATAACGGAGGCTCACAGTTTACAGTATTCAATTCATCCCGGTAGCATGAAGATGTATCATGATATTTATCAGCATTTCTGGTGGAATGGCATGAAGAGGGAGATAGCTCGGTTTGTCTCTCGTTGTTTAGTTTGCCATCAAGTCAAGGCTGAACATCAGAGACCATCTATACTTCTTCAATCTTTACCGATCCCAGAATGGAAATGGGAACACATTACTATAGATTTTGTGACTAGGTTACCTAAATCCCCAGCTGGAAGAGATGCAATATGGGTTATAGTTGACCGACTCACAAAAGTAGCTCATTTTCTTCCTTTCAAAATTGGTCAGTCGATGGATCAGCATGCTGAGATGTACCTTAGATAGATAGTCAGATTGCGTGGAGTGCTAGTCAGTATCGTATCCGACAGAAATTCAAGATTTACATTGCACTTTTGTCAGTCTTCAAGAGAGTTTGGGGACTCTTCTCAAGTTTAGTTCGGCTTATCATCAACGTAGAGGTATTTTGGTAATTTTTTAGGTTGATTATTTTTTTATATACATTATTTTATATTAGTGGTTGCCTATAATTATATTAATGTCCGTTAGTGGCTTAGATTTTGCAAGTGTTAGTGCTAATTATTGTTAGTCATGACCTTAGCAATTAGAATTAATTAAGTTTAGTTGTCATGAAAGGAATATTCCTTTTAGTAGTAGAGATTTCTTCATTTAGTTAATTAGATTCCATTCATGACAAATGGAGAGGGACAAATTTGCCATTTTATTATGACCAAAATCCTACTATAAGAGCCATGTTTTATTAGGGTTTACTTATTTCATTTGTTCATTCATTAGCCTCATTCTTTCTCAAAATTTTCTTTTCCCCAATTTCTCCAAATCTCTACCAAACCCTAATCAAATCCTTTCATTTCCAATCAATTACAATCTCCATGGAGGCATAGGAGTTTGGAATAGCAAGGAGGACATTGGATGAGAGCTTTTCTAGGAGGAGTGTGTCCACCCTTGATTTTGTGTCATTTGTTGGAGTTTATTGGGAACCATCTCCCAATAGGTATAAATTCATATTCCCATCATTTTATTGTTAGTTTGTCATAATAAATCTATAGGGACCCATCCATGGTATCTCATGATACACACGGTTAGATTTGGGTGTATTCATGTGTTCTTTTGTCCAAAATACCCCAAATTCGTCATAATATTCATCCTCGTTTTTAATAGCCTTAGCAACTTAGAAACGCCATAACTCCTAGCTCACGACGCCGATTAATCTTCTACTTTTTTAAAAGAACTGTATCGAATTTAGATTTCCATATATATATATATATATATATATTTAATATATATATATATATAATATATATATATATATATATATATATATATATATATATATTAATAGGCCAAATTTGTTCTGGAACTTTCTGTAAAACTATTTGAGTGTCAGGTGTCCGAAAGACGAACTCGTTTCGGTGTTTTCACGATTTCGGGAGCTTCCGAACACGAAAATACAATCCGTTTGAAGTTTCGAAAAGCTGATATGAAGGGCTATGATAAACTTTAATCCTAGAATTTATTAAATAGGTCTAATAGGTACAATATTGGTTTCAAGTAGGAAACTGACTATACGACATATGTATTTTGTGTATCCTATGAGCCTAAGTATTATGGATATCATGTGAATGTAGGTATCATAGGTTGTCAAGTATACATATGATATAGTACATATATATATATATTTGGAAGAATATTAGCTTTATTGATGTATTAGGTACAAAATGCCGAAGCCTATACAAGTAAGAGCACAAAGCGCCCAAAAGTCAACAAAAATAAAGGCCGAGGAGGCCAGAAGCCGGACTCGCTCGCTGGGCCGTTCCCTGGGCTAGCACAACAACCCCATGGGCTATAGGAGGGGTGGTGGCAGCACCTGCTGACTTTGGAGATCTACTTGAGGATCTCCCTATACAAGAAGTTGTAGTTGTACGCCAGCCCACCGTACCTGAATTTGTTTCAATTCTTCCACAGGACCCAGATGCCCGTGGCTGCGACGATCTGATGCCCGTGAGACTTTCCCCAAATGGCGAGTAGATCGTTGAAGCCGTCGATCGGATGAGTAAGATTGCAATTGGTAGCCAGGTTGGTCCAGATCTGCACAGTGAGGTCCCCGAAGAGTAGGACATGTTCCATGGTTTTGAATTTATGGGCTGTACAATAGTGACAGCTAGAGGCCAAGCTGAAGCCAATGGTTGTAAGGGCGTCATCAGTGGGGAGCTTTCTGTGTTGCGCTCTCCAAATCAAAATCAACCATTTGTGGGTTATGCAGGATTGCCAGAAAGGGGCGATGTAAGGGGCCGGCATGCTGATGCCTCTGGCCACGGTCCTGGCAGAGGCCAGCGAAAAAATACTGTTGGGATTGTGGGACCACTGAAGAGTGTCAGGGTCATTGCCGAGCCGAACATTAACAGCCATAAGACTGTTGACCGCCCCCGGCCCAAGCCAATCTGCCACTCTGTCCCATCTCCAACCAGAGTTGCAGTCCCATAAGTCTCGGATCGAGCAGTTATGGGGGCGATAGAGGTAGGAAAAAGGATTGCATCTCCAAGCCACCGTTCGTAGCTCATCGACAAGCATCCGTTGCCAAGCTGCAGGCGGATGAGGGGTTCAGCGAGTTGACGGCCGAGAAGCATACGTCTCCAGGTTACGGAGGATCTGGTATTGGCAATGGCAATCGAATGGTGGGAGTATCGGAAGTATCTGGCCTTCATAAAGCAATTCCAGAGCGAGTTTCCCGAGCGAAGTTTCCACCACAGCTTCATGGAGAAGGCGTCAACGATGTGATGTAATCTGCTGAACCCCAACCCTCCTTGATCGGTCAGGTTGCCAATCGATTCCTAACTGGCCCAGTGGTGCTTGTCCTTGCCATCTATATGTCCCCAAAAGAAGCTGGAGAAGAGCGCTTCTAATAAGGATAACACCTTCTTAGGGGGAGCAGACAGCAAGGGTATAGATGGGGATGGAGGAGAGGACATACTTGATGAGGATCATCTTACCTCCCGGAGGGAGGGTTGTGTTATGACAACCCTCAATTTTTTTCTGATTCTGCTCATAAGGCCGTCGAAGATGCCCGAACTTGATTTCCCGTACACCAGCGGGCAACCCAAGTAGTTGAACGGTGGGTATACGATTGAAAAGGAGGTCAGGTTGGCGAGAGAAGCTGAGTGGATCCTATCAGCTTTATGATGGGTATAGATGATGCTTTTAGAGGAGTTGACTCGTTGACCCGAGCATCTGGTGTATCTCTCAAGAGTACTGTTGACAACCTCCACAGAATCGATGTCTCCGGAGGAAAAAATAAGGATATCGTCGGCGTAGGCTAGGTGAGTGATTATGGAGCACCCGGTGGTGGCATGGGAGTGGTGGAAATCGGGAGTGTTCGGCAAAAAGTTAAGGTTTCTGCTGAGTGCTTCGACTGCGATGATGAAGACGATGGAGGATAGGGGTCTCCCTGTCTGACACCGCGACTGGATTTGTAGAAACCCTCCGCTTGCCCGTTGATGATAGTAGAGAACCAAGAGTTTCTAATGGATCAAAAGATGATGTCGGTCCAAGGCTCCGAGAAGCCGAAGGCTCTGAACACCCAGATCAAGAATTGCCAGTCCAGACGGTCATAGGATTTCTCCATGTCAATTTTGATGGCCATGTTCCTGCATTTGGACAAAAATTTCAAGCAAGTGATCATCTCCTGTGCCAGGAGGATGTTATCAATGATATTTCGCCCAGTGACAAAGCCACTTTGTTCTTCGGAGATGATCTTAGGGAGAAGATGGGACATGTGGCTAGCGATGATCTTTGAGATGACTTTAATGGTAAAGGTGCATAAGCTGATTGGGCAAAAATATCTGAAGGTCTTCGGGTTGTCTATTTTTGGTATGAGGATGAGGTTCGCGCAGGAAATAGAATTGGGGTACTTCGTCCCCTGGAAAAAGGTAATCACCGCCTCGTGGAAGTCAGGTTCGATGATATCCCAACAGGACCGGAAGAAGTCGCCGGAGAAGCCATCTGGCCCGGGAGCGCTGTGTTCACTAAGAGCCCAAAGAGCGGATCTAACTTCTTCTGTAGAAGGTGGGGGGGGGGTAAGGAGCAGCTCGTTCTTCCGATCGTTGATCAAGCTGGGGATCTTGGTGAGAAGGTCCACATTCTTGACGATGACTTCTTTGGTAAAAAGTTTAGAGTAGAAGTTCACAGCAGCATCTTGGATGCTCCATTGATCCTTGAGGAACAACCCATTATCGTCAAAGATTTGGTGAAGATGGAGCTGACGTCTGCGGCCATTGACGCAGGAATGAAAGAAGCTTGAATTCTTGTCTCCTTTTGTGTCCCAGGTGAGTCTGGCTTTCTGTTTCCAAAATTCAGTTTCCACCTTAATCCAGAATTTAAGGAGCACTCTGGTGAGGTTGAGCGCGGTTCGTGTCTCCGACGATCGGTCCGTGGCGTAGTGAGACTCAGCACGGGTGACGTCGTCTTTCGCCTCTTTAATGGCCTGGAAAATGTTGTCGAAAGCGCTCTTGCTCCAAGACTCTAAGGCTTTCCTGGTAGCCTTGAGTTTGTTCAGCACTCGAGTAAGGGGGTCGGGATTGTTAGTGGATCTCCAGGTCGAGGCCACTATGCTTCGGAATTGAGGATGATGTTGCCAAAAGTCTAAGAACCTGATGGGTTTCTTGATGTGGTTGGAATTTCTATTAATCTCAATCAGGAGGGTGGATTGGTCCGACTCGGTGGTGTTCAGGTAGGATAGGATGGAGATAACTCCTATGTCAGACCAGTGGTTGTTGACCAAGGCACGATCCAGGAGGGAGTATTATCGGCGGTCGCCTTCCTGCATGTCGCACTAGGTGAAGGCATTACCAGAGAAAGGGAGGGGTGTCATATGGGCATTGAAGATGAAGTTGTTGAAGTCATTCATTACCGACTGGGAGGGCAGGCGACCTCCAGACTTCTCTTCTCTGTTCGAGATCGTGTTAAAATCTCCAATACAGATCCACGAAAGATTGTTGAGTTGTAGGTGGGTGTCTATCAAAGTGTCCCAGAGAAGCTTGCGCTCTGGGATGTCGCAACTACCGTGGATGGCTGAAAGAAGGCAGCGGGACATGAGAGTGGGGTGCTCCACCCAGCAGGATAGCGCCTGACTAGAATCATGGATGATTCCAAACTGGATTTTGGAGCCGAAGAGGATCCAAATGTCGTTACATTCGGCGACGTCGAACGAGAAGCCGAGCTGGATGGATTTGAGTCTTTTTTGAGGGATTTTGGGTTCGATGATGATAAGGATGTAAATCCGATGGATTTTTATGAGGCTTTTGATACACGTATTATTGTTAAGATGCCAATTGCTATATATATATTATTGTTAGGTAATATGTGTTAGTTAGTATGTGTTAGTGTTGATACAAGTGGTTATCAAGTGGGCCAAGTATAGAAAGTTATGTGTCAAGGTATTAAAGTTTTGGGCAAGGTACTAATGTGATACTTAGGTACCATGAGGATATTACTATCATGAGACTCAAGTATCATGAGTAAGGATAAGTGAGCTTTGGGACTTGAGTAAGGTTTCCTATTTGGTATCAAGTTTTAGTATTAGAGTTAGTTGGATTAGTATCTAGGAGGATAAGGTATTGGTTGGGTATTAGAACTAGGTAATAGATAATATCAATATGTCAATACCAATAGTAGGATGAGTGAGTCCATCCATGTATGATTGGTAGGGTATGGTAAGCATAGGGTATCCTAGTGTAATTTTGATAGGTAATGAAATAGAAGGGTATATTGATATATAGGTATATAGGTAAACAAATTGCTATAGTCTACAACTATACAGGTCGTAGGGTAAGGATATAGATATCTTGGTATCAATTGTAAGTAACCTAGGATACGTATTTATGCATATATGTATCAAAGATCGAATATAAATATCTATAGGTATATGTGTTAGGGTTATATACTAAAAGCATCACTTTTGTATTAACTTTATTTTCTTAAATTTTGAATGAGAATCATATAGGCAAATGTTTGCATATTGTATTTGTCGTAAGTGTTAATGCAAGTGTCTGATATTCAATATTGTAGATAATATGGTGTGTGATGTCACACAGAAGATCATATTATCAGTTCCCTATGGAATATATAAATAGTTCAAAACCTATATGGACTTGGACAATCTATTGGAAAGGTTGTAGTGTAATATGGTATTAGTCTATCTTGACTATATGTTTACACTAGTACATTTTGTGTGTATTGAACATGACCACTTAAGGTTGTTCTCTTTATGCTGACTACATAAGAGAACAAACACCTCTGTTATTATGGATGCTTGTGCTCTTAATTCGAATATAATAATAGACATGTATATGCAGTGTGCATTACTTTGACTCATAAAAGATTGAGATTCATTATGGGTCAACAACCTCTATAAATTGCACTACTAAAATACAACGATTTAGCGACGGTCCTATCTGTCGCTAATCCATCGCTAATTGAAATTACCGACAGACAACCGACGGATACGGGCTGAAAAAATTCGTCGAAAATAACCTCGTCGCTAAAACTAGTCCGTCGCTAGTACGTCGCTTACCGACTACTTAGCGACGGATTACTGTTGGCTACGTCAAAACATTTAGCGACGGCTAACCGACGATTTTCTGTCAGCTTTGACAGTTTAAAATTTTAATGTAGCAACATTTAGCGACGGATAAACCGTCGCTAAACCGTCGTTAAACGCATATTAGAAGGTTTCTGACACGCAAAATATGTCGCTAATCCGTCCCTAATCCGTCACCAACCTCGTCGGATTAGCGGCAGAGTAGCGACGGATATTCCGTCGACAGGCTCCTGGATATCTTTCATAATTCTAGGATCTTGGCGACGGATAACCCGTCGGGTTTTAGTCGTCCATCCGTCGCTAATTAGGAATCCCCCAGTTAGCGACGGATAGTCCGTCGAAAAGTGGCCACCAGTCCGTCGGTATCTGGAAATATTTTGAAAAAAATAACATAAAACTTGGCATTCCCAACATACACAATTCCAATATACAAAACACAAATAATCCCAAGCAATTCCAATATAAACAATTCTAATATACAGAACACAAATATTCAATATTCAATAAAACAAATATCTCAAGCACAAATATACAAAACACACAAATATTCTAATATACAAAACACAAACAATTCTAACACACAAATATCCCAAGCATTCAAATTTTTCACACAAAACACACAAATATTCAATATTTAAACACAAATATTCAATATTCAATAAAAAAGAAAATCGACTTTGGCCTCAGCAAAGACTGCAAGTCAGACGATGAATCCTCACAGCCAGAGATCATAGTTGCGTTGAGGCATGTACCATTCTATCAGCCACTTTGCAAACGAAGGCTCAATCTGGTTGAGGTCTTCTATAGGGACAGGAGGGTCAGTCCCGATGCTACTACTCTCTGACGGTGGCTCTTCCTTAACTTCAACCTTGGGAGCAATCTCTTCCCTGATGGTCATCGATTCTTCCTTGACCTCGACCTTTGGTGACACCTTCTTCTTAACAGTCACCGGCTCTTGTTTGACGATGGGGACTTCTTTCGTGTCGACCTCCAAGGGTTCCTTGCCTCGGCCCCTTCCTCGACTAGCAGCACCACCTCGGGGAGTCTTGGGAGCCAACTTTCTGACAACAAAATTTTTTATATAGGGTAAAGAAATTTACTCAAATTATAAAAAAATAAGAAGTTTATCGAAATTATAATCGGACTAATAAAACGACATTGGAGATGGCGTGTCGTAGTGGTCGGACGGGAAGGGGGGAGGGGGTGACACGCCACCACCTATGGCGCGCTAGGGGGATGCCTACAAATAACAGGGACACTGACGTACAAATACCGCTCGAGTGAGCCAAAGGCATACAGCCATTTCCCTCCCTCCATTCCGCCTCTTCCTCTCTCATGCTACCAACATGAAGGATTAGTGCTTTCTGTTTCTCTTCCATCCATCTATTCATCCGTTCTGACAAGCTTCTTCCTTCTTCTCTCCTCCACCATGGCTCTGGACCCATCTGCTCCTCCCTACTTTCCTTCTTCTTATTTGACTCTCTCAGCCACATATGATATCCAGCTCAAGTGTAGAGTCGGGGGAGAAGAAGTAGACATGAAGAGGAGGGGGAAGCAGCATAGCCGGCGGCATGACCTGGAGGAAGTACCGAGGTTTTGCTGGAGGTGCTGGCAATTTTCCCAGGATGGTGTTGAGGAGCAAGTGTGCTCCTTCGGCCGACTCTACACTTTCTCCTGAACACCATCCTAGGAAAATCGCCAGCACCTCCAGCAAAACTCCTGTACTTCCTCTAGGTTATGCCGTCGGCTGTACTGCTTTCCCCTCATCTTCCTGTCTACTTCTTCTCTTCTGACTCTACACTTGAGCTGGATATCATATGTGGCTGAGAGAGTCAAATAAGAAAAAGGAAAGTAGGGAGAAGCAGATGGGTCCAGAGCCATGGTAGAGGAGAGGAGAAGGAAGAAGCTTGATCAGAACCGAGGAATGTATGGATGGAAGAGAACTAGAAAGCACTGATCCTTCCTTTTGTGAGAACTATAAAGAGTGAGAAAGGAGAGGGGTCTTTGATTTTTGCGTTCATCATCATTAGAGGGAGCAACACTGGAAAAGATATGACATTGGTAGCATGAGAGAGTAAAAATCTGTATCACAAGACTAACAGAATTACTATATAATCATGTGTCACCCCCGTTTCCCGTATTTCGTATTAATACTCATAATCGGATTTTGGCAGGTATTTTATTTTCTCGACTTGTGGAATTTTGAGTTTTCTCGTATTTTGGGTTTTGGTTCGGCTCGGTTTTAGTTGGTTTGGTTTGGTTTGGTTTGATTTTAAACCCCATGGAACACTTTAACCTATGCTCCACCCTCATTCCACCACAATCCACCCTCATTAAATCCTTACCTAACTTTCTCTCTCCTCCATAATTTCCATTAATTCCTCCATCTTCTTCTTCCTCCTTCCTCCACCAACCTCCATAGGCAAGTGCACCTTGCCACCAAATAAGCACCATATTTTATTTATCCATTAGCTAGATTAGGCCATGGAGAACAACATTAGAACTTGGCATTTTGTGATTTGGAGTCTCCATTGTTCTAGATCTAAGTTTTTAATTATTTTCGGATTTCCTTGATTTGATCTATTAAAATTTTATTTTTGCTTGTTTTGAGGCTTCCATGTAGAAGAGAATTCAATTTTACACAGTTTAGAACTTTGAAAATCTAAATTTGGTTTTGATTAGGCCAAGTTATGAAGAATTGAATTTTGGTGTTCTTGAGAGTTTCCTCTCAGTTTGGAGAAGAAGACCCCCCCTCGGCCTGCGCTTTTTAGCGCAGGACTGACTTGCGCTTAGCCTCCTGGGCTGAACCGCGCAACCTTTCTCGACCGGTGCTCTTTAGCGCAGTACTGACCAGCGCAGCTTGCCCCTTTGGCGAACTGCACACCCCTTCCCCTGCGCCACTTGCCCCTGCGCCCTCGGCCCATGCGCCCTCGGCCGTGCGCCATCGGCCCATGCGCCCTCGGCCGTGCGCCATTGGTCCCTGCACCATCGGTCCTGCTCCCCTGATCCCCTGTTCCCCCGGCGTACTTCACCCCTGCGCCATCCATCCCCTGGCTCACTTGACCCCGACACCATCCACCCTCTGCGCAACCCACTTGTCCATGACGGTGTGGTTTATTTCTTGGACTTGGCTTCTCTTTTGTGGATTGGGTTTTGAGATCTGGTTCCACACAGTACGACCATCTTGACCCAACACGACCTGGCACGGTTTTCGATAATTTTGCTTATGACTAATACGGTTTTCCTGATTTTGTGAAGTATGATTTTAGTACCTCTGATCTTCTTAATAGTGACCCGATGGGGTACACACTTGACTTGTAACCTGTGATTCATGATTTATCTCGGTAACCAGATAACTTGATAGTGGCCCATGGCGGCGCACTCTTGACTCGTAACTTGACTTGACTTGATGCCGTTGCGATGGCTAACTTGACTCTTGTAACTAACTCTGACACCGTGGGTGTTCCTGCTTGCTTGCTTGTGCAAGCCACTTGTCTTGTCTTGTATCATGTCTAGGACGTGACTTCCTGGGTACCACGGTCAGGGATTCGTGCCAATATGGATTAGGCTAATGATTAGATCAAACTAGAACATAGAGAATTTCCAGTCACAGGCAATCTCGTTATCTGGGCACTTTAATTGGACTTGTAGCTTGTCGACGAGTAGAGCACATTTCCAGCACACTGTCATGTGTTGTACCGTCTAAGTCACCTAAGGGTATATCGTCTCCTGGGCGATGTACCCAAACACACTCTCAATCCGCGGAAGGATAACTGGGTAGTCTGCAGGGCTTGGGACTGGGAAATTCTTATTGCATCTTGTTAGTAATTAGGCTTGTGATAACCCTAGTTAGTTAAGTAGTAAGTTGTAGTATTTGCTTGGCCGCTTGTGAATGGATGGTGTCTAGCTCTGTCTAAGTCTTTTCTAGTCCCTGTATCTGGTACTCCTGTACATGGTTGTTTTACTTATCTTTAACGATAAATGGATAGAGACAAGTGCTATTCAGGCGAAGGATTACAACCCCGGTCCTTGTTTGGTTTACGGGTTGTAATCTGGCTCCCAGAATGGTTCAATGTCCCTAGTCGTTTATCGTCCTATTGTACTTTTATTACCTGTACTTTTTTTTTCCATTTTCTTATGTTCTAATATGCTGGTTTTGTTCTTATTTTGTGGCCTCCCTTGTGGCACTTGCTCTTTCTGGGGTTTGACCCAGCTGGTTTTGTGTGGCCAGATTTCGGAGCAGCACCCGAGGATCTACCAAACCTCCAGCCCGATGGTGGCGACTATAAGGAATCCGGGCTACGAGTGGGTTTCCTATTTTGTTTCACTCACTCTATCGTAAAATTATTCTTTTGAGGCGTTTAGCCGACGAGCACTTGTTAGCTCGATGCACATTTACTTACTGTCTGCCTACAGGCTGTAAACATGATTAACAAATCCTAGGGTTGATCATGTATGACTAAACTCTTGCTAGTCCTTGCATTTTGTACGACTAGCTTCATGATCAGCTGAATATGTAATATTTGGGACGCCTTTTATTGTATATTTGGTGGTCTAACATCTTGTAGTTATATTACTTGCTTGAGATTGAGATAATATGCTTGACCTTAAGAGACCGTTGGCTTGTAGTAAACCCTCATATTTAGACAACCGTGACCGTATAGCGAGGTGGATTCCCTTTCAATATACGTAGCTGGCTATGTTCGCCCCCGCTCTCCAGTATTCTGGTTCTGGGGCGTGACATGGTTTAAGTGGTGGCCCATGCAGGTCTTGGCATTCAAGAAATGTGAGGGTTTACCGAATAGATGTCTCAATCAGTACTCGTCCTTGATCTCCGTTCATATCCTCTGAATCTCTGGAATCTTGACCTGATCATATGCTTGTATCATTGATCTGTCCTGGTCCTTCCTTATTGTTTCCTATGTCATTTTCTTCAGCGGCATTGTTCATGAACCAGCCGATCAGCAAGGCGGAGCAACCCCCGCGGACCAGCAGCCCGGAGATCAAGCCCAGCACTCCGGAGTAGCCTCCAGAGTTGTGCCTACTGGAGGAGAACCTCCAGTTCAGCCCGTTCAGCCTGCCGAGCCGGATGATGGCACCTTGGTAGGTCTCATCAGGATCTTGATAGCTTTCTACGATCGTCGAGGAGACGCCTTGCACCAGGTAGTGGCGGATGCTTTGACCAGAGGCGGTCACCCAGGGAACAGCACAGCCAACAGCTTTAAGCGCTTGAATCCTCCCTTTTT
Source organism: Iris pallida (assembly GCA_029216955.1). NCBI lineage: Eukaryota > Viridiplantae > Streptophyta > Magnoliopsida > Asparagales > Iridaceae > Iris > Iris pallida. The sequence goes on from JANAVB010037818.1 coordinate 6,369,958, forward strand.
CGACGACAGTGAAGATGCGATTGCCACGGACGCTTGTCTTCAGGATACCGAGGTGATTCTGGAGGCAGCTAGAACACCTGAGAATGAGAAGGTGGCCATGGTACGGCTACAGTTGCTGGACTTAGCTCGCAGTTGGTGGACGGCACAAGCCATGGGATTAATGGCACCCATTGCTTGGGCAGTGTTTAGAGAGAGATTCTAGATGAAGTATTTCGATGCTGTAGCTCGGTACGACCTACAGACGAGATTTATAAACTTGAAGCAAGGAGGCAGAACGGTCGATAGTTATGCATCTGAGTTTTCTAGACTTAGTAGGTTTGCCCTTACCTTGGTGGCAACCGAGTTTGATAGGGCCCAGCGGTTCCAACAAGGACTGTATTTGGAGATCTTGTTGGAAGTTGAACAGTTCGAGCACCAGACGTTCGATGCGGTATTGAGAGCAGCTAGGAGGCATGGGTACACCTCCCAGAGGATTGTGGATAGGACCGGAGGTAGGAAGCGGTCCCACAGTCAGATGCACCAATCATCAGCTCCAGCTCCGGCAGCTAGGAGTTTGACTATTGGAACTCCGAGGCGGGCGGCCTCAGTAACATCGGTTCAGCATTCGACCCCGACGTAACCGCAGCAGCAGAAGTAGACTTCTGCAATGGGATGCTCACATTGCGGGAAGCCAGGCCATGTGGTGGTAGATTATCGTAGGGTGCAAGGATTGTGCCTGGCTTGTGGAGCGGCAGATCACAAGATAGGAGCCTGCCCGAATAGGGGTAGTTTATCCTCTTCCAACCTAACCAGTCCATCGGTTAGGGGACCAGCACCTATGCAGCAGCAGCAGTACCCGAGGCCATTGTTGCCTCAAGCCCAGGCGTTTCATCAGCAGAACCAGTAGCAGTATACCCAAGCCCAAGTGCAGAGCAGGCATAGAGGTTTCCAGCAGAGGGGACCCGCAGCTAGAGGACAAGGTCAGGCCATGATGACGACTATGGAAGAAGAAGTTGCACCAGGTGAGGTAGTGGCAGGTACTATTCTCGTCAACTCCTCTCCAGTATTGGTATTATTTAATTCTGGTGCATCGCTTTCATTCATGTCTGCACGATTCGCGACACGGATAGGATTGGAGCCCGAGTCATTATCAGCGAGGCTTAATATACTTACTGGTAATGGTCTTGTGGGAGTAGATCGAGTGTTTTCCTCGTATCGGATCGTAGTTAGCGGTAGAGAATTTCCCGCTAGATTTATAGAATTCCCTATGGCAGACTATGATGTAGTCTTAGGCATGGATTGGTTGACGAACCAGTATGCTAGGATAGACTGCCATGTTGGCAGGGTTGTTTTCAGCATTCCAGGCGAGCCAAAGTTCTCATTTTCCAGAGGCGCAGTGGAACCATCTTCTCCAGTACTACGGATGGCAGTAGCAGCGGTACAGTTACCCAGGATAGTTGAAGAATTTCCAGATGTCTTCCCAGAAGAACTTCCAGGGATGCCGCCAGAGCGGGAGATCGAGTTCACTATAGACTTGATCCCCGGAACCGTACCAGTATCAAAGCGAGTCAACAGAATGGCGCCTTCAGAGTTGGAGATTTTTACAAGATGATTGAAGAACTCAGGACCAAGGGATTCATTCGTACAAGTAGATCGCATTGGAGAGCCCCGATGCTTCTTGTGAAAAAGAAGGATGGTACGTCCAGGTTATGTGTAGATTATCGTACCTTGAACTCAGTGACAATCAAGAATAGATACCCTCTTCCGAGGATAGATAACTTGTTTGATCAACTCAGAGGGGCTTCGGTATTTTCGAAGATAGACTTGCGATCAGGATACCACCAGATCAGAGTTAGAGAGCAGGACATCTCGAAGACAGCCTTCCGATCTAGGTATGGGCATTAGGAGTTCCTTGTTATGCCCTTTGGAGCGACCAATGCGTCGACTGTATTCATGGACCTCATGAATCACATTTTTATGCCTTACTTGGATCAGTTCGTGATCGTATTCCTAGATAATATCCTGGTCTATAGCAAGAGCGAAGCAGAGCATGAGCAGCATCTCAGAATCGTCCTTCAGAAGCTTAGAGAGCATCAGTTGTATGCCAAGTTCAGTAAATACGAGTTTTGGCTCGATCGTATTTCGTACTTGGGTCACATCATTACTCGAGGAGGAGTGGAAGTGGATCCCCAGAAGATTGTGGCTATCGAGACATGGCCAGTACCCAGCTCAGTGGCAGAGGTTTGCAGCTTCCTTGGATTGGCCGGCTACTACCAACGATTCGTTTCAGATTTTGCAAGGATTTCAGCACCGATGACCCAGTTAACCCGCAAGGATGTACAGTTCGCTTGGACAGCGGAGTGTCAGGAATCATTTGAGAAGTTGAAGCGAGGTTTGATAACGGCTCCCATTCTCACACTTTCAGATGGGACCGGAGGATTCACAGTTTATTATGACGCTTCAGGCAGAGGATTAGGGTGTCTCTTGATGTAGCATGGGAAGGTAATATCTTATGCATCATGTCAACTTCGTGATCATAAGAAGAATTACCCGAACCACGACTTGGAGCTGGCAGCAGTAGTATTTGCACTTAAGTTGTGGAGGCACTACTTGTATTGAGATAGAGTGGAGATATTTACTGATTACAAGAGCCTGAAGTATGTATTCACCCAGAAGGACCTTAATATGCGACAGAGAAGATGGCTTGAGCTACTGGTGGACTACGATGTGGATTTGTAATATCATCCAGGGAAGGCCAACATTGTAGCAGATGCGTTGAGCCGGAGAGCCGGAGTTTACCTGCTAACGGCGCAACCAGAGTTATTGGCAGATTTTTAGAAGATGGCAATTGAGGTGGTTCTTCCTATCAGTGTGGCATTGATGGCCGGTCTACAGGTTCAGTCCAGCATAGTTGAGAGAATCCGGATGGTGCAGTCTACAGATTCCAAGATTCAGCAGCTCAGAGTAGAGTGTGAGGCAGGAAAAAGACCAGAGTTGTGCATTCATAAAGATGGTACACTTCGGCACGACACTCGTCTTTGTGTACCTAGTGGAGATATCAGACAGGAAGTTATGGCAGAAGCTCACAGTTCACAGTATTCTATTCATCCTGGTGGTACGAAGATGTACCGTGATATTCGTCAGCATTTCTGGTGGAATGGCATGAAGAGGGAGATAGCCCGGTATGTCTCTCAGTGTTTGGTTTGCCAACAGGTTAAAGCTGAACATCAGAGGCCCGCTGGACTTCTTCAGCCCTTGCCGATTCCAGAATGGAAGTGGGAACATGTGACCAGGGATTTTGTGACTGGATTGCTTAGATCCTCGGCTGGTCGAGATGCTATTTGGGTTATAGTTGACCGGCTCACAAAGGTGGCTCATTTTCTCCCATTCAGAGTTGGGCAGTCAACGGCTCAGTTGGCAGAGATGTACCTCAGGCGGATTGTCAGGCTTTACGGTGTGCCCGTCAGTATCACCTCGGGCCGAGATTCAAGGTTTACGTCACACTTTTGGTACAGCCTGCAAGAGAGTTTGGGAACTCACCTTCAGTTTAGCTCAGCATATCATCCACAGACAGATGGCCAGTCAGAGCGCACCATCCAGACTCTTGAGGATATGTTACGATCATGTACACTTGACTTCGGTGGGTCGTAGGAAGATCACCTGCACCTGGTGGAGTTCTCATAAAACAATAGTTTCCAGGCCAGTATTCAGATGGCTCCGTTCGAAGCTCTGTATGGTAGGAAGTGCAGATCCCCATTAGCATGGGACGATATCGGAGAGAGGCAGATGCTCGGTCCAGAAATGATTGTCCAGACAGTTGAAGTAGTCAGAAGAGTCAGGGATCATCTTCGAGTTGCCCAAGACCGCCAGCGACATTGGGCCGATGCCCATCGACGTCCCTTAGAGTTTGCTATCGGCGACCATGTATTCCTTAGGATCTCGTCCAACCGCGACGTCATTCGCTTTGGCGTACGGGAAAAGCTTAGTCCTAGGTATATAGGGCCATTCGATATCCTAGAGCGAGTAGGAGATGTATCCTATCGTCTCGCTCTTTCGTCGTCGCTAAGTGAGGTGCATGATGTATTCCATGTGTCCCAATTACGATGGTATGTCCCGGACCCGAGCCATGTCCTAGACCATTCGGAATTGGTTGTTGGTACCAACCTTTTGTATGAGGAAAAGCCCGTTTCTATTTTGGACCGGAGGGAGAAGATACTCAAGAACAAGACTATTAGCTTAGTCCGTGTTGCTTGGGGTCATCACTCTCTAGGTGAGTCAACGTGGGAGCGTGAGAATGATATTCGATCGCGATATCCCTATCTGTTTGACTCGTAAGGTATAATGTCTTCCTTATGCCTTATGCTTTTCGTTTCTTGATTGTATGTATGATTGTATGATGGAGTTGCTTAGTATAGTTTTTGGTGCTTAGTGTAGCTTGTCGTGGCAATCTCTAGCTCCTTGATTAAATTTCGAGGACGGAATTCTTTTAAGGTGGATAGAGTTGTCACCCCCGTTTCCCGTATTTCGTATTAATACTCGTAATCGGATTTTGGCAGGTATTTTATTTTCTCGACTTGTGGAATTTTGAGTTTTCTCGTATTTTGGGTTTCGACTCGGCTCGGTTTTAGTTGGTTTGGTTTGGTTTGGTTTGGTTTGATTTAAAACCCCATGGACCACTTTAACCTATGCTCCACCCTCATTCCACCACTACCCACCCTCATTAAATCCCCACCTAACTTTCTCTCTCCTCCATAATTTCCATTAATTCCTCCATCTTCTTCTTCCTCCTTCCTCCACCAACTTTCATAGGCAAGTGCACCTTGCCACCAAATAAGCACCACATTTTATTTGTCCATTAGCTAGATTAGGCCATAGAGAACAACATTAGAACTTGGCATTTTGTGATTTGGAGTCTCCATTGTTCAAGATCTAAGTTTTTAATTATTTTCGGATTTCCTTGATTTGATCTATTAAACTTTGATTTTTGCTTGTTTTGAGGCTTCCATGTGGAAGAGAATTTAATTTTACACAGTTTAGAACTTTGAAAATCTAGATTTGGTTTTGATTAGGCCAAGTTTTGAAGAATTGAATTTTGGTGTTCTTGAGAGTTTCCTCTCGGTTTGGAGAAGAAGACCCCCCCCCCCCTCGGCCTGCGCTTTTTAGCGCAGGGATGACTTGCGCTCAGCCCCTTGGGCTGAACCGCGCAGCCTTCCTCGGCCAGCGCTCTTTAGCGCAGTGCTGACCAGCGCAGCTTGCCCCTTTGGTGAACTGCACACCCCTTCCCCTGCGCCACTTGCCCCTTTGTACTTTTATTACCTGTACTTTTCTTCCATTTTCTTATGTTCTGATATGCTGGTTTTGTTCTTATTTCGTGGCCTCCCTTGTGGCACTTGCTCTTTCTGGGGTTTGACCCAGCTGGTTTTGTGTGGCCAGATTTTGGAGCAACACCCGAGGATCTACCGAACCTCCAGCCCGATGGTGGCGACTAGAAGAAATCTGGGCTACGAGTGGGTTTCCTATTTTGTTTCACTCACTCTATCGTAAAATTATTCTTTTGAGGCGTTTAGCCGACGAGCACTTGTTAGCTCGATGCACATTTACTTACTGTCTGCCTACTGGCTGTAAACATGATTAACAAATCCTAGGATTGATCATGTATAACTAAACTCTTGCCAGTCCTCGTATTTTGTACGACTAGCTTCATGATCAGCTAAATATGTAATATTTGGGACGCCATTTATTGTATATTTGGTGGTCTAACATCTTGTAATTATATTACTTGCTTGAGATTGAGACAATAGGCTTGACCTTAAGAGACCGTTGGCTTGTAGTAAACCCTCATATTTAGACAGTCGTGACCGTATAGCGAGGTGGATTCCCTTTCATTATACGTAGCTGGCTATGTTCGCTCTCGCTCTCCAGTATTCTAGTTCTGGGGCGTGACATCATGTACTCACCAATAACCGGATGTAACTGGAGTCGTTGTGCCTATCGTGCAGTAATTGGTGGATCCGCTGGTATAGGCTGAATGTACTTAGTATCTACTGTATCGGATTAGTATCGGTCTATTGGTTTGGTATAGGACGCATCAGATTGGTATTGGCCTTAACAAATTGGTATCGTCCTATCCGATATGTACATGTATCGGCCGTATAGCTAGGATTCATATTGGCCTTATCGATTTGCTATCGGTCATATTCGATAGGTATCGGCCGTATTGGATTAGTATCGACCATTTTGGATTAGTATCGTGAAAGGTTTAGTAACAACTGTACTTAGATTTCTCTCTTCTCGAGCTAGAATACCATTGCAAGAGAGTCACCAGATCGTGATTGGCCAGTTATAGTAACATACATGCTTCCTTTTCCATCAGAAAAAGCGAGATTGAAAAGGAAGTATGTATGTTCTGTAACTGGCCAGCTACGCTCTCGTGACTCTCTTGCAATAGTAATTTAGCTCTAGAAGAGAGAAATCCAAGTACAGTTGTTACTAAACCTTCCACGATACTAATCCGAAATGGTCTATACTAATCCAATACTGCTGATACCTATCGGATATGACCAATACCAAATTGATAAAGCCAATACGAATCCTAGCTATGCGGCCGATATATATCGGATAGGACGATACCATTTCGCTAAGACCAATACCAACCGATACGGCCCATACCAAACTGATAGATCGATACTAATCTGATATGGTCAATACTTATAAGTACCTACTGTCCAGGAGGTTGATCCGCTGGTACATCCATGTACGATCAACGAAGTAACGATCTATTTTAATTTGGATGTAAAAATCTGTATCGTAAGACAAACTAAACATAATCAGTTCATGTCAGTCTGCACTTTCTACAGTAACGACCACAAGTTTTATGTTTTTTAACGATATATTTCACATGCTTAATTGCCAAGTATGGGAACGAATGGCTCAGAACATAACCCAAAATTTATTCTAGCATACATTAGTGAATCATCTATGTTTTGTACATATAGTGTAGTTTATGTTCATATCGTATCTAGTATCTGAAGAATGTAACAGAATCAAGATGAACTCACATAATGTAATACTAAGACATCATCTACTACTATATAAGATATAGTGATAGGTTGTCATATCATCATTGCCGAGGGGTGAGGGTCGAATGACAATCAACTTTATCTACGACTACATAGTTTCTGCCTCGCTAGTCGAATGGCTGTAGGGACTATGTCCTGATCACCATGTCGTAGTCCAATACAATCCAGAGATTGACACAGTACTAATTCATATATGTAGTCCAATACAAATAGTCTAATACAAAAACAACCCAATACAAATAGTCCAATACAAATAAGTACTAATAGCTAATGAGAACCACGCAGCTCACGCAAACGCTCAGTGATACGATCATGCAACCACCTCGAATAAGTGGGATCGACGGCGGCTGGAGAGGTGTAGTCTATTGCAGGTCCTGGATGAATAGAACTCCCGGTCTCACTAGCTACCGGTGCCACTTCCTCCTTAACAGCAGGAGGGGCCACCTCAGCATTCAGTGTTTCCCTTAAATGACGTGTCGCTTCTCGGGTCATAGGTGCCATCTGGTAAGATCGATATTCACAAATAATATAATTGTAACATAAGCAAGCTAACTAAAGGAACCATCATCTCGTTTGAGTACATTTTTGAAAGTAGATAAAATACATAACATTCAATTTTTTGCCAAGTGTGAGAACGAATGGCTCAGAACATAACCCAAAATTCATTCTAGCATACATTAGAGTGAATCATTTATGTTCTGTACATATGGTGTAGTATATGTTCTTATCGTATCTAGTATCTGAAGAATGTAACAGAATCAAGATGAACTCACATAATGTAATACTAAGACATCATCTACTACTATATAAGATATAGTGATAGGTTGCCATATCATCATTGCCAAGGGATGATGGTCGGAGGACAGTCAACTTTATCTACGGCTACATAGTTTCTGCCTCACCAGTCGAATGGCTGTAGGGACTATGTCAGAGGACAGTCAACTTTATTAATAGTTATTTGTTTTTCGATACCAAAAAATCCGATACTCCGATCCGAAACCACCGATACTCATAGGATTGGTCCGATCCGAAACCACCTATACCCCCTCCCCCGATCCGAAACCACCGATAGTCATAGGAAGGTCCGATCTGAAACCACCGATACCCCTCCACCCGAAACCCTACCCCTGCCCCAAAACCCTACCCGTGTTTCCCCTACCCGACCCCCTCCTCCACCCCCACCCCCTCCCCCACTCTACCACCCCCTCCCCGACCCCCCTCCCCGACAGCACCCACCCCCATCCCCCCTTCCCCGCCCCACCACCCTCTTTCCGACAGCATCCACCCCCCATCCACCCCTCCCCCACCCCGACCCCCTCCCTGACAGCACCCACCCGCCACCCCCTCCTCCACCCACCATCCCCTCCCCGACCCCCCCCCTCCGACAGCACCCCCTCCCCGACCCCTCTCCCCTCCCCTCCTCCACCCCAACCACCCTCCTCCACCCCCCGACCCCCCTTTTCGACCCCCTCGCCGATAGCACCCACCACCTACCCCCCTCCCCCACCCCACTACCCCCTCCCCGATCCCCACTCCCCGACAGCACCCCCTCCACGACCCCCCTCCCTCCCCCCCGACCCCCCCTCCCCTCCCCTCCTCCCTTCCCTCCCCCTCCCCCTAGGCCCCGACGACAGCCGACCGCCACCCCCCGGAAACCCTAAAATAGAGAGAGAGAGGGAAAGAGAGAGAGGGAGAGAGAGAGCTTACCGGCGAGATCGACGGAGGAAGAGAAATTGCCGGAGGGAGAGAAATCGCCGGAGGAAGAGAGGCGGAAGAGAGAGAGAGTTCGTTTGGGAGGAAATAAAAAATTTCCCCCTATCGGTTCAATTTAAGTTAGGGTACAATATTTAGCGACGGACTGGCGACGGATATATCCGTCGCTAAATACCCAGTAGATTTTCGACAAAAATGTTAGTCGACAGTCCGTCGCGAATAGTCCGCGCCATTTTTCAGTATTTTGCCGCCAAAATATGCGACATATCAGCGATGAACTTCAGTCCTTCGCTAACTTTTTGTCAAATTAGCGACGGAAGTGCGACTAATTTTTACACAAAAAATAAAAAATTTATTTATTGCTTTCTGACGGTAGTCCGTCACAAGTTAGTCGCTAGTCCGTACTATTAGCGATGGATAGGAGCTGTCGCTAATTGGCCGTCGTCAAATTGCTATATTTTTGTAGTGTTGGGTAATAACATTGTATGTATAATGGACGGTTGATTATAAAAGGAATCCATGTCCCGATACATCGGGTTGATGATGTCCCCTTAAAGAGCTCATAAGGATCGTCATGTAAACCCTGCATGTGGATTATATCTGACATGACAAATAATGTTGAGTGGTACTAATTAAGGATAAAAGACGTTGATCAATATAGTTGTCAGTAACTTAATTTGATCGACGAACATTCGATATCTTAACTTGGGAAGCCAAACAAGCATATAATAAAAGGAGCCCACAATCATAATTTGGGATTAGGAAGGTAGTGCAACAATAGCGCTTTAGTGGACCGAGCTATTGTTAATGGTCCTGGGTTGTGTGTTCGGACTGAACACGGGATACCCAGATCCGTTGGGAGACCTAACCCTAATTTTTTCTCATGGTCCCTGCCGTAGCCTTGTATATATATCATCTATTCTCTGGCCGTCATATTGATCAGAAATACGAACCTTTCTCAAAATTTGTGATTCACGTAAGGAGAGAAATGGAGGGCTGCCAAGGAGAAGAAAAGGTTGGGAGATCGTCGCCTACACGACGTCCAACCCGAGGAAGGAATACACGCAGAAGATCTTGGGAATGTGACTTCTCGATATTGCTAGTAACTATCTTCTTCTTCCCGTCGCAGGTGTAATTCGTGACCCCTAGTTCTGCTATGAGGGGTTAGAACACGTCTTAGATCTTCTAAACTTTCCTCGATCAATACGCACACCAAACTAAGGGTCCTGGGAATCCCAGTTCCATTAATTGGTATCAGAGCCACTTTGGATCTGCGTATTGATTGATACATCCATGTTGTCCAATAAAACTTGCGTTGTGTAATACTCGACAGATGTAGATCTGTTCTAACTCGATTATCTTAGATCCAACTATTATGGTTCAATGCATGTTTTGTTTGTGTTGTTTTAAACCACGGACACATCATGGATGTTGTTGTTGTTCTGGATGTAATTAAGATCGCGACGGTTGATCGTGCTTATAATTTTAATATTTCAATCTAGATTATGTGTGAACTCCATCGGGAGGCATATGATCGATGTAATTTTAATTATGTTTTGATCAATCGTGATGGCTATGGTGGCTATTTCTGACGCCGGATGAGATGCTGGTTTTAAGTAGGCCAGAGGCAGACGAATAATTTTCGATGAAGGAATTGACAGCCAAAACTTAAAAAAAACTAACCCTGGGACCTGACCGGGCAGGTCGAACCCCGAATAGATCTGCGTAGCGCCAGATTTTAGATTCGAATATTTGAGGACGGATCTAAAAAGATGACCATAATAGTTGGATATTTCTCTTTTGTTTGTTGTTATTTTTATTTTTCTGATTATGCATGTTTATTATTCTATAATTTTTTTATAAAAAACTAAGCCTGTATTAATAATTGACAACATGGACATAATATCAACTAGTAAAAACCCCTCTTTGTTAAATAACTAAGTGGAAGATGGAATTTATTTAGTATAAATCCCATGGTCTCTATTACTAGTTTGTAGGTGATGTAATTATACTTGCGTGTTGGCTTTAGTGCCTTCCTCCATATCGGATGAGTATAATTATGGATCATCAGTACAAACTTTCTTAGGGATAATTATAGAAAGTTACCTAATATGTGTTCACTTCTCCATCTGAAGGAACTCATTACAAGGTAATGGACTTAGCATTAAGTAATAATATACAATTAGATACAAATAATGGTATCCTCCCCATCGGAGTCACTGCTATTATTTGTATGACCAGAGCAAGACCAACATATTAATTTTATTTGCCATAAAGTTATGTTGACATGATAGTAAAATTAATAAGAAAAACCTACTTGAACAAAGTTGAATTTGTATACGTCTACACTATCATGGCATGCTAAATTCATGGTGTTCAAGGTGTTGGTAAATTTCTTATTATTGTTTTGAGGGAATCAATATTTAATTAATTCAAAAAGTTTTTTTTGCCCTACATAATTTTCATTTATGTGATTCTCAAGAATTCAAAAATGGGTTCTTTCAGACCACTTATGGTGATTCTTAAAGAAAACAAATTTACTGGACATAATTATATTGACTGAAAACGTAATTTGGACATTGTCATGACTATTGAGGAGTACAAATATGTACTTATTGAGGAATGCCCAACTAAGCCTAATGCTAACTCTGATGAAGAGGTCAAAAAGGCTTATAAGAAGTGGAAAAAGGTAGATGAGATGGCGCGGTGTTACATTCTGGCATCTATGTCAAATGTACTGCAACATCAGCATCAGGCCATGGCCACAGCTTATGACATGATGTATAACCTTAAGGAACTCTTCGGACATCAGAGTAGAGCAGCTAGGCAGTTTGCTATGAAGTGTTTAATGAATACAAAAATGGTTGAAGGTATGCCAGTAAGGGACCATGTTCTCAAGATGATGGGTCATCTAAATGAGATAGAGATCCTTGGAGCTAAAATCGATGGGGAATTCCAGGTCGATATCATTCTCGGGACTCTACCTAAAAGTTTTGATAATTTTTACCTTAACTACAACATGAACAAAAGGTTGTATAGTTTGGCAGAACTTGCAAATGAGCTACAGGATGTTGAATCTCTCTTCAGGCAGAGTGGTCATATTTATTATTTCTGAAAAGGCTTATATTTCTAAGCCAAAAGGCGATAAAAAGAAGAATAACATTCAGAAACAAGCAAACTCAGCAAAAAAGGACATGGGACCTCAAGATGCTATAAAAAAGCCGAAAGGAAAATATTTCAAGTGCAAAAGGTTAGGACATTGGAAGAGTGACTGTCCACTTCTCAAATAAGGGAACAAAGAAGGTATATCTCATTTACTAGTAGTTGAGACATGTTAAGCGGTGTTATCTACGGGCACCTGGTGTGTAGATACAGGAGCCACTAATCATGTCTATAATACATTAAAGGGGTTCCAGGAAACCTGGTGTCCCAATGATGGAGAGATGCTTGTTCATGGGTGACACTACAAAAGTAGCGATCGTTGCATTAGGAGATGTTACTTTATCGTTTGGTAGAAATAAGTCTTTGACATTGAGAGATTATCTTCATGCACATTCACTTAGAAGGAATTTAATTTCTGTTTCTATGTTAGTTAAGGATGGACATTCAGTTTATTTTAATGACAATATTGCTATTAGAAAGAATAAATATTTTATCTGTTCTGGTGTATTAGTTGATAATCTGTATGTCATTAATCCTATTTCGCCCACAATGCAACTTATGGAAATGAATAATATGTCATCTAACTTAAATAAGAGAAAAAAGCCTTCTTGTATGAACCAAACATATCTTTGGCACTTACGTTTGGGGCATATTAACCTAAGAAGGATTCAAAGACTGGTTGAAGATGGACCTTTGAGTTCATTGGAAGTGGAGGCACTACCAGTCTGTGAATCCTGCTTGGAAGGTAAAATGACCAAAAGGCCTTTTACGATAAAGGGGTATACGTGTCATGACCCGCACCCTAGAGTAAGGGCACGAGAAGTGGGTACGTCCAGCCTACGCCGCAGTGTCGGTGGTAGAACACTGTCCTAGGTCAAATATCTAACAATATAAAGGTACCTCTACAGTATATACACTCCGAATGGAGGTGACATAGCAAATACAGTCTTAATCACATCTAAGGTAGAGTATGATAAAAGATATATAAAATATGAAATCCACAAAGAGATACCACAGATAGAAGTCTAAGTGTCTAAGATACACAAACCCAGAAAACATCTCAAATCTCAAATACAGTAATCCATAAAGTAAATACAACTCAAGACAACTAAAATAACTATCTATACAATCTCTACTGTGTCTCCTCTAGGCTAGCAGGCAACCTCCAAGCTATCTGTAAAATTTATCAACAGGTCCAGTCAGGACAGGAGCGAGCACAATACATCTCACGCAGTTCATATCAAGTTAGGAAATATAAAGCATGCAATAGAGTAAGGTACATGAAACGCTGAAAGAAGAATGTATATGAAAAACAGTAGAGATCTGATAATAGGAAATATCTATATATGATAAATAAGAACTGTAAGCCAACTGTGATTTAGAGTACAATATGGTTATGTAAATGGTCTAGGACAATGTAATGGTAACTCCATTGTACGTGGGTGTACAATAGACATATACAATAGTTATACAATATTGTACAATAGGATTTGAGTACATAACCAATTCTACTCCCCCTCCCCAATCAATACACAAGGATCCACTCCAGTTACGTTATCTTATACAATAGTGTACAATGTTATACAATGGATGTGCAATATTATACAATAGATGTACAATATTATACAATAGTTGTACAATGTTATACAATAGTGTACAATGGTCTATCCCTGGAACTCATGTGATAATGAGAGTATAATATGCACAATGAGTATACAAGGATATGGGTATTCAATAAATACAATATGTAAGTGAAACGCATATCACAATATGTATTTAGTGAATACAAGGAGATAACATCCCAAAAAAAGATCCATATAGTACCAATCCGTGATAACAATCGTGTCAGCATCAAGTACAGTAATCTAGGGCAAGAATGTAAATCCAGACAAGTATGAAACGGTCAGAGAATGTACTCGCCTGATAACCTGAACAGCTGATAGGTATAGAGGTCCAAACTGAAGCCACAGAGTCCTATTTAGAGCAACACAGGTCAAGATGTATATGTTGACACAAAGTCACAGTCAACCAAATATTGACTACATTGACTAAATAATAACTGTATAAATTCAATACGACACACGACGACTGCATTCAGTTCAAGACAGATGACAGCTCAGTTTCCGACTCTCAGTGTATTTTTGAGTCTGTACTTTTACATTTTATTGAGTCTAGAAAAATGTACTCTGAGTTATGCTGAGCTCTTGGAACTTAGTCTATAAGCCTACCCAAAATCCCAAGCTCCACCAAAACAAAAATTGCCCACAAGTCCCACTTAGGACCACTCTGTGCTCTGGAGACAGAGTTCGGGCCGAACTCTGCCTCCACACAGAGTTCGGGCCGAACTCTGTCCCCTAGAAATCAGGAACCCTAATTTTAGGGTTAGCTGGTTGCTAGCTGTCCAACGGCCAAATTTTTGAATTTTCCTACCCGAATTCTGGCCGAATTCTGCCTCTAAAAATACTATAAATAGGGCATGAATTCTCTCATTTTAATTCACTCAATCTTCTCTTCTCTTCTCTCCTACAAGCTCAATAAGCCATACCCTTCCCATCTACTAGCCACAAGTCTCCTAAGTCTCGAGTGCTCAGCATCTCTCAGTTAGGATTCTTGTGCAAGAGTCGAAGAAGTCGCTTGGACAATTCCAAGCAAATCGCCACTGCGATCCTCTGTTAGAAGTTGACGTGCTCTTCTGAAGAAAAGGCACGGGTTGTAAACTACTATTTCACAAATAGTGGATTTAATCCTGAGCTAGAGTTCTCAGGCCTGGACTAGTCCTCCACGAGGGAAACCAGGTTAAAATTGCTGTGTTTGCGTATGCTCTTCTGCTCTTCATTTATTTTCCGTACTTTACTCTGATTATTTATTGTTGGTGAAAGAGTTATTTTTAATTGGCTATTTTTCTATATAAACTCTATTCACCCCCCTCTAGAGTTGCCAAACTGTTCTTCAATTGGTATCAGAGCACTGTTCTCTTTACAAGGACTAACATCCTAAGAGCTGATCCATGGCAACCACACAACCCTTGATTTCCAATCATGGTGAAGGTCAGTCCACTCATAGGCCTCCCCTATTTGATGGGACTAACTACACATATTAGAAAACAAGGATGAGCTTCTATCTTAAGTCTCTAGACTTTGACCTGTGGACTGTCGTCACTGACGGTTACAAAAAGCCCGCCAGAATAGTTGTCGATGGTGACCTCATTGAGAAACCACACGACAAATATTCTGTCGAGGAGAAGAAATAGGCAAGTCTAGATGCTAGGGCTATTAATGCTTTATTCTGTGCTATAGACAGAAATGAGTTCAACAGGGTCTCTACATGCACCACTGCTCATGAAGTATGGAGACTTCTAGAAGTGACGCATGAAGGAACCACACAGGTCAAGGAATCTAAAATAAGCTGTCTCACTCAAGAATACGAAGCTTTCAAGATGAAGCCAAGTGAGACGATCACTCAAATGATCACAAGATTCCTCGACATCATCAATCCTCTATCTTCGCTTGGAAAGCAGTACTCAAACCACGAGAAGATTCGTAAGCTGCTCAGAGGGCTACCAAAGATTTGGAACCCTAAGGTGACAGCCATCATAGAAGGAAACGATCTCACAACAATGTCAATGGAGACCTTGATGGGTAAGCTTATGACTCACGAGCTTGACCTCAAGGACTTCGAAGAGCCTGCTTCGAAGACCAGGGAGATCGTACTTAAAGCTCATCAACGAAGAGCTAATCATGATGAGACCGAAGAAGATAATTCTGATGATGAAGACCAAGCTCTCATGGTTCGCAACTTCAGGAAATTCCTTCGCTTCAATCGAAGGAAGAAGGAACCTCAAGAAGACGATGAAGAAGAACCAACTTGTTACGGTTGCAAGAAAACTGGACATGTCCGAAAAGACTGCCCATTCCTGAAGAAGAGCAACCGCTATGAGAAGCCTTACAAAAAGAACTCATCAAAGAAATATGCCAACACAGGTATCTGGCATGAAAGTGAAGCGAGTGACTCTGAGAAAGAAAAGGACTCTCCTCAAGATACAGCAAATGTGTGCCTGATGGCAACCTCCAACAAGGTATCTAACGAAACTCTGGATGACTTTTCTTTTGATGAACTTGGCGATGCTTTCACTGATTTACTCGATGATCATAAAAAGGTCATCAGTAAATATAAACATGCCAAGGACAAAATCAAAAGTCTAGAAGATGAGATACAAAGAATTTCTTTACTTCTTGATAATGTTAGAAACACATCACCCACAAATGACACTGATGAAGCATCCAAGCTTAAATTAAGCTTACATGATGCTGAAGCACGTATTGAGCAACAAACTCAAGAAATCACTACTCTCAACACGTTGCTTGCTGAAGAAAAGAGTAGACACAAGATTTCCATGACTAAGATTTATGGCTTAAATATTAAGGTTGATGAACTGCAAGCTGTTTCTAAAAGATTAGAAACCAAATTGGGTAAACAGGTTGTTCAACCTCAAACCCAATCACATGGGCACAACACCACTCATGCTAGTCAACCACGTCAATCTCATGCAGCACATAACCATGCATTTATATACACAAACTTTCATAAACCACGTGCACATAAGAACAATTCTCACTCAGTACACACTCATCATGCACAAAGACACAATCAACATCACTCCACACATAAAAAGCACCATGCCATGCCATATAGACAAAATCATCATGCAATGCCATATAGACAAGATCCTCATATACCATATAGACAAAATCATCATGCCATGCCATCTAGACAATATCAGCAAGTCACACATCATAGACAATACCATCATTCTATGCCTCATAGACACCATCAATATGCCACTTATTCCATGCATAATCATCTTCACCATGCTAACTCTTCACATCATGTCCATCCTCATCCTGCTGCTTATAGATATTATTCTCATGCTCCTAGTATAAATAAGAATGCTATCTGTACTTATTATGGATTACATGGACACATCTCACCACAGTGCAGAGTTAGAAGACTTGTAGATAAAAGGATATATGCTTGGTTCCCAAAGACTAACTTTTCAGGACCCTCAAGAATTCGGGTACCAAAGGTCACATCTACTCTTGATGTAGGTGGACCTTCTCTCCTCAACTGAAAGTAAGTGGATTCTCGATAGTGGATGCTCGCGACATATGACGGGAGATGCAAATCTTTTTGCATCACTATCGATGAAGAGAGAAGGATACGTATCCTTCGGTAACAATCTCAAAGGGCACATTATAGGTAATGGTATCATTGGTCATCCTCCTTCTCCTGTAATAAAGGATGTCTGCCTAGTGACCGAGTTAAAGCTTAACCTGCTCAGTATTAGTCATCTTGCTGATCATGGATATGATATTAACTTTGGACAAAACAGTTGCTACATCTATGATAGGTCAACAGGAGACATTGCTTTTGAAGGGAAAAGAGAGGACAACATCTACATTTTTTATCTTTCTATAAATACTAACAATACAGGTAGATGTCTATATGCCCACAAAGACGAACGACTACTTTGGCACCAGCGTCTTGGTCATGCCAACATGGATGCTATATCCAGGCTTTCTACCAAGAAGCTAGTGAGAGGATTGCCTGACATCACATTCAAAAAGGACACGGTATGTGCCGAATGTGAACTAAACAAGGCAACTAAATCCTCATTTCATTCTATCAACTCTGTAAGTACTACTAGACCCTTGCAACTACTTCATATGGATTTATTTGGTCCTAGTAGAATAGCTAGCCTTGGAGGCAAACTTTATGCATTTGTTATTGTTGATGATTTTTCGAGATTTACATGGGTTTTCTTTCTCGCTAATAAGAGTGCTATTTCTGCTTTCAAAATTTTTGTAAAGAAAGTTTAAAACGAAAAAGGCTACATGATTACTCGAATCCGAAGTGATCATGGAGGCGAATTCGTAAATTATGATTTTGAAAGTTTTTGTAATGCAAATGGTTTTGATCATGAATTTTCTTGTCCTAGAACTCCTCAACAAAATGGTGTTGTGGAGCGGAAGAATTGGACTCTTGGCGATATGGCTAGAGTCATGTTGAATAAATTTTCTCTTCCGAAATATTTTTGGGCAGAGGCTGTAAGTACAGCATGCCACATTTTGAATAGGGTGATTATTCGTCCCATTACGAAGAAAACACCCTATGAGCTTTGGTTTGGGAGAACCCCCAATGTCTCTTATTTTAAAGTTTTTGGCTGTAGATGTTTTATCCTTAACACCAAAGACAACTTAGGCAAATTTGATGCCAAAGCTGACGATGGTATCTTTCTTGGTTATGCAGCCAAGAGTAAGGGATATAGAGTTTTCAATAAACGCTCACTTATTGTGGAAGAGTCAACAAATGTGACTTTTGATGAAGACAACAGTGCAGCAAGTACTCTTGATGATGACGTTGAGCCATCAACTTCTACTCCAATGAATACTTCAACCGAAACTAATTCTCTGGAGGGTTTGCCTAAGAAATTCTCTTTCAAACCTTCTCATCCAGAAAATTTAGTTATAGGAGAAGTTTCACGTGGAGTAACTACTAGATCATCACTAAGAGACTCCGTTGCTAGCACTGCCTTCATTTCACAAGTAGAGCCTAAAAACATTTCTGAAGCTTTTAATGATGAATTTTGGATTTCTGCTATGCAAGAAGAACTCAACCAATTCGAGAGAAGCCAAGTATGGGAACTCGTTCCTAGACCGGTTAATCACTCAATAATTGGTACTAAATGGGTTTTTAGAAACAAAGTAAATGAAGATGGTTCAGTCATACGTAACAAAGCTCGTCTAGTAGCTCAAGGATACAACCAAGAGGAAGGTATCGACTACGATGAGACGTATGCTCCTGTTGCTAGACTAGAATCCATTCGGATGCTTTGTGCTTTTGCTAATTTTCAAAACTTTAAATTATTTCAAATGGATGTGAAAAGTGCTTTCCTGAATGGTTTTATTAAGGAGGAAGTTTATGTGAAACAACCCCCTGGCTTTGAAAATCACAAATTTCCCGACCACGTGTTCAAGCTGAAGAAAGCGCTTTATGGCCTTAAACAAGCCCCCAGAGCTTGGTATGAAAGGCTAAGCAGTTTCTTGCTTGAGAAAGGTTTTTCAAAAGGGAAAATTGACACTACACTGTTTATCAAATCTTTCAAAGACACCATTTTATTAATTCAGATTTATGTTGATGATATTATTTTTGGGTCTACTGATGAAACTCTTTGTCAAGAATTTGCCAAGTGTATGCAGACGGAATTTGAGATGAGCATGATGGGAGAGCTCAACTACTTTCTTGGTCTGCAAGTAAAACAACTGGCTAATGGAACTTTCATCTGTCAATCGAAGTATACCAAGGACATGCTGAAGAAGTTCGATCTTGACAACATCAAACCAATCAGCACTCCAATGGCTACTTCAACCAAACTCGAACCAGATGAGAGCGGCAAACCCGTTGATCAATGTAAGTATCGAGGTATGATAGGCAGCTTACTTTATTTAACTGCTAGTCGCCCCGATATCATGTTTAGTGTTTGCCTATGTGCTAGATATCAAGCAAATCCTAAGGAATCTCACATGACCGCGGTTAAGCGTATCTTTCGATACCTTAAGGGTACGGTTACTCTGATGCTGACTTTGCTGGATGTAAGGTCGACCGTAAAAGTACGAGCGGCACGTGTCATTTATTAGGAAAGGCTTTAGTCTCATGGTTTAGCAAGAATCAGAATTCTGTTGCACTATCCACAACAGAAGCTGAATACATAGCAGCTGGGCGTTGTTGTGCACAAATTCTGTGGATGAAGCAAACCCTTGAAGACTATAAGTTATCTTTCTTGCATATTCCTATAGTTTGTGACAATACTAGTGCAATCAATTTGACTAAGAACCCTGTCTGCCACTCACGCACTAAATACATTGAGATCAGACACCACTTTTTGCGTGATCATCAGCAAAATGGCACGATTAACTTAGAATTTATTGACACTGATCATCAGCTGGCAGATTTCTTTACTAAGCCACTATCCGAAGAGCGCTTCAATTTTCTTTGTCGTGAACTTGGAATTTTAGATGAAGCAGTTATAAATTGAAACTCACCTGCGTAAATATCGAGTATATTGTGATTCTTTTTCGAAGAATTTGGTATGGGTACAAGCCGAAAGGGTCCTTCTGACAACAAGGCGTAAAAGCCTAAGCGACACGATGCACTAGTCCTCAGGACTACCGCTAGCTGGGATCCGGCCCCTGCAGCTAACCCATGGCAAATTTGGACTATTGAACCATAGTATATGTCCTTATTTATTATATGGCTCGTTTTCGATTTAATATTGCCTAATTGAGAATTTCTAAAGTTCATTTTGTTTTCTGAGTACCTCTCTATCTATTTTTTTACACTCTTTGTTGTCCTCAACTATCTTTTGTTTAACTCTTAAACTTTTTCTTCATGTTCTTTGCCTGTTTTCAGTTCTGGACCATTGATCCAGAACTCGGGCCGAACTCTGCCCATATCAGAGTTCGGGCCGAGTTCGGTTCTTAGGTTCCAGGGTCGGGATCTGGCTCTGCCGTTGGATCTATTCTAATCCAATGGTCAATATTTCACCCGACCAAAGACCAAGCCCTACTTTATTTCGGGATTCCCTCTCTTTCCTCCCATATTTCCTTCTTCTCCACCTCCTCCATCTTCTTCCTTCCAAACCCTAACCCTAGTTCTTGATATAGAGGGCTCTATTTCTTCTCAAAATCAAGGAAAAGGGGTTTTTCAACATTCTCTTCAACTGTTTAGTATTCTTTTCAGGTATATCTCTCTTTGTCTATCATTTCCAAGTTCTCCTCTTTTATTTCAAATGGCATCTCGCTTGTCCAAACGAGGGAGAAGGACTCGACATGAGGGTGCTTTCTCTTCGGTTCCTCCTCCTCCGATTGAACAAGTAGTTGAACAACACCCCATTCATCCGTTGTTCAATCCGCCGCGTCCCGATGACCCTAACACTTACGACGATCGTTTATTTGTATCGTTAGAAGCCTCTAATGAATAGTTTAGCGATTTTAGAACTCGTCCAGTGTTTGGGGGCCATCCCATAAATTTCACTATATTTTTACAATATGAGTCTTTATTCCGTGATCTTTGTTTGGATGAACTTGTTGCTTCAAATTCTGTTATCTACCATAGTGCAATTCAAATGTTCTACTGTAATCTGACTCACGATGCAACCCACATCTATTCCCGGGTTGCTGGCATTAACATTGCCTTCAATGATTCTGAGTTGGGAGACTTTCTTGCTCTCCCGAATCTTGATGTGTGGGACAAGCTTGTGGAAGCACGTCAACTTCAATTTGTTGGCGATACTTCCCTTGAAGGATTCAAGGAGGATTTATGTGCTCCTAACGTAAGTCCTCGCAAGCTAAAGGCCAAGCATCTCACCCCCTACTTTTATGAACTTCATCGCATCGTGTTCAATACTATCTTGCCCAAGGCTGGCTCAACAGATGAAGTCACTTATCTTGAGATCTCCACCTTATATCATCTCCACTATCGTATTCCATTCAACTTTCCACGGACTATGATGGATTGGATGATCAACTGTCGGAAGAAACCAAGAGCTTTGGTTTATCCTCTCTATCTTCCTTTAGTCTTTCGTGCTTTCATCATTCCTATCCATGATTGTCCGTTCCTGCCTGCACCTACCTTTCTATCCAAAGCACGACGCCTTCAGCCTGTCGCTGCTTCTGAGTCATCTGAGCACTCTGCTGATGAGGAGCCTGACGCCCCTCCTTTTGGTCAGGATTCACCTCCTCCTCCTGCCACTCTTGAGTCTCTTCAGACTATGCTTCGCGATCGCTTTGCTATTGAGGATGATCGCTGGACGCAGCAGGATTACCGTACCACCTTGCAGATCAGTGCCCTTGGGAACTCTCTGCATGATATGCGGTATTCGCTTGCTCGTCATCCTGATCTGCATGTGCCTATTGAGCGGGATCCAGATCGCGCGGGTCATCGTATAGACGATCCGTGGGTCATGAGGTATATGGATCCTGATGATGCTTTTGTGGACCCTCGTCGCTCATTCCATGATCCTTCAGATGTTCCAGGACCTTCTCGTGCTCCATGATGGAGACTGGCTTGATATGCTGCTGCCACTGCTGATGGTCTTAGTTGCCTTTTGATTTTAGTTATTTTAGTTTGATTTATGTACTGGATTTATGTCTTCAAACCCTGATGATGTGCTGGTTGGTGGATAACATTTTATGCTATTTTTCGTAGTTCTACTTTATGTCAGTATTATACTATTTCTTCTCTGCTTGGTGTGGTTGGATTACTTTTCATTATCTATACTGCTATTCCCATGCTTTTCCTTATGCAGTCTATATATTGCTAACTGCCAAAAGGGGGAGAAATTTGTATATTTGGTGTGCTTGTGTTTGTTTTTGGGAAAATATTTTTATCAGGCCACAGGTTCTATGCATTATTTACGGGGGAGAGCTATTGATTCTAGCTCGGCACCGTTCACTGATTACGGGGGAGCTATCTTATTCTAGCTCGGCATTGTTTATGGGGGAGCTATGTTTTAACCAACTGTGTCCAGGTATGAATATTGAAATATACATTTATTATTTTGTCAATTATCAATATGGGGAAGATTGTTGACACAAAGTCACAGTCAACCAAATATTGACTACATTGACTAAATAATAACTGTATAAATTCAATACGACACACGACGACTGCATTCAGTTCAAGACAGATGACAGCTCAGTTTCTGACTCTCAGTGTATTTTCGAGTCTGTACTTTTACATTTTATTGAGTCTAGAAAAATGTACTCTGAGTTATGCTGAGCTCTTGGAACTTAGTCTATAAGCCTACCCAAAATCCCAAGCTCCACCAAAACAAAAGTTGCCCACAAGTCCCACTTAGGACCACTCTGTGCTCTGGAGACAGAGTTCGGGCCGAACTCTGCCTCCACACAGAGTTCGGGCCGAACTCTGTCCCCTAGAAATCAGGAACCCTAATTTTAGGGTTAGCTGGTTGCTAGCTGTCCAACGGCCAAATTTTTGAATTTTCCTACCCGAATTCTGGCCGAATTCTGCCTCTAAAAACACTATAAATAGGGCATGAATTCTCTCATTTCAATTCACTCAATCTTCTCTTCTCTTCTCTCCTTCAAGCTCAATAAGCCATACCCTTCCCATCTACTAGCCACAAGTCTCCTAAGTCTCGAGTGCTCAGCATCTCTCAGTTAGGATTCTTGTGCAAGAGTCGAAGAAGTCGCTTGGACAATTCCAAGCAAATCGCCACTGCGATCCTCTGTTAGAAGTTGACGTGCTCTTCTGAAGAAAAGGCACGGGTTGTAAACTACTATTTCACAAATAGTGGATTTAATCCTGAGCTAGAGTTCTCAGGCCTGGACTAGTCCTCCACGAGGGAAACTAGGTTAAAATTGCTGTGTTTGCGTATGCTCTTCTGCTCTTCATTTATTTTCCGCACTTTACTCTGATTATTTATTGTTGGTGAAAGAGTTATTTTTAATTGGCTATTTTTCTATATAAACTCTATTCACCCCCCTCTAGAGTTGCCAAACTGTTCTTCAGTATACGAGAGATGATAAATGAAATGTACAATACATCTGCATGCTGTCTAGGTCAAACTAGACTAAAGTCAACACTTGGTCAAATCTAGTTAACCATACTAGTCAAATTAGGTCAACTAGGTCAAGTCCTAGCCCAAACAAATCTAACAAGTACTAGGCCTAACCAAGCCTAGGCTAGCACTCACACAATCACAAGACAATGTGAACCACAACAATACATAATATAAAATAGATAATATATATAAATACATACCTTCATACATACATGCATATCCACATTACATACATATTTATATATATAGGCATATGTTACATCATACATATTTACATAGTTACATAGATATATACATTCGTGCACATTTACATACATACTTTTATACATTATATATGTTAACATTCATTACAATGCATTATATTTTACTTATACCTTTGATTGATTCGTTCATTCATATATGACATTCATTCATGCATATTACATACTTACATGATACATTATATACATTGTATATAACATGTAAAAATAGAAGGGGAAAAAGAGAGGAAAAAAACTGAAATGGAAAGGGAAGGGAAGGAAAATGTAAAGAAAAGGGAAAACAGTGGACATATACATGCTTGCATCATATATTCTTCATTACCAAACATACTATCATTATATATTGCATTATATTATTTATATATTATGCATTCATATCTATCATTAAATGTATACCTTGCATTCATATCTACCATTCACTATATACTTTCATGCATACATTATATATCATTCTCTCATTCATGCATTTATGCATTGCTTACATACATTATATTAATTGCATTCCTACATGCTTGCATTCAACCATATATATACATTAATGTAAAGAAGATATATATCATATATATATCATTTTATTTATCTAACATGTCATGTATTACATACTCTATATTCATTTAATATCCATACTACATAGGCTCATAGGTTACACAAAATACATATATCGTATAGTCACTCTTCTACTTAAAACCAATACTGTACCAATTGGGCCTCTACTAAATTCTAGGATTAAAGTATGTCGTAGCCCTTTGTGTTAGCTTTCCGAAACTTTAAACAGATCGCATTTTTGTGTCCGGAAGCTCCCAAAATTGCAAAAATATCGAAACACGTTCGTCTTTCGTACAGCTGACACTCAAATAATTCTACATAAAGTTACAAAAAGAATTTGGCTTATTAAAATATATATTTTGAAAGCTAACTTCGATACGGTTCTTTTAAAAAAAACCAGGAGATAAATCGGAATTCTAAGCTAAAAGTTATGACATTTCTAATTTGCTTTGGTTAATAAAAATGTGGATGAATATTATGACGAATTTGACAAAAGAACACATATAGGCCAAGATACTTGGATACAAACATAGGTATCCAAATGAAACTCATTCTAACCATCCTAACTAAGATCGATCCACTCTCTAACCATTATAAAACTGAATTTAAATATCTATTTAAACTATTATCATACATACATACACATGGGGTGTCCTAATTTGGGATCTATCAAGTAGGACACAAGACACATATCTAAAATCCTCAAGAGAGCTCCAAATGGCCTCAAATTTGAAATGGGACACATGCATGAGGATGGATCCTACGGATTCAAAACTAATTTATATGCAGAGGAAATCGATTTAGAGGATGGGTTTTACCTATTGGGAGTGGAATCCCAATGAAATATTTTACGACACGGCTCCGATACGAAGATCCCTCAAAGTGGACACTCCTCCTTGCACTCCTCTTCCAATCCTTGGTAGCACCCTTCCCATGGAGAATGGGAATGATTGAGGGAAGGTTTGGTGAAGGAATGATTTGATTTGGAGATCAAATCAATGGAAATGCTCTCTAAAATTGGGGAAGAACAAAAGGAAAATAAAAGAGGCAAGATTGTAATGAATGAAATGAATCATTCTCTCCTAAAGGTGGCTGCCATAAAGTGTCCATTAGGGCTAATGGGAAATGTCCTAATTGCCCCTCTCTAGCCTCATATGGTTAAGTCTAGACAGTTTTGAGTCTCTAACTTAACCATTCTAACATGATAAAAATTAGTTAAATTAACTAACTTAAATGTTGGGTCTTGTGAGCCATGCTTAACTTAATATTGGGTCCCATCTAGAGTTTAAGCTACCCGGGTCACAATACAAGTCGGAACGAGACGAAACTCAAACCCGACTAAACAAATCCAATAAAAACAATATTAAAAATATAAAATTTTTCTAAAATATTAAAATATAAAAAATGACCAAAATCATAATACATCAATTTAAATATTATTAAAATAATCTAAAATTCACCAATTAATCAAAATCCTAAATAATTCAAAAGTCACAAAATGACCAAAATATCTTTAGCCTAAAAAGTTGTAAATAGTCATTCGAATCACATGGCTAGGTCCCCATGGTCATGGTTAGTCTCTAGGCTCACAGTTCTAGAGTTCACTAGCTAACACATCAAAATTATAATTTACCAATTTTAAATAGTATTAAAATTAATTAAAAATTCCCATAAATCATAAATCCTATTATTAAATAATAAACTTTTACAAAAGTTCAAAATTACCCTCAATTTAGAAAAGTGGGTGTTACAATCCTACCCCCCTTAGAAAAATTTTGTCCTCGAAATTAAAATGGTCGTACTTCTTCTAGAGTCTCGTCCCCAACAATCAAAGTCTCAGAACTTACCTAAATCATACAATTTAAAAAATAGCATACAGGGTCATGGCATACGGTGGTAGTGAAAGTCTCATCTAGGTATACTAGTCATGCTAAACCAAAACGGTCATAGGGCATCAAAACATACAAGCAATCAGGGGTGTTAAACTGAAAAGATACAGAAATAACAAATCATCAAAACTGTAAGGCAGTCTACCATCCTATATGAAAACTGGTACTTATCAGAAAATAAAATAAGATAACTACCAATTATCTATAAAGGGTACTATTCAAAGAAAAATCAAAATCAAAAGTTAAAGAATGAAAGTCAATTGCATTGAAATTCAATCACAATATATATATATATATATATATATATATATATATATATATATATATATAGAGAGAGAGAGAGAGAGAGAGCGTTAGAGGGAGAAAAGCTAGCATTATGTAAAGGTTATGTGGTTAGTGTGTGTATGGGTGTATGTGGACATGTTCATAGTGTTAGATAGTAGACGTGTGTGTGTGTGTGTGTGAAATATACATGAAAGTGTATAGGAGGATTTAGGTTTCAAAACAGTAGCTATCAAGTTACACTACTCATGGCATATTGGTTAAACAATCTACAATGCACAACCTATTTACTCATAACATGCATGGCTAACCCCATATATATATATATATATATATATATATATATATATATATATATATATATATATCTATATGTATAGAGAGGTATAGATTTAGTTATGTATCTATATACATTATAACATGTATGCATAAACTATATATATATATACCTATATAGATATATGAATATAACATAGAGATGAAGGGTTAGGTTTACATGGCAGTTGTGAACATTAGTGTACATTAGTATAGAGTGTCAAGAGTACATGGGTTATGACTTAAAATGAAGGGTTCAATCATTCAGTTCAGTTTAACATTATATATTAAATCTGAAATTGAACTAAACATTTAAAATCAATGTGAAAAATGTTAACATGTATTCAGTTTTAGAATTTTGGAGAAATTCGAACATCAAGTCAACCCAATGTTTATCACAACCTAACATGTAAAAATATAAAACCTAGCATTATATCCCTACATACAATAATGTATATACCTCAAAATATTACATTTAAAAACATTAATTTGAACTAATATTTAAAATCCAGTATTAAGGGTTAATATGCATAAGTCTCAGATTTGACAAGTTCAAACACAAAACTCAACCAATTCTTTTAAGAATTGAAACCTTGTATATAAGATACATGTGCAGTGATGTAAACAAATCTAATAACATAAAATTTGTATTTAAATTACGAATTTAAACTGGAAAAAAAACAGAGAACTATTCTCTGATACTGTATTGTGTCAGAGATATTGGGGTTTTGAGAATTTAACATCAACAAGATATTAATATGTATTTAGATGGGTTGGTAATCAAAGTGTAGCATGCATACGTGTCAGGCAAAGTGTCTGTGTCCGCTATATATATTCTCATGTCCTAATATAAAAATCAAATTCCATATCAAGATCAACATTTAGATTCCTACCAAGATTGCAAAGTAGGTGATTGATGTAATCAAGACAGCTTTATTATTATTATTTAATACAAGAATAAAAGCAAGAATGAAATAACAATAAAATCTGTTCTTTTTATTTGTTTAAAAGAAGGAACCATTTTGAAACCAGAGCTATAATATCAAATCCAAGATAAGGTCTAGCAAAATCATCGATTCATTATTTTAAGAAGAAATTCATAGTAAGAAGTTACACAAAGGTTTATAATACAGCTAAAGCTACTCCTACTCCTAAGTTAAATAATGAGAAACAAAACAAACAAAACAATTTTTTTTTGAAAGACTGAACAAAAGTAGAGAAAACTTGTTCAAGAGCATTTAAGGTACAATCTGATAATCATATGCGTCTATCCAAAATTATGGTACTCTAAATCCTCGTCATACTAGTAAGCAAGGCTACGATAATCACAAAGTCCTCGACTTAGGCACATACCTCTAGAATCATGGTATTTAAAATTTTCGTGATGCCGCTAGCTTGGCTGCGAAAACCTTAAATTTCTACACCCGAGAAATATATCCAAAGCCAGACTATATGTCCTCACCATGCTGGCTAATGTGACTGTAGAAGACTAGATTCCATAACTTAGATGACCTTGCCCATATAATTTTATCTTGATAAATATTAAATTAAATCAACTATGGATACCCGAAAATCAAATTTATCAACGAACATCAAGATTCAAAAATGATAAATAATCTATCAAATCCTATAAATACAAACTCGGATGCAACAGCTAACATCAAGATTAAAAATTCAACAATCATCCATCAAAATCAATAAATACAAACTCAAATTCAACAATAGAAAGTAAAGATAAATCAAATCAAGGGAAGAAGAGTTTTCAAATCGAAGTTAAAATAAGATTCTCAAGGGTCGTCCCAGGAATCTCTCAAGGGATCCTAACTGTGATTAAGTACCTTCAAAAATATATCCTAATCCTACTGCAGGCTGTAGAGGTACTTTAGTTCGAATACCACTACACTTTTTGTCTCGACTTGCATAGGCCACCACTAAAAAAATGTGTCACGACTCGCACCCTAGAGTAAGGGCACGAAAAGTGGGTACGTCCAGCCTACGTCACAGTATCGGCGGTAGAACGCTGTCCTAGGTCAAACATCTAACAATATAAAGGTACCTGTACAGTATATACACTCCGAATGGAGGTGACATACCAAATACAGTCTCAATCATATCTAAGGTAGAGTATGATAAAAGATAGATAAAATATGAAATCTATAAAGAGATACCGCAGATAGAAGTCTAAGTGTCTAAGATACACAAACCCAGAAAACATCTCAAATCTAAAATACAGTAATCCATAAAGTAAATACAACTCAAGACAACTAAAATAACTATCTATACAATCTCTACTGTGTCTCCTCTAGGCTAGCAGGCAGCCTCCAAGCTATCTGTAAAATTTATCAACAGGTCCAGTCAGGACAGGAGCGAGCACAATACATCTCACGCAGTTCATATCAAGTTAGGAAATATAAAGCATGCAAAAGAGTAAGGTACATGAAAAGCTGAAAGAAAAATGTATATGAAAAATAGTAGAAATCTGATAACAGGAAATATCTATATATGATATGTAAGAACTGTAAGCCAACTGTGATTTAGAGTACAATATGGTTATATAAACGGTCTAGGACAATGCAATGGTAACTCCATTATACGTGGGTGTACAATAGACATATACAATAGTTATACAATGTTGTACAATAGGATTTGAGTACATAACCAATTCTACTCCCCCTCCCCAATCAATACACAAGGATCCACTCCAGTTACGTTATCTTATACAATAGTGTAAAATGTTATACAATAGATGTACAATATTATACAATAGATGTATAATATTATACAATAGTTGTACAATATTATACAATAGTGTACAATGGTCTATCCCTGGAACTCATGTGATAATGAGAGTACAATATGCACAATGAGTATACAAGGATATGGGTATTCAATAAATACAATATGTAAGTGAAACGCACATCATAATATGTATTTAGTGAATACAAGGGGATAATATCCCAAAAGAAGATCCATATAGTACCAATTCGTGATAACAATCGTGTCAGCATCAAGTACAGTAATCTAGAGCAAGAATGTAAATCCAGACAAGTATAAAACGGTCAGAGAATGTACTCGCCTAATAACCTGAACAGCTGATAGGTATAGAGGTCCAAACTGAAGCCACAGAGTCCTATTTAGAGCAACACAGGTCAAGATGTATACGAGAGATGATAAATGAAATGTACAATGCATCTGCATGCTGTCTAGGTCAAACTAGACTAAAGTCAACATTTGGTCAAATCTAGTTAACCATACTAGTCAAATTACGTCAACTAGGTCAAGTCCTAGCTCAAACAAATCTAACAAGTACTAGGCCAAACCAAGCCTAGGCTAGCACTCACACAATCACAAGACAATGTGAACCACAACAATACATAATATAAAATAGATAATATATATAAATATATACCTTCATACATACATGCATATCCACATTACATACATATTTATATATATAGGCATATGTTACATCATGCATATTTACATAGTTACATAGATATATATATTCATGCACATTTATATACATATTTTAATACATTATATATGTTAACATTCATTACAATACATTATATTTTACTTATACCTTTGATTGATTGATTCATTCATATATGACATTCATTTATGCATATTACATACTTACATGCATCTATACATTATATACATTGTATATAACATGTAAAAATAGAAGGGAAAAAAAGAGAGGAAAAAAAATTGAAATGGAAAGGGAAAGTAAGGAAAATGTAAAGAAAAGGAAAAACAGTGGACATATACATGCTTGCATCATATATTCTTCATTACCATACATACTATCATTATATATTGCATTATATTATTTATATATTATGCATTCATATCTATCATTACATGAATACCTTGCATTCATATCTAGCATTCAATATATACTTTCATGCATACATTGTATATCATTCTCTCATTCATGCATTTATGCATTGCTTACATACATTATATTAATTGCATTCCTGCATGCTTGCATTCAACCATATATATACATTAATGTAAAGAAGATATATATCATATATATATATCATTTTATTCGTCTAACATGTCATGTATTACATACTCTATATTCATTTAATACCCATACTACATAGGCTCATAGGTTACACAAAATGCATATATCGTATAGTCACTCTTCTACTTAAAACCAATACTGTATCAATTGGGCCTCTACTAAATTCTAGGATTGAACTATGTCGTATCCCTTTGTGTTAGCTTTTCGAAACTTTAAACGGGTCGTATTTTCGTGTCCGGAAGCTCCAAGAATTGCAAAAATACCGAAACACGTTCGTCTTTCGTACAGCTGACACTCAAATAATTCTACAGAAAGTTACAAAAAGAATTTGGCTTATTAAAATATATATTTGGAAAGCTAACTTCGATACGGTTCTTTTAAAAAAATAGGAGATAAATCAGAATTCTAAGCTAAAAGTTATGACATTTCTAAGTTGCTTTGATTAATAAAAACATGGATGAATATTATGACGAATTTAACAAAAGAACACATATAGGCCAAGATACTTTGATACAAACATAGGTATCCAAATGAAACTCATTCTAACCATCCTAACTAAGATCGCTCCACTCTCTAACCATTATAAAACTGAATTTAAATATCTATTTAAACTATTATCATACATACATACACATGGGGTGTCCTAATTTGGGATCTATCAAGTAGAACACAAGACACATATCTAAAATCCTCAAGAGAGCTCTAAATGGCCTCAAATTTTAATCTAAATGGGACACATGTATGAGAATGGATCCTACAAATTCAAAACTAATTTATATGCAGAGAAAATCGATTTAGAGGATGGGTTTTACCTATTGACAGTGGAGTCCCAATGAAATTTTTTACGACACGGCTCCGGTACGAAGATCCTTCAAAGTGGATACTCCTCCTTGCACTCCTCTTCCAATCCTTGGTAGTACCCTTCCCATGGAGAATGGAAATGATTGAGGGAAGGTTTGGTGAAGGAATGATTTGATTTGGAGATCAAATCAATGGGAAGGTCCTCTAAAATTGGGGAAGAACAAAAGGAAAATAAAAGAGGCAAGATTGTAATGAATGAAATGAATCATTCTCTCCTAAAGGTGGCTGCCATAAAGTGTCCATTAGTACTAATGGGAAATGTCCTAATTGTCCCTCTCTAGTCTCATATGGTTACGTCTATACAGTTTTGAGTCTCTAACTTAACCATTCTAACATGATAAAAATTAGTTAAATTAACTAACTTAAATGTTGGGTCTTGTAAGCCATGCTTAACTTAATATTGGGTCCCATCTAGAGTTTAAGCTACCCGGATCACAATACAAGTCGGAACGAGATGAAACTCAAACCCGACTAAACAAATCCAATAAAAACAATATTAAAAATATAAAATTTTCCCAAAATATTAAAATATAAAAAATGATCAAAATTATAATACATCAATTTAAATATTATTAAAATAATATAAAATTTACCAATTAATCAAAATCCTAAATAATTCAAAAGTCACAAAATGACCAAAATACCCTTGGCCTAAAATGTTGTAAATAGTCATTCTAATCACATGGCTAGGTCCCCATGGTCATGGTTAGTCTCTAGGCTCAACAGTTCTAGAGTTCACTAGCTAACACATCAAAATTATAATTTACCAATTTTAAATAGTATGAAAATTAATTAAAAATTCCCATAAATCATAAATCCTATTATTAAATAATAAACTTTTACAAAAGTCCAAAATTACCCTCAATTTAGAAAAGTGGATGTTACAATAGGGCCAAAGATGTGTTGAAATTGGTTCATTCTGATTTGTGTGGACCTATGACTATCCAGGCTAGATGTGGCTTTGAATATTTTGTCACATTTATTGATGATTATTCAAGGTATGGATACATTTATTTGATGCGTCGTAAGTCTGAGTGCTTTGAGAAATTCAAAGAGTACAAGACTGAAACAGAGAAACGTCATAGAAAATATATCAAGTCACTATGGTCAGATCGTGGTGGCGAGTACCTTTTGAAAAGTTTAGGGATTATTTATCAGAGGCTGGAATTACATCCCAATTGACTGCACCTGGAACGCCCAGCAGAATGGTGTAGCCAAAAGAAGGAATAGAACTCTTATGTAGATGGTTAGATCAATGATGAGTTATTCGGATTTACCAGATTCGTTTTGGGGATATGCCTTATAGATTGCAGCTTATATTTTGAACTTGGTTCCTTTTAAGTCAATACTTCTAACTCCCATAGAGTTGTGGATTAGGCGAAAGCCTAGTCTGAAATATGTTCGTATTTGGGTAGTCCAACACATGTACTGAATAGGAAAGCATTTGGGTAGTCCAGCACATATGCTAAAATAGGTTCCAATCAGGTCTGGGAGCTTGTAGAACCACCCGTTGGTGTAAAAGCTATTGGATGCAAGTGGGTCCATAAGAGAAAAAGAGGATCAGATGGTAAGGTTGAAACCTTTAAATCTCGGCTTGTTGCAAAAGGTTTTACTTAAAGAGAGGGTATCAATTATGAGAAAACCTTTTCGCCAGTAGCCACGCATAAGTCTATCAGGATTCTTTTATATATTGTAGCTCATCTCGATTATGAGATTTGGCAAATGGATGTCAAAATAGCTTTTCTTAATGGAAAGGAAGAAATCTATATGAAGCAACCAGACGGGTTCATTGAAAAAGGCCAAGAGCATCTTGTTTGTAAGCTCAAGAATTCTATTTATGGACTTAAGCAAGCTTCCAAATCTTGGAACATATATTTTGATCAGGTGATAAAATCCTATTTATTTGATCAATGTCAGGATGAATCATGTGTATACAGAAAGTGTGACAGAAATGCAGTAGTAGTCCTAGTACTTTACATAGATGACATCTTGCTTATTGGAATCAATGTGAAGGTGTTATCTGATGTAAGGGTATGGTTATCCAAACAGTTTGATATGAAGGACTTGGGAGAAGTAGGTCACATCCTTGGGATCAAAGTTATATGAGATCGTAAGAAAAGGATGTTGGACTTGTCCCAAGCTTCCTATATCGATACTGTACTAACTCGTTTTAGCATACAAAATTCTAAGAAAGGTTTCTTACCTTTTCGGCATGGAATTGCTCTATCAAAGGAGTGGTGTCCGAGGACACCTATAGAGATAGAAAACATGAAAGCAGTTCCTTATGATTTAGCAGTAGAAAGATTAATGTATGTAATGTTATGTATGAGACAGACATCTGCTTTGTTGTTGGCAAGGTCAACAGATATCAGTCTAACCCAGGACAAGAGCACTGGACTGCTGTAAAGCATATTTTGAAGTACCTGAAAATGACTAAAGAGTATATACGAGTTTACCAGGCAGATAGTTTAGTTCCCTTAGGGTATATAGACTCAGATTTTCAATCAGATAGGGATTCTAGGAAATCTACCTCAGGTTATGTATTTACTTTAGGAGGTAAAGCCATTGTGTGGAGGAGTATCAAGCAAAAATATATTGCTGATTCCACTACGGAAGCCGAGTACGTGGTAGCCTCTGAGGCAGCCAAAGAAGCGGTTTGGCTCAAAAACTTCCTGTTGGACTTGGATGTGGTACCTAGTTTGCCTAAGGCTATTACACTTTATTGTGATAATAGTTGTACAATTGCAAACTCGAAGGAACCACAAGCCCATAAGATAGGTAAATACATTAAACGCAAGTACCACCTGATACGAGATTTCATAAAGAAAGGAAAAGTTATTGTGATCAAGATAACATCAGCCGACAACCTAGCTGAGCCCTTTACAAAAAGCTTACCAGCTAAGGCTTTTGATAGTCATATTGAGGGAATGGGAGTCAGATGTGTAGCAGCATGGCTTTAAGTATAAGTGGAAGATTTGTAACAATATACTGAAAAGTAATGCTTTGAGTATAAGTGGGAGATTGTTAGGGTTATATACTAAAAGCATCACTTTTGTATTAACTTTATTTTCTTAAATTTTGAATGAGAATCATATGAGCAAATGTTTGCATATTGTATTTGTTGCATGTGTTAATACAAGTGTCTGATATTCTATATTGTAGATAATATGGTGTCACAGAGAAGATCATATTATCAGTTTCCTATAGAATATATAAATAGTTCACAACCTAGATGGACTTGGACAATCCATTAGAAAGGTTGCAGTGTAATATGGTATTAGTCTATCTTGAATATAGGTTTACACTAGTACATTTTGTGTGTATTGAATAGGACCACTTGAGGTTGTTCTATATATACTGACTACATAAGAGAACAAATACCTCTGTTATTCTGGATGCTTGTGCTCTTAATCCGGATATAATAACAGACATGTATATGCATTACTTTGACTCATAAAAGAGAGATTCGTTATGGGTCAACAACCTTTATGAATTGGGTAAAAACATTATATGTATGATGGGCTGTTGATTATAAAAGGAATCTATGACCCGATACATCGGGTTGATGATCGGGTTGATG
The DNA here is from genome assembly GCA_029216955.1 of Iris pallida. Taxonomy (NCBI): domain Eukaryota; kingdom Viridiplantae; phylum Streptophyta; class Magnoliopsida; order Asparagales; family Iridaceae; genus Iris; species Iris pallida. The sequence goes on from JANAVB010037818.1 coordinate 6,405,298, forward strand.
ATGTCCCCTTAAGGAGCTCATAAGGATTGTCATATAAACCCTGCAGGTGGAGTATATCCGACATGACAAATAATGTTGAGTGGTTCTACTTAAGGATAAAAGATGTCGATCAATATAGTTGTCAGTAACTTAATTTGATCGACGGACATTCGATATCCTAACATGGGGAGCCAAAAGATCATATAATAAAAGGAGCCCACAATCATAATTTGGAATTAGGAAGGTAGTACAATAATAGCTCTTTAGTGGACCGAGCTATTGTTAATGGGCCTGGGTTGTGTGTTTGGACTGAACACGGGATACCCAGATCCGTTGGAAGACCTAACCCTAATTTTTTCTTATGGTCCCTGCCGTAGCCTTATACATATATATATATATATATATATATATATATATATATATATATATATATATATATATATATATATATATATATATATCCTCTATTCTCTAGCCGTCATATTGATCAGAAATAAGAACTTTTCTCAAAATTCGTGATTCACATAAGGTGAGGGAGGGCTGCCAAGGAGAAGAAAAGGTTGGAAGATCGTCACCCACACGACGTCCAACCCAAGAAAGGAATACGTGCAGAAGATCTTGGGGTCTTGACTGCTCGATGTAACTGAAAACTGTCTTCTTCTTTCTATCGCAGGTATAATTCGTGAACCCTAGTTCCGCTATGAGGGGTTAGAATACGTCTTAGATCTTCTAAACTTCCATCGATCAATACGCACACCAAACTAAGGGTCCTGGGAATCCCCAGTTCCATCAATATGCACATATAGAAATAAGATACTAGAATACATGTTTTGCTACATAGGGTATAGGTAAGGTAGCCAAGGTATGATGTAAAATGTTTAAGGTATCATGGCATATCATGGTATAGGGTATGTCAAGTATTAGGTAGAACATGGTATCCTAAGGATATGCTATCTATATACGTATATATAGGTGTATATGTATATGTATAGGTAGTTAAAGTAATTTTAAGGGTAAAGATAAATACCTTAGTAGCAAGGTAAGTCATGGTATACATAGAATAGTAAGGATACAATATCATATATAGTAAGGATACAATATCATATATATATATATATATATATATATATATATATATATATATATATATATATATATATATATATAGGTATATATATATATATATATATATATATATATATATATATATATATATATATATATATATATATATATATATACCTATATATATATATATATATATACCTATATATATATATATATATATATATATATATTATATATATATATATATAGGTATATATATATATATATATATATATATATATATATATATATATATATATATATATATATATATATATTATATAGGTATCATATAGATACCAATATTATAGGATACATAGGATATAGATATATATATATATATTTATACTTATATTATACCATGTGGATAGGTAAATTCAATGATATATTTAATATGCATTTGGTGCATCCATGGATATATAAAGGGTAAATTGGTTAAGTTAATCCTAGATAGTAGGTAACTAGTAGAGATGTAAGATATATGTATTGATACTTGATAATATTAGTTAGTATGGCTAATACCTTCAAGGTATGGACTTAGAAACAATGTATTGACTAGTATGGAGTAGAAAATTTAGTTTACCTAAGGTATTGACCCTAGAACTAAGGTATTAACTAATAGTTAAGGTATTTGAGATACATGCTAAGGTATTTGGTAAATGTGTGATACAGGTTAAGATTCCGTGATATGTGATAAGGTAAATAGCTATAGATCCAAGTATGTCTAGAAATTATAGGTAGGAGTATATATTAGGGTAATATATGCTAAAAATTATTAGTATAGCCTAGAAACCTAGTATTGGTCCAATATTAACTTGTAGTGACTAGTTTGACCTAGTTAGTACCTAAAAACCAAATAGTGACTTGTTAAGACCTAGTATAACTTTATAAACCTTGTAAATAGGTAAAATTAACATATAAACTAGGAAATGACCTAGTTTGACTGTGTTAACCTAGATTTGACCTAGTTTGACTTCTATGACCTAGAATTGATTTAGAAATTATATTTAATTTAGATATTATTGATTATCACTCAAAAACACCAAATTGACATTGATATTCCATATTAGGTCTTCGAGGCACCGTATTTGATACTGTTGATACTTCACACCGGATCTCAGGCGAGTATATTATCTGATAATTTTCTGTTTTATGATATCTTCTATATTTCTTGTATTTAGTGTAGAAATGCATGATTTATTGACACATTGCATACACGGATTGGTATTGTCTGGATCCGGTCATGAGATAAATTGTATATCTTGGTGTATCTTGTGCAAGCCTTGTTGTTGTTCTTGTGAATTGTATGGATACCGATTCCTGCAAAGGCTCGCGACCTTCTCAGGGAATCTCGTGTCATAACGTGCTATAGTTGGATCTACTATACTAGTTGGGGACGCGAAATTTTAGCGTAGATATGTGATCAATACCCTCCTTGCATCAAATCTTGAACCTTGAAAAGTATTAATCATACACCGCACATATGATTAACTAGATCATAAACTCTTGTATCAAGTTTCTAAGCCGATCATATGTTGAAACTAGTGCTCACTCACATAAATAGTATTTTATTCATTCTTGTACATGATATATCCTGTTCTCTTGCTCTTACACTCATTTACAGTTTTTACTTATATCTTTCTATGTTCATGTACTTGTCGCTTCTCTTGTATATTCTCTCAATTTACTGCTACATAGTCTTTATCATTTTTCTGAAACTGTTGTTAGAGATGTATTTCGCTCCAATCCTGACTGGATATATTTTTTTAGATAATTTAGATGACGGTTGTCCTATCTACTATGGCCCACATGATATAATAGACGTAGACCAGAAGACACTGATTCAGGAGGGTTTAGCTCCAGCTAACGAGGCTTTATTAGCAACTTAGTTAGACTAGATTGTACTAGATTTGTCTCCAGCCTTATGACTCTAACATGTTATTATTTTGAGACTGTTGTTATTGGAGGTAGATAACACTTAGACACATTTCGGACTTGTATTATGTTTTGTTAGATTCCTGGATATTTTATATCATATCATTATCTTTATCGTGCCATTTATCTTTGTTTTAGGCATTGTGATTGAGTATGAATATTATCATTATTTGTCCTCCATTTGGAGTTCAGATATTTTGATAAGTTTTGATATTTATATCGTTAGTTAGTATAGTAGACCTAAACAACATTCTACCACCGATGCTGTGGCGTAGGCTGGGGGTTGACTCGCACTCGTGCCCCTACATCGGGTGCGAATCGTGACACATTTTTGTGGTGGCCCATGCAGGTCAGGCTTCGCAATTAGAGGGATGTCGTAGTAGTGCAACGGCTTAGTTGTACTGCCGCGAGCCTGCAATAGGATATACGATATAGGAAATGGGACTTAGGATAAGAGAGTACTCAATCACAATTATGACTCCTTGAGAGATTCCTGGAATGATCTCTAAGAATCTTACTATAAACTCTATCTCGGAGACTGTTTCCACTTGTTTCTGTCTATTCTTCTTTGTTCGTTGTTGAATTTCATTCTTGTTGGTCATTGTTGAATTTTATCCTTGGAGTTCACTATTGACTTTGATTTGGTATTGGTTGAATTTTATGGACTAAGTTAAGGTGCATTTTGATGACATATTTGATGAGGACAGTGTGAAAGGTAAATGTTAGCTTGGTTATGGAGTCTATATTTTATCACAACCATACTAGCTGGCACGACGAAGACATAGAGCCTGACTTTGGATATATTTATATTAGTTATGGAATTTAGAGTTTCTCGCAGCCATACTGGTTAGCATGGTGAGGATTCTAGTTAACATGATTATAGAAGTACATACCTCAGTCATGGACTCTATCATTTATTGCAACTATGCTTACTGGCATGTCGAGGATTCTGGGTAACATGATTACGGATATACATATATGATTATCAGATTGTATCTTAAATTAGTTTTTAACATATTATCCATGTCATTCCATTTCAGTTATAATATAATTTATCTCCATCATTTTATTAGCTCATGATATAGATATCCTTAATTTCTCTAGTCCAGTTCCTTATAAGATTTTATTCTACTAGTTTCGAAGTTTTTTTGGATAGTGTAGTAGCTTGGTAGCTTGCAGATAGGTTTGTGTCCTTGAGTATCAGTGTTGGTTGTTAGGAGTATAGCTTGTGAGTCTATGAGTGGTTCGATTGGATATGTGAGCATTATCTATCAGTGTATAAGCCTAGAAGTAACTCATAGTGTAGTACCATTTATAGCAATAGTTATAACACATGGGTCAGAGTATAGTTAATAGTTGGTATCCTAGAGTATTAAGCATGCGTCCAATATAGATATGGAGTTAGTGACTATGTACCAATAGTGCCTAGATGATGCAAGTGTCCAGGATGTATCATGATTGATGAGTAATAAGTGATAGGTGTAGCATATCAATTTTGTATTAGTGAGTGTTATTGAGGGTGATAATAATAGCTAGGTGTATCTGTGTGATATTAAATATATAATATTGTAAGGGAGTATCATGAGAGTAGGAGTGCAGATGTCTATGGCAGTAAGAGAGGGGTCCACCTAGGCCACATGTGGCACAACAAATTATCCCGTACCAGTAGAGGGAGACACCCTAGCATGACATGGCTTTTGTAATGACGGTCGAGGGGACCGATGCTATAGCTGATGGGTTAGCAGGTTCTTTTCTGATGTTCTTCTTTTATTTTCTTTCCTTTCTATCTATTCATCTGTGTGATTCCTAGTATCTTATAGTTTGCCTTAGTAGTATTGTATTATAATATAGTTAGTAGTAACCTTGGATAGAGATTGCAATATCGTGATAGGTGGAAACCATAACCATTCTTGATTGGTAATCTTGGTTGTTCTTTTTAATAGAATTGTATGTTGTATGATTTTAAATAGGATTTTCTTAAGACTATGATTTGATGGGGCAGCTTAACCATAGTGAGGATTATGAGAATTGGTAAAAACGAGATATATGAGTGATACCTATCTTTTGGAACATGAGTTATTCTTCATTTCGTGTTCTGCTTTTATCTTAAATTTCGAGGACAAAATTTTTCTGAGGGGGGGTAGGACCGTAACTACCACTTTCCAACATAGGGGTATTTTGGTAACTTTTTAGGTTGATTATTTTTTTTATATACATTATTTTATATTAGTGGTTGCCTATAATTATATTAATATCAGTTAGTGGCTAGCCAATTAGATTTTGCAGGTGTTAGTGCTAATTATTGTTAGTCGTGACCTTAGCAATTAGAATTAATTAAGTTTAGTTGTCATGAAAGGAATATTCCTTTTAGTTGTAGAGATTCCTTCCTTTAGTTAATTAGATTTCGTTCATGAAAAATGGAGAGGGACAAATTTGATATTTTATCATGATCGAAATCCTACTATAAGAGCCATGTTTTCATTAGGGTTTACTCATTTCATTTGTTCATTCATTAGCCTCTTTCTTTCCCAAAATTTTCTCTTTTCAAAATTTTCCAAATCTCTACCAAACCCTAACCAAATCCTTTCATTTCGAATCAACTACAATCTCCATGGAGGCATAGAAGTTTGGAATAGCAAGGAGGACAATGGAGGAGAGCATTGTTAGGAGGAGTGTGTCCACTCTTGATTTTGTGTCCTTTGGAGGAGTTTCATTGGGAATCCATCTCCCAATAGGTATAAATTCCTATTCCCATCAATTTTATTATTAATTTGTCATAATAAATCTATAGGGACTCATCCATGGCTAAGGACCACCTTTAGGGAGAAGAACTAGGTACTAGAAGGCCCTATAGTAATAGTTATGTGAGTTTTTGTGGCTAAATTGGGGAAAATCCGAATTTGTGACCACCAAGTGTTCGATACATGTCCCTAGAGGAATTTTTGTGTCCTTTTTGAGTTGAGATTGGGTGTATGTGTCCTAAATAGGATACATGGTGTTGTGTCAATGGTATCTCATGATACGCACGGTTAGATATGGGTGTATACATATGTTCTTTTGTCCAAAACATATATATATATATATATATATATATATATATATATATAAATATATATAAATATATATAAATATAAAATATATATATATATATATATATATATATATATATATATATATATATATATATATATATATATATATATATATATATATTAAAAATATATATATATATATTAAGAGGGCAAATTCATTCTGGAACATTCTGTAAAACTATTTGTGTGTCAGGTGTCCGAAAGACGAACGCATTTTGGTGTTTTCACGATTTCAGGAGCTTCCGAACACGAAAATACGATCCGTTTGAAGTTTCGGAAAGATGATACGAAGGGCTACGACATACTTTAATCCTTTAATTTAGTGAATAGGTCTAATAGGTTTCAAGTAGAAAACTGGCTATACGACATAAGCATTTTGTGTATCCTATAAGCCTATGTAGTATGGATATCAAGTAAATATAGGTATCATAGGTTGTCAAGTATATGTATGATATAGTACATATATATATTATTGTTAGGTAATATGTGTTAGTGTTGATACAAGTGGTTATCAAGTAGGCCAAGTATAGATAAGTTATGTGTTAAGGTATTAAAGTTTTGGACAAGGTACTAGTATGATACTTGGATACCATGAGGATATTGGTATCACTCAAGTATCATGAGTAAGGATAAGTGAGTTTTGGGACTTGAGTATGGTATCCTATTTGGTATCATGTTTTTTTTTGTGTCTATTTCTTGAGGCCACCAGCTTGGGACCGTGGCTGCCCCGCGACCACCCAGCCATCCTATGCCTACGAAGGGCTCGAACTTGGGACCTACCCCAAGTATTAGTATTAGAGTTAGTTGGATAAGTATCAAGGAGGATAAGGTATTGGTCAAGATACTAAAATATTGGATATTAGAACTAGGTAGTAGATAATATCAATATGTCAATGCCAAGAGTAGGATGAGTGAGTAAATACGTGTATGATTGGTAGGGTATGGTAAGCATAGGGTATCCTGGGATAATTTTGATAGGTAATAAAACAGAAGGGTATATTGATATATAGGTTTATAGGTAAACATATTGATATAATCTACAGGTATACATGTCATAGGGTAAGGATATAGATATCTTGATATCAACTGTAGGTAACCTAGGATACATATTTATGCATATATGTATTAAACATCGAAGGTAAATATAAGAAACATAGAAGATATATATATATATATATATATATATATATATATATATATATATATATATATATATATATATATATATATATATATATGAGTAAGGAAGTAACCTAACACCATAGGTATTATAGACAAACAAGTGTGAGGATATAGTAATGGGTAAATGGTTAGCAATATGGGTAAATGACATATTGGTATATGTTATGGATAGGTAAAGGCAAGGATATATCTAATAGGCATTTGGTACATCCATGGATATATAAAGGATAAATTGGCTAAGGTAATCCTAGATAGTAGGTAACTAGTAGAGATGTAAGATATATGTATTGATACTTTGTAATATTAGTTTGTATAATTAATACCTTCAAGGTATAGACTTAGAAATAAGGTATTGACGAGTATAGACTAGAAAATCTAGTTTACCTTAGGTATTGACCCTAAAACTAAGGTATTAACTAATAATTAATGTATTTTAGATACATGCTAAGGTATTAGGTAAATATGTGAACGGATTAAGATACCGTGATACGTGATAAGGTAAATAGCTATAGGTCAAGGTATTGCTAAAAAATATAGGTAGAAGTATATATTAGGGTAATATATGCTAGAAACTTATTAGTATAGCCTATAAACCTAGTATTAGCCTGGTATTAACTAGTATTGACTAGTTTGACCTAGTTAGTACCTAAAAACCAAATAGTGACTTGTTAAGACCAAGTATAACTTTATAAACCTTGTAAATAGGTAAAATCAACCTATAAACTAGGAAATGACCTAGTTTGACTGTGTTAAACTATATTTGACATAGTTTGACTTCCATGACCTAAAATTTACCTAGAAATCACATTTTAATTTTGATATCAATGATTATCACTCAAAAACACCAAATTAACATTGAAATTCTATATTAGGTCTTCGAGGCACCATATTAGATACTGTTGATACTTCACACCGGATGTCAGGTGAGTACATTCTCTGATAATTTTATGTTTTATGATATCTTCTATGTTTCTTGTATTTAGTGTAGATATTCATGATTTTTTGACACATTGGTTACACGGATTGGTATTGTGTGGATCTCGTCATGAGATGTTATTCCTTGTATATCTTGGTGTATCTTGTGCAAGCCTTGTTGTTATTTTTGTGCATTTTATGGATATCGATTCATGTGAAGGCTCGCGACCTTCTCAGAAAATCCCGTGTCATAACATACCATAGTTGGATCTACTATACTACTCGGGGGCAGGAGGTTTTAGCGTAGATATGTGATCAATACCCTCCTTGTATCAAGTGTTGAACCTTGAATAGTGTTAATCATACACCGCACGTATAATTAACCAGGCCATAAACTCCTATATTAAATTCCTAAGCCGATCACATATTGAAACTAGTACTCACTCACATAGATATTATTTTATTCTTGTACATGATATATCCTGTTCTTTTGCTCTTACACTCATTTACAGTTTTTACTTATATCTTTCTATGTTCATGTACATGTTGCTTCCCTTGTATATTCTCTCTATTTACTGCTATATTATCTTTATCATTTTTCTGGAACTATTACTAAAGATGTACTTCGCTCCAATCCTGACTGAATATATTTTTTTAGATAATTTAGATGGCGGTTATCCTATCTACTATGGCCCACATGATGTAGTAGACGTAGACCAAGAGATACTGATTAAGGAGGGTTTAGCTCCAGCTGAGGAGGCTTTATTAGCGACTCAGTTAGACTAGATTGTACTGGATTTATCTCCAGCTTTATGACTCTGACATGTTATTATTTTGAGACTGTTGTTATTGGAAATAGATGACTCTTAGACTCATTGTGGACTTATATTATGTTATGTTAGACTCTTTGATATTTCATATCATGTCATTATCTTTATCGTGCCATTTGTATTCCTTTTAGTCATTATGATTGAGTATGAATATTATCATTATTTGTCCTCCGTTTGGAGTTGAGATATCTTGACAGGTTTTGATATTTATATTGTGAGTTAGTATAGTAGACCTAGACATAGTTCTATCGCTGATACTGCGGCCTAGTCTGGGCGTTGTCTCGCACTCGTGTCCCTACATCGGGTGTGGGTTTTGACACATATGGTCAGTCGGAGCGCACGATTCAAACTCTTAAGGTTATTTTACGATCCTGTAGTGGAGTTTTTCTACAATAATAGTTTCCAGGCCATTATCCAAATGGCACCATTTAAGGCACTTTATGGCATGAAGTGCAGATCCTCTTTAGCCTGGGATGATATAGGCGAGAGACAGATGCTTGGTCCAGAAATGGTTACTCAGACTATCGAGGTGGTCAGACAAGTTAGGGATCATCTTCGAGTTGCCCAAGATTGTCAGCACCGTTAGGCTGATTCTCATTGGCGTCCTCTTGAGTTTTCTATCGACAATCATGTATTCCTTAGGATCTCGCTTATCCGTGGCGTCACTCGATTCGGTGTACGAGGAAAGCTTAGTCCAACGTATATAGGGCCGTTTGATATTCTCGAGCAAGTAGGTGATGTTTCCTATCGTCTCGCTCTTTCGCCGTTGTTATATAAAGTACATAATGTGTTCCATATATCCCAACTGTGACGGTATATTTCGGATCCGAGCCATATCCTTGATCATTCGAAATTGGTGGTTGGTACCAACCTTTCGTATGAGGAAAGGCCCGTATCCATATTGGACCTAAGAGAGAAGGTACTCAAGAACAAGATTATTAGTTTAGTCCGTGTCGCTTCGGATCATCATACTTTGGATGAGTCAAGCTGGGAACGTGAGGATGACATCCGATCACGATATCCATACATGTTTGACTCATAAGGTTTAATATCTTTTTTATGCCTTATGCCCTGAATTTCTTGCTTGCATGAATGATTGCTTGATTGACTGCTAGACATAGATTGCTTGTAGTTAGTATAGCTTGTCTCGACACCTCTAGCCTCTTGATTAAATTTCAAGGACATAATTCTTTTAAGGTAGGTAGAATTGTCACTCCTATTTTTCGTTATACGTATTTTTAGTATACATGTACAGAATTTTAACATTTGTCAGGTGACCCATATTTAGACTTGTCTTGCTCAGTCATGGCTTGGTTTAGTCTTGGTTTGATCTAGCTAGTTTTGGTTTGGTTCACCTTGGTTCTTCATGACATGTGTCTTGGCTTGGTTTGGTTTGGGTTGGTTTAGCATGACTTGACTTAGTATTTATAGCAACTTCTTCTCTCTCCTCTCATTAATTTCATTAACTCTTTTTCTCTCCACCTCCATTACTCCACCAACCTAAGGCAAGTCTACCTTGCTCTATGGAGGTCATGATGGATCTTCATTTGTGATTGTTCTATTCTCTTTCTTGTATGATTCTAAGCATCTTTAAAACTTAAAATATTTGGTTTTGATAGATAGATTTTTGTAGATCTAGGTTTTAAGTTTTTTTATTTTTTTTGGTTTTGATCTCTACAAAGTTGTTATTTCCAAAAACTAATAGTTCCATGTTATGGGTAATTCAATTCTACCCAATTTTGGCTTTTGAATCGCATGATTTTGATTTATTTTAAAAAAATTATGGTCGTTCTCATGTTTATGGTCCCCGTACATCTTCGGTGCTGCTGGGACGATGAACAGTGCCGTGCGCGTGCTTCGATTGCCGCGTGCCGTGCATCTGCGCTCCGTATGCCATTGCCAGTTTGGTCCACGTTTTTCTCTTGTCACGTGCTGTGCATCCGTGCCCCGCACCCTATGGCTAGTTTTGTCCATGCGAGCCCGCGTATTTCGTTTGACATGCGTTCGCGTGCCATCGTGTTTCGCTTGCTGCGTGCTGCATATTTTGCGTGCCTCATGCTCGTGCATTTTGCTTGTCGTGAGCCCGTACGGCGTACGTGTTTCGCTTGCCTCGCGCCGTGCATCCGCGCCCGTGCATTTTGCGTGATGCGTGCCCGCGTATTGTGTTTGCTGTGCGCCTGTGCATTTCATTTTTCGTACGCCCGCATGCCGTGCGTGTTTCGCTTGCCATGTGCCACGCGCCGTAGATCCGTGCCCCGTGCGTCGTGGCCAGTTTTGTCCATGCACGCGTCGTGCCCGCGCATTTTGTTTGTCGTGCGTCCGCGTACCGTGCATCCATGCCCCGCACGCCGTGGCCTATTTTGTCCATGCACTTCTCATGCCCGTACGCGAATCTCTGTCGCACGATCTCTAAATGACTATTTTTTCCTGTTTATGCTGTTTTGTAGCTAGAATAATGTAAAACTCAAAACATGAAAGTTGTAAATCTTCATCTTGGCTTCAAGAGTCTTCCTGTCTCACTTTAACTTGAGTTCATATGCGACTAATAGTTTCAATCATCTAGAGATGTTAACTATTTTAATACAAATTTCTCGTATTTTATGATATGGAGGTTCTTAATCTTCTTTGCATATTTTCTGTACTTGGCTTAAATTACGACAACCCAACTTGATAATCTTGGGGTAGGAACATGAACTTGAACATAGAGCTGTCAAGACAGGCCGGCGGGGCGGGCCGGCCCGTACACACCATAACCCACCATTTGGCGGGACGGGGCGGGCCGACCCACCATTTTGGCGGGCTGGAAAAATTCCAACCCAGCCCAACCCACCGGCGGGCCGGCCCACTTAATTTTTTTTAATTATTGTTTAGTTTCTTAAAAGGAAAAAAAATCATATATATAATATTTTCTACTCACTCTCATATGCATCAAATTACAAGTAAAATACAAGAAACATTATAATAGTGGATATTTCTTTAAAACACCTTCATTCATGTAAATAAATGACCAAATTTAATATTTTATACGTCATTACTTGCATTAAATGAGAATTTTTATTATTTATAATACATATCTCATATATATGCTAAATAAAAAATTAAAATTTTTATATGAAAATAGATGGCGAGCCAACCCACTTGGCTCGCGGGCTAGCCCACCGCGGGGCGGGCTACTAGCGGGCCAGCCCACCTAGGCCCGCCTGTTTGGCGGGCTCCTAAATGCACGGCCCAACCCACCTTTTTGGCGGGCGGGGCGGGTCGGACCAACGGGCTTAGCCCCTTTTGACAGCTCTACTTGAACATGATAATATTATCCCGTCTTGATAATCTTGATAGTGGTCCATCGAGGTGCACTCCTGACAAGTATTCTTGATATAATAAGTAAACTTGACACGACATGTATAACCTTGATTTCTATTGTGACAGCTATTTTCTGTCTTGCTAGTGTAACTCCTGTCTTGACTCCATAGTTGATTTTTCGATTATGGTTGTACAAGCTACATGTCTTGTCTTGCATCATGTCTAGGACATGGATTCCTGGTTAGCACGGTCAGGGATTTATAATAAATCTGACTAGGTTTAATGACTAGATTGATCAAGTAGCTCATATAGAGAAATTTCCATTTACAGATGATCCCGTTATCCCGGCCACACCTGTGGACTTGTAGTCTGTCGTCGAGTAGGGCGCATTTTCAGCACACTGTCATGTGTTGTACTTCTTGCATCCTAAGTACTCAAGTACACCAGAAATCCTGATAACTCTCATAAATTGATAACTCTCATAACTTTTGCCTGGATAGCTTGGATAGTCTGTAGGGCTTGTGACTCGGGAATATCTTAACTATATCTTGTTAGTAAATAGGCCTGTGATAACCCTAGTTAGCTAATGATAGCAAGCCGTAGGACTTGATTGGCCATGCCTGAATGATTGTCTCATGATTAACATGGGAATTATATTTCGCGTCTTGTTCTTCCTGATGCAAGCAAGTATGTTCATTTAACTCTTGTCATTCATGTTATTATAATTATGTTCTCATATAAGTTCTTTTATATGCTAGTTTTAGTTCATAAGTGGAGGCTCCCTTGTGGTTCTTGCTCTTAATGGGGTCTGACCCAACTAGTTTTGTATGGCCAAACTTTGGAGTGATACCCGAGGATCTAACTGCTTTCCAGCCAGACGGTGAACATCAGAAGTAACCATGGCAACGAGTGGGTTTCTTATTTTGTTCTTCCACTCTACTGTAACTTATTTTTTTGAGGCGTTTAGCCATCGAGCATGTGTTAACTCGTGTTGCAACTTTATTTATGTCTGCCTAAGGGCTGTAACATGATTGACAAATCCTAGGATTGATCATGTATGACTTAACTCTTGCTAGTCTTCGCATTTTGTATGACTAGCTTCATGATCATCTGAATATGTAATGTTTGGGATGCCTTACTTTTGTATGTCTGATGATCTAACATCTTGTAATATCTATTTGCTTGCTTGAGATTGAGACACTAGGCTTGTTCTTGACCATAAGAGACTGATGGATTGTAGATTAACCCTCTTGCATCTAGATAGCCGTGACCGTATTGCGAAGTGTGTTGCACTCTAATATACATAGCTGGCTATGTCTGTTCCCCGCTCTCCAGTATTCTAGTTCTGTGATGTGACAAACACCCCATCTCGACTGTCCATATTTGAGTTACTCCGTTTCTCTAAAGATACATGGGAAGCACTGAGTGGGCGCTGCAGCATGTCGACTCATATTTGTCTCAGATAGCAAAACCTGATGATGACCCCGCGACTTGTCCTCATTGTCATAGTGCATCAGAGAAGATTCCTAACATCACCTTTACTCAAGGGGACATATTTTTGGAGAACAACCGCAATGACAGACCCTTATACTATACAGGGTATGTCGGGGCTTGTAAGGTGGATCGCATTCAAATTGATCCTGGCTAATTTATAAGGTGATTCAAAGTTTGCTTCAGTTGTTGGGAATCCCAATACACAAGTTGTCACCTACTTCCACTACCATTACTGGCTTCAATGCTGGACGGAGTCATCCTCTGGGAAAAATCCGTTTCAAATGTCAGATTAAAAATCTCTGGACTGAAGTTACATGTTATGTGATTGATGCCAATGTATCCTACAATGTCTTGTTAGGACGACCGTGGATACATGACAACCTTATAGTCCTATCTATTCTTCATCAAAACTTCAAATATGTGAATGAAGGAGTAGTATGTACAAAATTTGCAGACGTCGATCATTTCAAGGGGGTCGAGGTCTACTTCTCTAATACAAGGCTATATAAACCTTTGGATCAAAGACCCTCTCATGATGAACTATCGCATCTAGTTGTGGGCAAAGAAGTAGATGCTAGGGACGAAGTAGAAGAAGCATCTACCGATCAAACAGTGGAAAAACCTCTATCCATATACTTGAAAGGCCCTGTGTGGAAGGAGCCAGTTGAAGAACCCTTGGCAATATACTTGAAGGGTCCTATATTAGAGTTTCACAGGAGACTCTGTCAGGGGGTATTAGGCCTTTTGTTGTGACTTAAGCAAGAGCAAAACCAACATCAAGACAGAAGAACCTCTAGTAATTGATCTTAGGATATAGAAAGAGGAACCATTGGTGATCGACCTAAGGACTAAGAAGGAAGAACCATTTTTAGTTGATCTTCGTCGAAGCAAGCATCCAGTTCAACTGAATGAACCCTTTGTAATCGATCTGGCTCATGCTGTCATTGCTGCAGAAGTAAGTATTGTAAATAAACCTCCGTGTATCAAACTTCTCGAGGATATTTTCTCGAAAGAAGAAATCATGTACATACCTAATAAAAGAGGTTCTGCTTTTGATTATTTTGGTGTTCCTGTAACTGGATTAAGAACTATCGACTCTTTGTGTTCACTTATCATGGACACAAAGCTGTTATTGCCTATGTCTATTTCTTCTAAAGATAGTACTACATGTCTACTATATGAAGATTCTTATTTTGAAGTACCGGCTAAGTAAATTGGTGAAACATCTATTAAATTTGGCCGGACCGGGTTCATAAAGAAGCTTTGGTCAACGATCCTAAACCTGATTATGGTAAAATATAATTATATTGATATACTCCTCAAGCGAAGAATATCATTCAAAGAATGGACTATGACTTAAATAGCCAGCAAGGCCTCAACTTTGGTAAAGGCCGCCGTGTACCATTGCGTATCCCAACTCCAAAAGAGAAACCGCAAGACTACTTCCAGCGTACTCGATCGGGACTGGTATATGTAACTCCTCAAACTATACCAGAAATTTCAGATGAAGAAGATAATGATACATGTTCTCATTCTTTCAATTTTTTACTATAGGATTCAGATCATAGTATTGGAGCAGTATTTAAAGATGTCTTCTCAGTTTATATGATATTTGGTGATCAAACAGAGGATGATGATCTTTTTATGGAACCTTTTGAAGTCGAACCATGGGCTCAACAGCTTGACATCCAATGGAAAATGCGATTGAACAACACGAGCCTTCTACTTGTTTCAACAGAAAAAGAGTCCGAGAAATGTAAGATCTTTTGTATTATTGTAAACAGAAGTACAACGAGAATCTTAAACAAGAATTCCAAGTACAAAAAAATTCGGGGATTGGGGAGATTGAGATTAAGTCTACTTCGACTTTTTTACTCCGTGGACGATCTGATGCCGTTGTTATTGAAGCATGGTTGTTGATGAACTCTTTGTAGCAAAGGAAACTTTATCACTAAAAGCTCTCACTTTCTCTTTGAAAGTTCTTAGCAAAGAAGCTGTAGTCTCTCCTTATGCATGCTCTGTTTGTGTGTGTTTTACGAGGAAGAAACTATCCTCTACGTATAGCTTTTCTTCACTGGAATAGCTATGTGCACATGTGTCGAAAATACACCATCTTCTGCCATAGAGATGCATAAAATTGAATAGGCACATGAACCTTAGAGGATAGTGGGGAGTGAACGTGCTCGAGAATTACGTATAGCTCACCACATGTTTTGAGATGTGTTACACGAAATACTGCAATATCGGTACACGATTTGTTTGGTGAAGATCAGCTATGCGTCAAATATTGTTAGACGCATAACAATCGGTTGCTTACTGCAAAATAACAACTTTTCTTTGAGTCACTATGAATTAGTCAACACTGGAACGCATATCTTCTCCAATTTCTTATGTCAAAATACTAATCTGGAAGTAAACGCATACAATGGCTTCCTTTACAGCTGGCCAAGTATAATGATGAGGATGACGAAATCACTGACATCTTTCTCATAGTCCGAATACTGCACACTGCTCGAGAATTGCCTCTTCACACAAGAGACAAAAGTATATCATGCGTCTGAATAGACCATGCGTCTATATGGCCAGCTTCTTAACATGTGTCTTCATTTTCTAGCAGCTTGTAACTTTAGGCACATTTATGCTTTGGATGCATAACATCTATGCATCTTTTTTTTAAATATTTTACATGCTTCTATAGGACCCCCTTCAAAGTTTTTTAAAACATGAACAAGATTTGAAATACTTTGAATAAGAAGCATGGAAGAGAGAAAGGATTCTGGATTCTGTTACATAGAGCTTTAGACGTATTAGGTCGCTTGCCAGAGTGTCATTTGCTTTGACTGAATCCTTCAACATCCAAACTGTCTTTGAAATTTGAGGCAGCCATTTCTGGCAATTGCTTGGATCGAGGCTAAGTCAACTTATCCCGCAATTTTAGGAACAGAAAATCATGCGATAGTTAATGTTGAGCTGACCTCTTCGTCTAGAATCAAGTCGTATAGTATCTTACCGCGTAGCGAGTCTTCGACCCTATAAATATGACATAACTTTGACAGAATTTTTCATCATCATTTTTAACCATGCATTTGCTGATTAACACTTCAGCGAACTTGTGCAGACTTGTGAGGAGATTGAGCATCACCTTGCTGAGAACACTGCTCTTTAGTTATGCTAGGAGTCGAGAAAAGGACCAATCTTCAAAAGGTAAACTTTTTTGAAGTATGCTTCTTCTTTTCTTCACCGATCACTTCTTTTGCACACGAAGTCTTATAATGATGATTTTCTCTTTGATCATATACACAACATATATTTGAAGTACATAGTTACACTTATAGAGATGTGCACTATAAAAATAGGAATTGCACTGCACAATTAGGCAAGACTGTCAAGATTGTGCCGTTCAAGGAGTACTGCTGCCATTCTTAGGCGCATAATTCTTTTACAGTTTCCCATGCATCCTTTGCTGCTATATAGTAAAACTGAGTTTATGTGCCAAACTTTATTTTGAACTTGTCATACTTTCAGGATACTCCTTGGATGACTGGAGCTCAGATGGAGCTTGGAAGAACATCATAACATGTCTTATTCGACATGATTCAGCATATTATGTGGAGGACCTTTGCAGTCTTGGGACCCAGCTAGTTGTCTGCGTCCACCTAACGAGGCTTACAACTGGCTGGTTTTACTGTCGTAGCATCTGTGATGCAATTGGGTTTGAATCCCAATCAAAATACTGTCGATGATTGACAGTGTTGGCAGTCGACAAAGGCCATGAGAGGCAAGCAGACAGAGAAGGTCCCGGGCCTTCGTCCAGTTTTGGATTTTTCTGCTAAAACATCTTGTCACACCCCAGATGCAAAATAATGGAGAGCGGGGATGAAACAAAGCCAGCTACGTATATCAGAGTATGCCAGTACCCCGAGATACAGTCAAAGCTGTCAAGAAGACAAGTGGGTGGACTCGAGCATGCCACTGATGACACCTAAGGTCAGACAAGTCCTATATCAATCTAATAACACAAGAAGCAATAAAGAGTAAATCACATATGATATGGATAATGCGTCCCAAACACAAATGGATGCATAATCATGAGAGCTGACATAATGAAAAGAAACATCAACTGAATACATAGTAAACTAGCCGCGGTCCAGAATATACATCCATGTCGTCTAGAGATGGAGGGAACAAAACCCATATACAAGGACTAACACATGCCCTTGGCTAAATACCACCAAATAAAAGTACAAGAATGGAGTCGAAGATAAAGGTAACTCACTCGCTAATCCGTGTCGGTCCTCTGAGTGCGAACCATCCGGAAAAGAAGACAGTAGATCCTCGAGATGAACTATGGAACCTGGCCATACAAAACCAGTGGGGTCAGAACCCCAAATAGCAAGTACCACAAGAAAAGCTCGAGGTGAATGACAAAGTCCAACAACAACACAACAACATAATGACAGATATAAATAAATGCGGGTCAAAACTAGCGTGTTACCAATGCACATATCTCGAGAAATATAAATGATTGAATGGAAATACTGAACAATATAGCTATGGAACAGAATATAGCCGATGAGCAACAAGGGACCTAGGAACTACTCGAAGTCGGAGCCACAACCCTTAAACCAAACAAGGATCGGGGTTGTAGATCTTTTCCAAGCAGAACTTAGCCTCTGGCCACTCATTGGCATAAAAAGCATATAAAGTAACACACAACCAAAAGTGCACGGCCAATCATTGCCTACGGCTTGCTATCATTAACTAGCTAGGGTTATCACAATCCTAATTACTAGTATACAAGTTGAGGATCTTTGTAACTACCTGACTGCAGATACCTGGATGTCCAGGGGTACGAGTAACTTGTGCATCTATTACCCAACAAGACTGCTGGAAAATAATACGTGTCTTGAACTTATAGCATGAACAACCATAACATATACTTGTAAAAGAAAATATATATTTGACTGTGCCGCAACCCGGCACGACGTATGACTCAAAGTAACATATGAAACATATAACTAACTGTGCCGCAACCTGGCACGACATATGACTCGATTGTGTATCAATACGCACAAACTTGGTAGGTCATGGAGTCCTTGCCTAGCAGGGTTAAGCCATGCCTCATGGGGCCCTTGGAGCTCGGGGTTGGTAGTGCGAATTTCCTCCTACAATGATCTACTTGAATTTACTAGTCAATTATCTTATCATATTCATGTTAAATTCTCAAGTCGTGGACACTCAAGAATTTCCTAAGATGGCGTGTGCTATGTACGAGTAATTCGTAAGTTATCACTTGCGAACATCCCCGTACTAACATCAGGTGATAAACGGAACAATACTCACACTCAATTGTCTAGTGCCAAGATGCAATGGATTAAATATTTAACAAGCTATATCCACGGTGTGAAGGAAGAACATGCATTCAAATCTCAATCTAGAAGCCAATTAGGAAATAAATACTGGAGTGCGCTACTACGAGCCATTATATAGAATCTAAATTAGTACATGAATGCTCTACTACGAGCTACTATCTAGAATCTGGACAATGGAATAATGCCTGAACATAAGCCTATGTCATGCATACATGGTGTACAATCACTTTCAATCAATACAACAATACTTGAGCTTGCTAAGATATCATTTCAATCGAAGAAAATAGCAAAAAAACGGATAAAATAGCTCAAATCATCCTAAAACAGCCAAAATTGGTATACTAAAAGTATATAGCAGTATAACGGCGGTAGTCCGGCCAAAAGACAGAGTTTGGGGGGTATAAATTCGGTATTTCGTCGGAATACACCGGTATATTGTCGGAATTCTATTTTTCTAGACAGCAACGAAATTCCAGAATTTGCCAAAACTTGTTTCGGCCATAAAAGTTTTATTTTAAATCGAAATTCGGATTTTTAAAAGTCAAAATTGTATAGAATTGAATTTCCTACAACATGGAAGCATTAGTTTTTACTGATTTTTAAAAATTGATAGATGAATACCTCAAAATACTCAAAAATTATATCTAGAAACTCAGATCTACACAGTACCACCGATGAAAACCAAAAATGCTGTATACTAAGGATGTTAGCAATATAGAGAAGCATATTATAGAATAATAAAACTTTAATTTCTATAGAAAACCAAAAATGAAACATGGTCATATCACTTTGAGCAAGATGTACTTACCTAGGTTTTAGCAACCAAGCCAAAGCTTTTACTCCTCCTAGGGGGTTAGACACCACACCCAAGGCCTTAAGGCCAGCTCCTATGCACAGCCCAAGGGGAGAGAAGAGAAGAGGAAAGGAAGAGAGAGTGAGGAGAATGAAAAGAGAGAGGAGAGAGAAAATCAAGGGATATATATAAAAGGGGTAAATTAATCGTAATCGTTGGATCGCGATCCGCGACTCAATCTAAAGCGATCTCGTTCGTTGAAAGAAAACCATATATCCAATGGATAATAGGGTGCTTCGACACTATTTACCAAAATATCTAAACACTATTTACGAAAATATCTAAACCACTATTCATCAAAATATCCAAAATATTATTCATCAAAATATCTATAATCAAAAATATCTAAATGTGAAAAATATCCCCGGGACGGTATACTGTCGGTACACACTGGAACACCGTCGGTATGCCGGTCAAGAAGAAATTTTATAATTTGCAAAAAGTTTTAAACCATTTCAAAAACCAAGAAAGTATGAAATATACTACAAAATACGTATCCGTATATAAATATCGATACCGTGAGTCGAGTCTCACACATACTGCCAAAAAAATAGAGGGGAGCCCATGCTGGTAGATGCACTAACATGTGACTCAAGTTCGGCACTTCTACGAGAATGCAAGGTTCATAGAAACTAGCCTAAGGGAGTGCTCACCCTCTTGATGTTTTCCTCCAGTGCAACATTTTCTATATTCTATGACTTGCACTGATAGAGGACCTGATGGAGGAGACTTAGGATGTAATTGTTCTCCATCAGAAATGACCACGACTTTAGAATGAAAATCTAGAATGTAATAGATCTCCATCATATGTAATCATGATTTTGTTAATAAGAGTTCTTATTGTCACGACCCGCTCCCGAATAATCGGACACAAGTCGGACTCGCCCAGCCTTCATCGTTAGACACGACGAAGTAAGCTGTACCAATCTAGGAAAATCTAACCAGATAATCAGAAATAAGTATATAACACGGCATCTATAAATGATCCCAGAAGGATCACCGTAATCCACAAATCCATATATCATAAATGTACTAGTCCTCAAGAATGAAATGTACTATGAACTCTAAAACATATCTATGAGTAAAGCTAAACAGTCTAAACCTGAAGCCTCTAGCTAAATCATGTCTCCATCCTGCTCAGCTAAAGTCCCGGGCTCTGGCCCATATGGTAGAATGATATACTACAAGTATACCTGCAACATATCCAGTCAGGAGCGGAGCAAAGTACAGTTCTAGGTAATGAACAAGAACATCATGATATGGAAATGAGTACAGGAGAACATGAATACAGGAAATGAACATGAAAGTACATGAATGTAGTACAGAAAATAAAGTACAGGAACTATAGTACAGGAATATAAAGTACATGAAATATAAAGTACAAGAAATATAATGTACAGGAAAGAAACTATAATCCTGAAGTACAAGACATGACAAGTGCACCTTGTTTGAAATACAAATAGCTCATGTGACCGGCTGGGGTGAGTACAGGAGCATGTACAGGAGTACATGAATATGGTACGGCTTAGGGCCCGCGTGCACGATACGAGGCCTAAGCTATCTACATGAATATAGTAACCGGGGTTTCGTCACATGGCTAGTGTATTTCCCCACCCGACACAAGTAAATACAAGAACATGGAATACAGGAGTACAGGGGTAGGATATCGTGTCATGACGTATCACAAGAGAGGTACAAGATATGTAAATGTACAAGACCATAGAAAAGTACTTGCCTTGCTCCGAAAAATCAACTGTACTAGATAGAGCTGGATGTCCTCCTGTTTACTTAATAGGTATAATTTGGTTAACAATTAATACTACTCTAGCTATTTTAGGTTAAATAACATAATCTAATTATCCAGTACATTATCTATATTTAATAAGAAGTTTAAACTTTATTAGAAGCATCACTTAAAAAAATTTAGACTATTTTTTATATGAAAATTATCTATTTCAAAAATATTCACAAATATTACTTAATAGAGTTTAGATAATATTCCCCTAAACCATCAGTTAAGACAATCGACCACAATTATAGCAAACATATTATAACTCTAGTGTTTGCAAAGTACCAAAAATGGTTATCCAACTCAGACCCACTGTTAATGGTCACAACTAAACCTGTTCATTCCAACCCAATTCTACTACTAGCAATCTGAATAAAAGCTAAGAGGATAGCAATACCACCACCATACTCAACCTAGCTGTACACAACCTCTAAATTTTACTTGTTCAACCCTATTAACCATTCTTCACAAGTTCATAACAAATTCAGATTTACTGAACAGAACTTAAATCCACATTGTGAGGAATTCCTACTTGATAAAGAGAAGAATAAATCAAAGAGTTCTCATAAGGAATTTAAATTAAGATTAACTCTCTCTGAATCATATAGGCTAGAAGACCTAGAATTCCAAAGAAAGTTATTACACAACCAAACCACCTGTAGCTCTCATAATCGATCAATTTGGCAACTCCAACACAGAAACTCCAAATAGAAATACAAACCAAAATAGGAAACAGCTTGTAAAGAATATACAATCAGTGAAACAAAATCAAGATAAGGATTTAAACATAGTAATCAATAAAATCTGCTACCAAAGACTTCAGGTATCAGCCCTTTCCTCCAACAGACACGCGGTCGCATGATCAGAGACGATCAACACTTGGACACAGCTACCAATTCAGCACCCGACCTTAACGGCACTCGGACACGCAACCCCACGTCCAAAAGCAGACACGAACACACGCGCAACACATGAAACGATCACAACACAGCTTAGATTATGACCCAAATCAACCAGACATTAGTGCAGAATGAAAGGAATTAAGTTAGGGAGTTACCTGAAGAATTCTAATTCAGAACAAAAACTCGATCAATATAACCCGGATACTGCTCCTAAGTCCCGCTACACACACGCGTCAGAATAATCCAAAGAGTAGAGAACCAGTCAAAAAATAGGGATGAACTCAACTACAACGGAACAACAAAATTGCTTCAAACTTACCAACACACTCTCGCAGTCGTTCCAAATATTAGAATTGATCACCCGAAAATCCAAAATTCTAAATCTAATAAAATAGAAATAAACAACAGTTGGTCACTCTCAACTTAGAGCTGAAAACAAGAAGGATGGAACTCGAGACTCACCGAAAGTGACGATCAACCCGACAGTGATGATAGACCAAAGTGATCGACCAGAGTAAAGTTTGAACCGCCGGCTCAACGATGATAAAAATCCAACAGATCGTCTCCGATCTGTACATGTGGACATCGATCACGCTCTCGAGAATAAAGGATTATGAATTGAAACAAAATTTCTAAGAGATTCGAGTAGGAACTCACCCGCGACTCGTCACTGAGCAAATCACCGGAGTAGAGCGCGTCCGTCGTTCGCCAATAAAGAAATCGAACTGCCGACGAGCTCTAGAAGAGGAATCGTCGCCCGTCGCTGCCGAGTACAGAGAATCGAGCCGCAATCCATACACGTGTGGTCAACGTCGTTGAGGGCCTCGTCGTAAACCGATCATCCACCGAGAAGAACGCCGGACGCCAACGTCAAAGTCGTAGGAAAATATAGGATTAGTCAAAAATTTTGGGGAACCAGAGAGAAGAAGAAGTGGTGCTCTGAAATTTCAGAGAGGAATGAAAATAATGGCTTCTCTCTCTCAACCAAAATAAAGTAAAAATGTAAATTTTATACTTAAGCCCTCCTGCCACTAAAGCTTTTCGAATCAGTCCTAATCTTAAACAAAATTTTCAAAAACCACCCTTTCCTTTTCACTAATTACAAGATCTGATAAAATTCAGTTGGAAAGTTGTTTTAAAAATAAATGGGGACCACTAAATTAGTTGTAACAAACTTTTGAATTTAAAAATATTCCTGCTCCCAATTTATTTCCCTCCAAAATTTTCATGTAGTATATATTAATAGGAAAAAGAAATAAAGTATTATTATTAAAATTTAAATTCCACTAAAAATGGGAAGAATGGAGTTACAAATCTCGTCCTCGAAATTCGACGACCCACAAAATAAATCTCAGTAATCATAAAAGAGATTCAAATACCAGTCATTTATTGAAATCAGATTTTTTGAACACTAGAATACAATCAAGCAAACAAGCTAGGATAGCGCTCTCGCATTTCGTTCTCGTGCTCCCATGTGAACTCTTTCGGGGAGTGATGTCTCCACATGACGCGGACAAGTGGAATAGTCTGGTTCCGCAGGCGCTTCTCCTTTCGATCAAGGATCTCCACTGGCTGCTCCTCGTAGGTCAAGCTCGGACCCACCTCTAGCTCTGAATAGTCCACCACATGGCTCGGATCTGGAATGTAGTATCGAAGCTGGGACACATAGAAAATGTCATGCACTCCCTCCAAGCTAGCTAGAAGCGCTAGTCGGTATGCCACCTCGCCAATCCGTGTCGTCACGTCGAAAGGCCCGATGAATCTCGGACTGAGCTTCCCGCCTCTGCCAAAGCGAATGATGCCCCTAGTCGACAAGATCTTCAGGAATACTCTATCTCCAACTGTGAACTCCAGTGGCCGTCTGCTGATGTCCGCACAGTTCTTCTGTCGATCCTGTGCAACTCTGAGATGCTCCGTGAGCCTTGAGACCCTGTACGATAATTACACACAAGAAGTTAGAATAACACGATCTAACAATAATCAAGAATCAAATAGGCACGAGATAGAATAAAGTTTTAATTACAACTTAGAGGAGCAAAATCATGAAGACAACTATTAAGTACGATAAAAATTGATAGTTTAACACAAGTGGACTAGGACAAGATAGAAAAATCATGGTCAGATAGACATGATTTAAGATCGAGGTTTAGACAAGACCAAACAAAGTATGGAATCAAAATTTGGCAATGTACAATTTTGAGAAATTTAATGATCTAACGATAAAATGCTAGAAGGAAAATTAGCAAGGGTTGATTGAGGAAACGTACAAAATACTCAGGAGGTACGGTATCAAATCAGGATAAACGTGCAAGGATTTGTGATTCTCGAAAACCAATAATCATATGAAAATGGAATATAGTCTCCATGGTATTCAAGAACATATAGGTATTTGAAATTACTTTGCTTAAAATCCCGACCCCGCCAGTATATATCTGACTGCAGTGGACTTTCGGCTCCGTGACTCAAATAACAATACGTTAACAAATATTCTGTCAACCTTATCCATTTTCTAATAATCATTGACGAAACAACCCAAGAGATCAAATTATGAAGAATATGACAAAGTCTCAATAATACTCAAAGACCTATGAATGTCTGAAATTACTTCAACTTAGAGTCCCTGCTTCGCCAGTGCGCTACTGGCTGCAGTGAACCCTCAGTATCCGTAGTTCTGATAATGACTGCAGTGCGCAACTGCCACGCCCCAGTAGATCATCGAATAGTCTCTCAACATTGTCCATAGGGATTAAAATTTCAAAGAATCCAAAATGAGTTTCAATAGTCCGAGTCACAAAAATGGTGAGGTTATCTGTCTTATAGAATACAAGGATTTATTAGGTACTAAGAAGCAACACAGAATCCAATCAAAGAGTAGTGAGTACAAAAAGGCAACCAGGGAAATTTAGAATCTTGAACATGGAATCGAAGTTTCAAATAGTAACCAAAATCTCAAAGAATTCGGGATGATAACAAGATCCCGTATATGGAACGTAATCCTGGGTAGGTAACGAAGTCTCAAAGGTGGCATAAAAGGAAGGTATCAGACAAAAGACAAAGTCTCAAAATAAAGAATAAAATCTCGTATCGGAAACAAAGTTCAACAACATCTCAAATAACAACGAAATCTCGAACAAAATCTCGAAAGGAAAACAACCTCCAATAGGATACAAGGTCTCAAATATAAAACAATATCAACAAAGTCGTGATTAGGAAATAAATTTCGAATAGAAAATCTTGACGAGGAAACAAGATATCAAATAGGGAACAAGGTCTCATCGAGTCGCGAGTAGGAACTAAAGTTTCAAAGTCTAAAAAATCTTGAATATGAGACAAAATCACGAACGAAAGCAAAGTCTCGAAATAGAAAACAGGGTCTTAAAATCTCGAATTAAATAAAAGTCACCAGCAGAAAAAAAATCAATGGGTGAATAGAAATAAGCATCGAATTGTAGATACAAATCGCAAATAAGAAACGAAATCTTCACAAACCTCAGAAGGATTTTCAACAATGTGCTACATAGGACAGAGCTTTAAACAAGTTTCGAATAAGGAACAGGATTTTGAAATGAAATCTCGAGAAGCGATTAAATATCAATTAACACAAAGTTTGATAAAGGAATAAAATTTGCAAATAGGAGCCATCACTAGGAAACAAGGTCAGGAATGATGAATATAAAAATGGTATCGATTAATGGATTTCAAACAATTATCAAATTGTGGATCTGAAACAAGTTTACCGAAATAGGAAACAATATCTCGAAGTAAGTTTCGATATCAACCAAGGTTTTAAACAAGAAGTTTCAAGAAATGATCTAGGTGCTTCAAGGAATTTAAGGGAAGGCTGGATTGCTAATCAAGATACATAGTTTTCCCAACCACGCAAAAGAAACCTTCTGTCTGTAATCTGTCTTAAGTATTCCTTCGGGACGAAAATCTCTCTAACCTTCTTCAATTTTTCTGACGTAGACTGGTCCCTGCGGTAGTGCTCCATGTGATTATTGAATCTGGAGAGGTGGGTCCCCTTGCTGTAGTTTTGATGCTCCTCGTGCTTGTCTTTGGGCAGTATGATCAACAATCTCGGGCATTCCTTGACTTGATGGGCCGGCGATCAGTAGTACAAGCATAGCTTTCATCTTTTGTAGCACTCTTCATAGTAGCGTCCTGAGAGGTGGCAGAAATTGTAAATAATCGTCGGCTGGATCTGAATCTGGATCTCCTATTGGGGTTGAAGAAGTGATGTCTGAGTGTGGCGACGCTTCGCGGATCTATAATAGCTGCTATCTCAGTCATAAGTCTTTTTGTCTCTCCTGGGCTTTAGCTTTTGTCTCGTTCCATTGTCTGCGCTATATTCTGGATCTTCTGGCTAGTGGCACCAATCTCCAGAGAAGTCGGGTCTTCAGGGACTTGGATGATTTTTAGTGGCTGCTCCAGGTTCTCGATCTGCTACTCGGTACAAGATATACGCTCAGTGTCGGAGAAATCCAAAAGTCTGAGAGTTTGGAAGTCAGAAGTCCTTCTTGGCTCGAAGGGTGTATCCACAAGTCTGGCTTAGAAAAGGTATGGCTTTCTCCCTCTGGTGTCAAGGAACTCTTGAAACATCTCCATCAACTACGTACTACCCATAGGGATAGTAGGGCGATAGAAGGTAGTGGAAGCTCGAAACCCTCAAATGTAGGTGGATCAATAGCTTCGGGGTCGCGTACTTTGAATTATCTAAAAAGAATAAAACTGTTAAAATGTCCTAATCCTAAAAGCAACAAGTATTTATAGAATATTAATATACCCGATGTACCCGATTTTCTATGCTGTGATCAAGTTTCCCTAGTTTATATCAAGTCCCCCAATACTATTCTAATATCTAGGTACTATTAGGATAGACCTGCATGGGCCACCACTAAAAATATGTCACGACCCGCTCTCGAATAATCGGACATGAGTCGGACACGCCCAGGTTCGTCGTTAGACACGACAAAGTAAGCTGTACCAATCTAGAGAAATCTAACCAGATAATCAGGAATAAGTATATAACACAGCATCTATAAACGATCCCAGAAGGATCACCGTAATCCACAAATCCATATATAATAAATGTACTAGTCCTCAAGAATGAAATGTACTATGAACTCTAAAACATATCTATGAGTAAAGCTAAACAGTTTAAACCTGAAGCCTCTAGCTAAATCATGTCTCCATCCTGCTCAGCTAAAGTCCCGGGCTCTGGCCCATATGGTAGAATGATATCCTGCAAGTATACCTACAACATATCCAGTCAGGAGCGGAGCAAAGTACAGTTTTAGGTAATGAACAAGAACATCATAGTATGGAAATGAGTACAGGACAACATGAATACAGGAAATGAACAGAAAAGTACAGAAATGTAGTACAGGAAATAAAGTACAGGAACTAAAGTACAGGAATATAAAGTACAGGAAATGTAAAGTACAGGAAATGTAATGTACATGAATGAAACTATAATCCTGAAGTACAAGACATGACAAGTGCACCATGTTTGAAATACAACTAGCTCATGTGACCGACTGGGATGCGTACAGGAGCATGTACAGGAGTACATGAATATGGTATGGCTTAGGGCCCACGTGCACGATGTGAGGCCTAAGCTATCTACATGAATATAGTAACCGAAGTTTGGTCGTATGGCTAGTGAACATGGAATACAGGAGTACAAGGGTACAGAATATCTTGTCATGACGTGTCACAAGAAAGGTACAAGATATGTAAATGTACAATACCATAGAAAAGTACTTGCCTTGCTCCGGGAAATCAAGTGTACTATTTAATAGGTACAATTTGGTTAACAATTAATACTACTCTAGCTATTTTAGGTTAAATAACATAATCTAATTATCCAGTACATTATCTATATTTAATAAGTAGTTTAAACTTTATTAGAAGCATCAATAAAAAAATCTAGACTATATTTTTATATGAAAATTATCTATTTCGAAAATATTCACAAATATTACTTAATAGAGTTTAGATAATATTCCCCTAAACCATCAGTTAAGAGAATCGACCACAATTATAACAACCATATTATAACTCTAGTGTTTGCAAAGTACCAAAAATGGTTATCCAACTCAGACCCACTGTTAATGGTCAAAACTAAACATGTTCATTCCAACCCAATTCTACTACTAGCAATCTGAATAAAAGCTAAGAGGATAGCAATACCACCACCATACTCAACCTAGCCGTACACAACCTCTGAATTTTACTTGTTCAACCATATTAACCATTCTTCACAAGTTCATCACAAATTCAGATTTACTGAATAGAACTTAAATCCACATTGTGAGGAATTTCTACTTGATAAAGAGAAGAATAAATCAAAGAGTTCTCATAAGGAATTTAAATTAAGATTAACTCTCTCTGAATCATATAGGCTAGAAGACCCAGAATTCCAAATAAAGTTATTACACAACCAAACCACCTGCAGCTCTCATAATCGATCAATTTGGCAACTCCAACACAGAAACTCCAAATAGAAATACAAACCAAAATAGGAAACAGCTTGTAAAGAATATACAATCAGGGAAACAAAATCAAGATAAGGATTTAAACATAATAATAAATAAAATCTGCAACCAAAGACTTCAGGTATCAGCCCTTTCCCCCAACAGACACGCGGTCGCATGATCAGACACGATCAGCACTTGGACACAGCTACCCATTCAGCACCCGACCTTAACAACACTCGGACACGCAACCCCTACGTCCAAAAGCATACAAAAACACACATGCAACACATGAAACGATCACAACACAACTTGGATTATGACCCAAATCAACCAGATATTAGTGCAGAATGAAAGGAATTAAGTTAGGGAGTTACCTGAAGAGAATTCTAATTCAGAACAAAAACTCGATCAATATGACACGGATACTGCTACTAAGTCCCGCTGCACACACGCATCAGAATAATCCAAAGAGTAAAGAAGCGGTCAGAAAACAGGGATGAACTCAACTACAACGGAACAACAAAATTGCTTCAAACTTACCAACACTCTCTCGCAGTCATTCCAAATATTAGAATCGATCACCCGAAAATCCTAAATTCTAAATCTAACAAAATAGAAATGAACAACAGTTGGTCACTCTCAACTTAGAGCTGAAAACAAGAAGGATGGAACTCGAGACTCACCGAAAGTGACGATCCACCCGACAGTGATGATCGACCGAAGTGATCGACCGAAGTAAAGTCTGAACTGCCGGCTCAACGATGATAAAAATCCAACAGATCATCTCCAATCTGTACATGCGGACATCGATCACACGCTCTCGAGAATGAAGGATCATGAATTAAAACAAAATTTCTAAGAGATTCGAGTAGGAACTCACCTGCGACTTGTCACTAAGCAAATCACCATAGTAGAGCGCGTTCGTCATTCGCCGAGAAAGAAATCGGAGTTTCGACGAGCTCTGGAAGAGGAATCATCACCCGTCGCCGCCGAGTACAGAGAACCGAGCCGCAATCCACGCGCGTGTGGTCAACTTCTTTAAGGGCCTCGTCGAAAATTGATCATCCATCGAGAAGAACGTCGGACGCCGACGTCAAAGCCGCAGGAAAATCTAGGGTTAGGTCAGAAAATTTGGGGAACCAGAGAGCAGAAGAAGTCGTGCTCTCAAATTTCAGAGAGGAATGAAAATAATGGCTTCTCTCTCTTTTAGCCAAAAATAAAGTAAAAATATAAATTTTACACTTAAGCCCTCCCGCTACTAAAGCTTTTCGGATCAGTCCTAATCTTAAACAAAATTTTCACAAACCACCCTTTCCTTTTCACTAATTGCAAGATCTGATAAAATTCAGTTGGAAAGTTGTTTTAAAAATAAATGGGGACCACTAAGTTAGTTGTAACAAACTTTTGAATTTAAAAATATTCCAGCTCCCAATTTCTTTTCCCTCCAAAATATTCATATAGTATATATTCATAGGAAAAAGAAATAAGTATTATCATTAAAAATTTAAATTCTACTAAAAATGGGAAGAGTGGAGTTACACTTATTTTGTATTTTACTGTAATTTTAATCTTGTCGCATAAGCTTTTTTCTCCTCTTCTGAAGAAATCACTGTCTTCATGATGACGCAATACTACCAATGATGCATGAAACTTCATAAATGTATTAAGAAATCTTGGATGCACAACTCTTATGAGAATAATTCGGTTATATATCCCTGCCACAAAGTATGATCCCCCATGACAGTTCAAAATATGAAGACTCTTCCAATTAGCTAGATGCATAGACTTATCAGATACATAAACTAGATCTTTGTAATTTGAGCAAAAGACGCATCTGATACAGCTTTACTTGTAGTTTTACATGTAAACCTCTCAATATCAAACCAAAACTGGTATACCATAACATTTTCGAGTTTCATTGCCTTCGAGATGAATATAAATGATCTTTGAGACTATTAATCTGAAGCATAATAAAAACTCCTCAAGTCAATAAGGAATTGGTTAAGAAATGTTGTTGGGAAGACGCATTTGATTTTTGCATGACGTATATACATTTTCTCTCTTTTAATACGCATACTGCTTATGCGTCTTTTCAAGTGTCTATATCATATCACGGTATGAGTGACGTGGCTTGATCAAAATTCCAAGATCTGTTCATGCATCTATTTATGGACTTTGAATGGTTCTTCAAAAACTGTGCTATTAGTGCTTTATTATATAGGTTCATCATCATTAATAAGCCGCGTTTGCATTCTTCTATAAAGTTTTTGTCTTCCAAAAATTTTTAATTTGAGGAAAGATGTGGAGTTGCTAGATTGCTTGATAGAAAAGCAAAACTAGAGAGCTACCATTCCTGTACTGCTTCCCAATGGCTTCGAAAAAGAATTCCTTTGAACTGAAATGAGTTACTCGTTCGCAACTATCTGCTGTGGGTCTTTCTGCAGTCCCCTCACCGCCTCCAACAACTGTTGTGAGCTCTACTACCTTCTTTTGACTCTAGGAAGAGGAAGCTGGTAGAGATAAAGCTTTCCACGGCCCAAGAAGTTTTAGACGTGTTGGGCCTTTCTATGGCTGATATTGTGAAGCCTTTGACTGCATCACCTGATTTTGACTCTCTTTCCTTAATCCCAGAAGAGAAAATGATACATGGAGACATGGATGCTTTTCATCGACTGTTTCATTCTTTGGGTGTGCGGTCGCTTCAAGGCCTTACAAATGTGATTAGTGACTCTGAATGCTCCTTCCCCTAACTGTTTAGGGTCTTATTAGCTTTTAGGGTTCTCTAGGATTTCTTCTTAGCCATATTTTGTAAACCCTTTAACTTTAGTAATAAAAAAGCTTCTTATCTTGTCAAGTCATTTTGAGTAAACACATAAAATTTTTTCTGATCTGTTTGCAAGAACAATCTCATAAATACCTCATAAGATAATTCTGATAACTCGACGCATAAAGAAAAGCATCTCATTGCTGCTTAAACAGAGAAAAATCCTCTCATTGACTTTCGGACGGGCTTTATGAAGATAGAAGTGTCGTGAGATTAATGAAACACATACGTAACCAGTTCCTTTACATGTTTTCCATATCTTGAAGAAAAAATGATCGTATAATCGTCTTCTTATGCGCCTACGGTGACTTACAAAAAAAAAATAAACGCATAAGATTTTCTGGCAGAGGATCAATTTAGTATCTTGAATTTGATATGTATACTCATTATCTAAGTTATACACTTCATTAGATACGAATCACTCTTGGAAATTTATGCATCTGGATTTTTATAAGTAAAGAACACATTTATGGCTGGGGATATTTGAATTTTGATATTTCTCTAGAGGTAATATGGACATAGAAAAATATCATGATTGTGTGGACCTATTATTTGTTATATGCTTAATTCAAGCATAGATAATAGATACGAAAATTTGATTGCTATTAGAGGTAATATGGACATGATAGACATTTAAGTGGATCTATTATCTTTGGCATACCTAATTAGGTATAGATAATAGAATACGATTTTAATCACTATCAGAGGTAATATAGACTTGATAGATGATAGGTGGGTCTATTATCGCTGGCATACCTAATTAGGTATAGATAATAGAGTATGATTTTAATCACTATCAGAGGTAATATGGATATGATAGGTGGATCTATCATCTATGCCATACGTGATTAGGTATAGATAATAGTGTAAGAAATTGGAAACTGATGATTATCAGAGGTAATATGGACATGATAAATAATAGATAGTGGATATATTACTTATGATGCATTCGACTGTATACAAGTAATATGATATGATCAAAGCTATATCAGAGGTAATATGGACTTGATAAATATTTCTGAAATGAACCTATTCAAAGGTAATATGGACATAACAGATTTGTAGAATTCTATAGAGACAATCGATAATATAGAATATTTTAGAGGTGATAGGGACATGAATATTCTTCTAGGAGTAAATTTTCTCAGAGATAATGTGGACATGACAAATTCATGAATCTCTGTAGAAGATATGTTTTATAGAATAATTTAGAGGTAATATGAACATGATTATTCATTTGACATGACAGATCATTCCAATTTCGACTAGGGAATTGAAATAAGATGTCATCAAAAGAACTTGGTTTTAATGATGAGCTTTTATAAACTAGAGAGTTTGTTTAGAGGATTTCTCTTACAAAAAGTTTTATAAGAATTAGAGGTGGTTCCGTTGGAGAATTTGTGAGGACCCATTATTTA
The DNA here is from genome assembly GCA_029216955.1 of Iris pallida. NCBI lineage: Eukaryota > Viridiplantae > Streptophyta > Magnoliopsida > Asparagales > Iridaceae > Iris > Iris pallida. The sequence goes on from JANAVB010037818.1 coordinate 6,438,769, forward strand.
TGTTTTATCCAAAAATTGTTGGGATAAAAATAATGGTTCGAAATAAAGTAAATGTTAACATACAAAGTATTAATAGTTCCAGAAAGAAAATATAAATACTGTACAAAACTTGCTTGGGTATACAAAGTAACGTCCACTTGTAATTAGATATAATACTTTTTTAAAAACTTGCCATTAATAGGCATCATTAGCATATCTCCATTGGGCTTTGCTAGTCTGTATTCTTCATTTGAATAAACCGATTCAATAATAAACATACCTTTCCACTTAGCTATGAATTTCTCTTTGCTTTTATGCATCATAACTATAGGTCTTCTTACTGAAAGAACTAAGTCACCGACCTAGAAAACTTGTTCCTTTACCTTCTTATTGAAAGCTTTGCAAATACGGGCTTGATATAGCTTAATTTGCTGTTGAGCCATTAAGCATTGTTCGTCGAGTGCTTCTAATTCTTGTAATCGTAGACGATCATTGTCTTCAATTGTTAATTCGTTGGATAGAGCAAATCGAAGAAATGGAATTTGAATCTCCCGAGGAAGAATTACTTCACTTCCATAGACCAAAGAGAACAACGTTGTACTGGTGGAAGTCCGTACTATAGTCCAAAGACATTCACCACATTTCTCATTCGAATTATGTTTATTAGCTGAAACGAACTGCTTAAGTAACTTAATGATAGTCTTGTTTAAGGCTTTAGCCAAACCATTAGCTGTACGATTATAGACTGTAGAGGCAACATCTTAGATCTGATTCTTTTCACATAACCGATAGAATTCACTACTCACAAATTGTAGGCCATTATCATGAACGATCCTTCGAAGAAGTTCAAAATGATAGATCACATGATGCTTAATAAAATTGATGACGTTAGACGTTTTTACTTCAACGAATGGTGTTGCTTTCACCCATCTTGAAAAGTAGTCGATTATGGCCAGAATAAATTAGTGCCCTTTGGAGGAAGGAGGGTTAATAGGTCCAATAATGTCCATTTTCATTCTTCGAAGGGTCAAGACACAGCTATTGGGTGCAAAATTTTTGAAGGAATGAAATCTGCATGAATTTGGCAAGCTTTACATTTTTTTGCATAATCTATAACATCACCTACCATAGTAGGCCAGTAATAACCCAAACACCTTAGCCGATCCTGCAATTTTTAAACCAAAGGGCATCACCGTATATCAGTATACCTCCAACGGTGTTCGGAATGATGTGTGCTTCTCATCAGCTGGAAATATTTTAATCTGATTCTAACCGAAGAGCCCATCTATGAATGACATACGTTCAAAGCCGCAAGTGTTATCAATCATAAAGTCTGTGATTGGAAGTGAAAACTCATCTTTTGGACAAGCTTGATTAAGGTCTCAATAATCGATGCATACCCTAATCTTCCTATTTTTCTTCATGACCGAAACGATGTTAGCAATCCAGTCAGGATGTTGTTCTTCTTGAACAAAGCCACTGTCTATGAGTTTTTTTACCTCAGTCACAATAGCCTCCATTATATCTGGACGAAACTGTCGCTGTTATTGCTTTACTGGTTTAGCATTAGGAAGTATATTAAGACGATGCATTGCTATCAGTGTATCAAGCCTAGTCATGTCTTCATAACTCCAAGCAAACATATCTATATATTCTTTAATAAGCTCAAGGAGTAAATGTTTATCTTCATCGGATAAACTCTTGCTGATGAATATAGGTTTAGACGATTCTGAATTACCCATATTAACTTGAACAACCTCATCTTCAGTAGGAGGTTTCCGGTGTTCAAATATCATTTCCCATTGAGTATCGAGATGTTGAGCCCAAGGTTCAGTTTTAAAAGGTTCGATTGGAAGATTATCGTCCTCTGTTTGATCACCAGATATCATGTAAGCTGAGAAGACATCTTTAAATACTGCCTCAACACTATGATCTGAATCTCACAATAAAGAATCGAATGGATGAGAACATGTATTACTATCTTCTTCATATAAACTTCTAGTGTAGTCGTAGGAGTTACATATCCCAATCTAGATCGAGTACGATGGTACTAGTCTTGCTGTTTCCCTTTCGGAGTTGGGATACGCAATGGTAAGCGGTGGCCTTTACCAAATTTGAGGCCTTGCTGGCTATTCAAGTCATAGCCCATTCTTTGAATAATATTCTTCGCTTGAGGAGTATATCGATATAATTGCATCCTGCCGGTGTCTGGTTCGGGATCGTCAACCAAAGCTTCTTTATGAACCTCGGCATGACTAAATATAATCGGTGTTTCACCAATTGACCTAGCCGGTACTTCAAAATAAGAATCTTTATATGATAGACATGGAGTATTATCTCTAAAAGAAATAGACATGGGCAGTGACAGCTTTGTATCCGTGATAAGGGAACACAAAGAGTCGACAGTTCTTAGACTATTCATAGGAACATCAAAGTAATCAAAAGCGGAACCTCTTTAATTAAGTATGTACATAATTTCTTATTCTGGTAAAACATCCTCAGGAAGTTTGATACATGGAGGTTTATTTACAACACTAGCTTCTGCAGTGATGGCAGCATGAGTCAGGTCAATTACAAAGGGCTCATCCGATTGAACTAGACGCTTGCCTCGATGAAGATCAACTACAAACGGTTCCTCCTTCTTAGTCCGCAAGTCGATGACCAGTGGTTCTTCTTTCTTTTCCTGAGATCAATTACTAGAGATTCTTCTACCATGATGTTTGTTTTGCTTTTGTGTAAGTCAACAACAAAAGGTGCACTACCCCTAACTGGATCTCCTGTGAAGCTCTAGCAGGCTCTTTCCACACATGACCCTTCAAGTAGATCGTCAAAGGTTCTTCAACTGGTTCCTTCCATACAGGACCTTTCAAGTATATGACTAGAGGTTCTTCTACCGTCTGATCAGTAGATGCTTCTTTACTTCGCCCCTAGCCTATAGTTCTTTGTCCACAACCAAATGCGACGGTTCATCATCAGAGGGTCTCTAATCACGAGGTTTGTACAACCTTGCATCAGAGAAATAAACTTTGACCCCTTGAAAGGATCGACATGGCAAATTTTTTACATACTATTCCTTCTTCATTCACATATTTAAAGCACTGATGAAGAGTAGATGGCACCAAAAGGTTGCCATGTATCCACGGTCGTCCTAATAAAATATTGTAAAAGATATTGGCATCAATCATATAACATGTTGCTTCAGTCCGGAGATTTCCAATCCGATATTGGAGACGAATTTTCCTCAGAGGATGACTTCGTCCAGTATTGAAGCCAATAATTGTAGTGAAAGTAGGTGACAACTTGTGCATTAGGATTTCCAACACCTGGAGCAAACTTCTTGGAATAACACTAACAAATGAGCCTAGATCAATTTGAATGTGATCCACCTTACAGGCCCCGACATACCCCGTATAGTACATGGCGATTATCTTTCAGAGACATGTCCCCCTGGGTGAAGGTAACATTGGGAATCTTTTCTGATACGTTATGACAATGAGGGCTGGCTACAGGGTCATTGCCAGGTTCTATCATTTGAGACAAGTATAAATTTGCATGTTGCAATGCCTCACTCAGTGGCGCCCTGTGTATCTTTGGTAAGACAAAGCAATTCCAATATGGATAGCCGAGATGGGGTATTGGCAAGCTGTGTCAATATGTCAAAATTGGAAGGCTTGTCAAATCCTAGGAGGGAGACTTCTTCAAAGACTTGTCGAACCTCTCCTCTTTCTGTTTTCCTTTTTCTCCTGAAGTTTGCTTTGATGGCCCTGATTCTGTTGACATTTGAATAACAGTTAGAATAGGAGTAGGAGCTGCAGAAAAAGGACTATCTTCTTCATCTTGATTGGAGGCACGCAGGTATGCTTTTCCTGATCTGGTTTTTTCGATCAAATTTTTTAACCATATTACATGATTTGCTCTTCTTTTTCTTGATCTGAGCCTTGAAGGTGGACAAGGCTGACCTTGGATCCATATCTTCAAGAAGATCAAGACGGATCCATATGACTTCACCATGCCGAGTAGTGAGTAGTACGAGTTCGACTGTCTGATCTCGGACTGGAGGAAGATTGATGACTTATAATGTCTCCTTCGGTATCGGAGTAACACCGTTTTGGACTTTAATTGTAGGGTGGTCTCCAAATTAGAGAGAAACAAGATTTGTAGAAACCAATTTCTCATCTGTGTGCAACGTGATGGCCTTCGAATCCAATAATTGTTGAATATTATTTTTCAGTATGTAGCAATCCTTTGTAGGGTGATGTACATACCGATAATAAAAGCGATACTTCGGATCATTGGCTTGCCCTACTTCCTCTGGCCTTCGAGGGAGAGGTAGTTATAGTTTATTTTCCTTTGTCAGTACGTGGAAGATGTCCAATGTTGTCACTACCACTTTTTAGCCTTGAGGGTATTTTGATCATTTTGACTTTTTGGTGAAGTTAAATTTTTATTAATAAAATATATGCTAATTATTTAATTGAGACTTGACCTAGAAGTTTAAGCTAATCTAGATTAGCCTTGAGGTTAGAATCATGATTAGAACATCCCTACTAAGTGCCAAGATTAGAAATATCTAGATATTATTTTAGTAGGATATTTTGTATAGATATTAGTAAAGCAAAAACCCTAGTTTTAATTTGAGCCTTTGATTTAACTTGATTTGCATAAAAGGAAGCTTAGCCACACATCTAAACATTACCTAACCCTAATTCCCATACAGTGGCCGGCCACACATAGAATTCCCCCTATAAGTAGCAACATATGATTCATGTTGCCTCTTTTTAATACCTACTCAAAACCCTAATTAGTTCTTCCCCAATTCTCCCACTTAATCCAAATTACCTCTAAATTTAGACTAGTTTATTGCATTAGAATCCCTTGCTATTGAAGAAGGTGTTGGAGGCTAGCTAGCAAAGTTTTGGAGCTCACTTGGCCATAGCATTTGGAGGAGGACACCTTCCTTCAGAGCTATTCATTGAGATTTGCTCCCAATAGGTAATTTCCCCTAAATCCTATTAAATTTTTGTTTTCTCTTCATGATAGCATGCATCTAGGCACCATGGACCTGTAGATGTTGTTTGGTAGGATTTTGTGTCCAATTGGTACATGTATCGGACACGTATCGAAGTACTAGTAAACGTGTTTGATGAAATGCTTGTGAGAACTTTTTATTTGTATTTTCTGAAACTAATTACATGTTTAGGTAGCCCTTAATATGTGTTTTGAATCCTCCAAGGACTAAGATCGAATTCGTGTCTTTTTCGTATCCAAGATGGGCACGGACACGCAGCACGACACGCGCGTGCAATGTCTTGCTACCCGATACAGTTTTCTTCGTGTCCACGCCACGTGGATATGAACCACTTGACACAGAGGTGGGGGAAACCACTGACAATCTTACCCTCAAGTTTCATGTCGACTGGATGCGTGTCGGATACGAAATCGTACGTGCATGCATTTTATACTGACTTTGCATAGGCAGATTTTGTATTCTGTTACGGGGTTCGTGTCAGCCCTAGACACGACGTGGACACGAAGTGATATGTCTTACGTGTAGCCCTAGAACCCCTCTAGTTGTAGACACGAGCACAAGATGACACGTGTACTGTGTCGTGTCCTAGAAGACCCGACACCTCTCGACCACTGTGGTCTGCACAGTTCACTGATACTTTGTAATTTACTGCTTTAGACACGTTGTGTCCACTGTACGGACACGTGGACACTCTTACGTATGCACACAAATGACTGACATCCTGTACACGTGTTTCTCTATATTAATTTGGGTTTTTGCTATGTTGTTGATCTTGGGTTTTATGTTGGTCTGAAACTGTAATTGATATATTTGGGTTTTCAAAATAAATAGAATGTTTGTTTATGAAAACTGGGTTTAGTTATATGTTATGAGATTGAATGCAATGTTAACCTGAGATTTAACTTGTTGACTACTGTAATTTGAAATGAGATGCAAAACTGAGAATTTGATTCATGAAACTGAATTCATTAATGAAACCTGAGTTTGGGTTTTGGAAAGTTTACATGTTCATTACCTGTTAATTTGAGAACCCTGTGACACTCTCACTATATACTCAGTCACTCACTGTCCTGTGATTTCAGTCCCCTCTTTCCTTTCATTTTTTTCCTCTTTCTATGCATACATATAACATGTTGAATGTAATGAATGATATATAATGCCATGCATGTATGGTAAGTATGAATGAATGCAATATGCATATATGAATGCAAGTAGGCATGCATGAGTGTATGTATGCATCTATGCATATATGATATGTAAGCTATGTAAGGTAATCTATATGGGTAATCTAATGCATTGGTAATGTAGGCAAGTATAAATACATGTATTTATGCAATGGATGCAAGTATGTATGTAATGTTACATAAAAATATGAATTATGATATAAATATGTAAATTAGATTGTGCAGCTTTGAGAGTATCTGTGTCTCCCTCCAGAAATCTTTGGTATGCAAAAATAACCATATGATTAAAATATATCTGTTATCGAATTACGCCATGTATGTACAGTATTTTGATATAAATGTTGAGGCATATGATCATGGCTATTGAAAATTGATCAAGATGGTGCAATCAGGTAATCGGGCAATATTTAAAACAAGAACATGGGCAAGGCAAATTGGTACTAGTCTAGACAGAGTAAGTGACTCCAATCATGAAACATTTTGCAAGTCTAGTTTCCTTTATGGGCTTAAAAAGATGTTCCAAATGACATATGATCCAAGATGGTGCAATCAGGCAAATCGACCCCTACATTTTATTCCAAAAGCATCATTGCCATAAAGGACCTCAGACCTTGTAAAAGTTTCTGATGCATATTAGTGGTCTTTAACATTAACCTTGAGTATATTAGGTTTTGTGGTACTCAGAATATGTTTCATGCCAGTAAAGGAATCATACTGATAGTAGAAATGAATGAAACGTCCAAATCTTCTTGAGGTGTCAGACATTGAAAAATTTCCTAGCTCTAAAGTATATTAGAGGCCCTACAAGAATGCTTGTAGAGAAGACTACTAATCCATACTCCTAACAGAGAAACTCTATCCAATCTTTGAGCAAAGACAAGTTGTAGAAAGGCATGATTCCACATATTAGTTATATCTCCAAAATATATAATAAGAATACTAAAACAATTTTCATGTGGAGTTATCGAATGGTCTTGTCTTGGAGTTTGCTCTAGTGTTAAAACCTAACAATCCAGTAAGCATTACACCTTGCATATTGAGTGAAAAGATGAGAAGAAGTTAAACATTAGAATATTTGATGGGAACTTAGGAAGAAAGTGATACTCAGCGAGTTGTCTCCAAAATTTATATGACTATTGCCTTCATAGCACACAACAATATGGAAAATTTTATTGCTACATCTACTGTGAATTGATGCAAGAAAAGAGAGAGCGGCATTAGTATGGAAAGCTAATTAATGACATAATAAATAGTGAAGCAAATGTGTTTAGATTTTCTTTTCCAGCAATGATCCCTTCCAAAGTATAGTTCAAGGGGAAAGAACAACTTACTTGGGACAATTGAGGTTACATGGAAACCAACATTTACATCAATCCCAAAATTGTGTTTTGCAGCATATAAAGCTAAAACTGCCTGAGGTTTTGAAAATCAGATCCCAGGATATCAATACATGAAGCATAAGTCAATACATAAAATTACTAGTTACCAAAAAAGTCATAATAATAGTAGAGAGATCTCATGATAACTATGCAGTCATGCCTCTTTGTCGTTCCATTTGTTAGGAAAATACAGTGTCTGATACTAAAGATAGTTAGAAATATGTTAGAAATTTTGTGGATTGCTGGTTTATTGATTTGATTTCAGTTCAAAGTTGTTGTTTTGATGCTTATAATTGTTATTGCAGACAAATTGATCCGACACGTGTTACCCAGTCTACGAGCGGGTTCGAATACTTAGTAAGCTTAACTTTCGACTTTTTTTTCTCTTGTTAAATTTAGCAAATATAATGCTTAATATCCATATTGGTCTCTCTCTTTTCTTGTAGGAAAAAAATAAAAGCCTTATAGAAGAAGATCCCTACTTAGGAGAGAAATATTTGGACAATGATGTTGTTGCAATGGTTTGTAGGATTCTAATCAATTTTCATATTTGTTTATAATTTCTTACAGGTTCATATTGTATAATGACTTTCTCTTCTTCTGAAAATTGTTTAGGTGTTGGGCCGGGATGGTAAGGGTTATGTACATGGAATGGGTCAAGGTGTTTCAAAGACGGAGATTCGTGCTTCAGCTGCAAGTTGGGAGATTCCTCGTAGAGAAAAGGAAAAAAAATGATGCTTTGCTAAATCGGATGGAGAATCTTGAACAAACAGTAGCTTTCCTACAGGCTGCAAGATGTAACACTCCTAGATCAAGTCAATCTTCATCGGAGTTCCACACTCCTAGTCCTTCTCAGGTGAGTAGAGCTAAATTGTCGCTTCTTAATTGCTTCTTGTTCTTGTTGTCTCCGTCCATGCTTAACTATTGCATGTAATGGACATGTCGGTTGTCGATTATCCAAACTTACTTGCAAATGATGGCAGCAGTATTACGAATATCCCAGCATGATATGTATGGGTCCTAGGAGCAATATAATAATAATAATTGGAGTCAATTTTCATATTCCATGTAATACTTTTTAGACTGTATCACTAGCTGCTGTTAAGTGAAATGAGAAATGAGTCAAATGACCCTTGACAAGGGGCACCACTTGTCTTCAATGGAGTAATAATATGACTCTGTTTTATGATTACGAGGAAAAATTGAAACATCTAAATGAAGTTAAAGCATGTTTGTTTGCTTATAAGTCTCAACCTAAACAGGAATAGTTCAAACATATAGCTTATTCTTCAACGTCCTATTTTGAAGCAAATTTCACTTAATTATAGTAGTTTGGGAGAGATCAGCTCAAAATAAAATTGCAACCTACATAACAAGGACAATGGCATGGTCAAAGTATTTCATCATGTTAGTCATGCTAATATCATACCTGCAGAAGAAAGACAAAGACGAAGCTAATTCCTCCACCAACAGTCGAGAGGTCAAACTATTTTGTTCATCATACTCCTATGCTACTTTCAATTTCTATGTGAATCACAATGTACAATCATTCCCTAAAACTTATCATATACGAGATAAAACATATAGTACATTTATACAACATATATTTTAGTTTTTAATAGCTAAATTGTACTACCTAATCATATCATGCCTCAATATTTGCTTACTTCCAGACTGATTTTTGTTTAAGTTTCTTTAATAGCTACTGTTTCTATTGGCAAAAAACTTACTAGTAAAAAATTGTATAGGTTCTTAGCCTTTGTACAATCTTTTACAACATTTTAGCATTTTTGTACAGGTTCTTAGCTACTGTTACAACACTTTAGCGTTTTTGTGTTACAAATAAAAATTACTACAACAAACCTACAATAATTTTCCAAATAGTACAATCTTTTTGCTTCTAGCCATGTCGAAGGCTAAGCCTCGAACGAAATGGATAGGCTTGACAAATGATAGCCTCCTATCTTGTACAGGTTCTTAGCCTTTGTACAGCAGTGTTGTTCTCTGGATTTTTTATGGAAAGTTCATGGGAAAATGACACTTTTTCTTTTTCTTTTTTCTTTTTTATTTGGTATTGACTATGAATGTTGCGGAGTTCGAAATATAGGTACCGAACGGCTGCAATGTTCTATTTTCGGGAATTTATGGTTCTTGAGAATGTAGGCTTTTTTGAGTTGCTATATTTTTTGGGGAGAATGCTGCAATTTTATGTATCATGAAAGTAGTTTATTTGCTTACTTCATTATGATGATGATTCATATATTGGTAGCTGGCTTACAATATAAAGGTTAAATCAAACTTGTAAATTAAGTCATTTTCTTCATGAATGCTTATTTCAAGGTTAAATCAAACTTGTTATGCAAATGTTCTTTACTTAGTAGTGATAATATCCAGGTCATGTTAACCTATCTTCAACTTAAACTGTGCAGTAAGGAAATGATATTGCACTAAATTTTGATGAATTTTTTTGCTTCTCTATAAATTGAAGGTTTGATTATTTTGTAAAGCCTTCTATCACATTCTCGAAATGAAATAATTTGGTATGTCTATTGAGTTGAATTGGAAGGCTTATGTTGGGCTTTGAGATGGTTATTGAATGAGAAATTTCTGTACTATGATATATAGGGCTGTGAATTCTTTACTCTGACTTTACCATATTTGTAGATGATTTGCATGCCTCATCATAGTAAGTTACCAGTAAGAGAGTTCTCTGTACCATAACATTTTTTCGGATCAACCTATTTTATCTATTTAACATATTAAACTTTTAGGATAATGTAGTACACACATGAGAGCAAACATTGGACAGTTAGTTGTATTTTTTGTACTGTAGTTATCCACAAATGTATTTTGAATGTCTGAACCCTTGGCAACAGTTGGTTGTAACTTGGCCAGGACAATCTGTCTATGGAAGTTACTAATTCATTTCATTTGATATTTGGAATTTAATACACTATACTACAAAGTTATAAACTAAGTTTTGAGTCCTGTGAGAAAGAAAAATGTATTTGTACATATTATTTATACTTCTCAATTTCTCTTGATACTGGTTCTGTACTTCTAGTAATTTTTTTATTTTCTTATCTTGGAAACTAATGAATACCAAAACAAGCAATTTTGATGGCGTTCTAATTTGTAATTTACACTCTGGGTATCTGCAGTCGCCAAACGTTAAAGCTTTCATTGATAGGGTGATTAAGAGCCCTTTACGTGATATAACCATCCCTCTTTCAGGCTTTTGCTGGGAGTATAATAAGGTATATATTTTTTCCATGGTTCCCTCCTCTCTCTCAATCTTCCTCTGATTTCCTCTAGATTTACCAATCCTCCATCATGTTTTCCATCAAGAATTGCTTTAGGTTTTGTTGATTTAAGGATTTTGTTGATTTTAGGCTTTCTAAAGTATGTGGATCTAGATGGTATGCACAAAATATAAACTCTTGCCTAGTGCATGTTTAAATTGAAGGGACAATAAGAAAGTATTTGTTAAGTAAAGGGTTTGTTGCATGGACACTGATTCGACACGGCACTTTTTAGACACAGGGACAAGGATCATAATATAGACTATATATATAGTTATGCAGAGAAGGATCTGGCATAAGATGTTATGCATTATCTATATAGATGATGATGTGATGATGGTTATCTGTTGTTTAGATGATGATGTTGCTGCTGCTAGTGGTGGTTTTTATGTTTTCCCTTTCGCTACGACTGTGTGGAGAGGTACATGGGTGTTATGCATTTGGTTAAAAGCATTCTAGTTTGTCCATTTTCCCGGTTATATATTATATTTCCCTTTGTCTTCACTCTGCTTTATGTATACATTAATATACATAGCAATCAGGCGTGAGAACATAAGAAGACGTCCCACTTGTACCTGGAAATTTTGAGACCCCCTCTTGTTTGGGCTTATATAAGTAGGTAGCATAGTTGGATTTTTGTTTGATGTTTCTATGAAGTTTAGGATTTGTACAACAAGCAGTAATTGTCAGATACAAGGAATAATTTGTCAAAAAGTGTATATTCCAAGAAAAATGACATGTTTATCTTGGGACAAACAACATACTCATTTTAGGGTCAAAAGAGAATCTCTGGTTTGAGGAATTCATCTCTGGCTGTAGCAAATGAATACTACTGACAGAATTATTACTGTTGTTTTGTGTGTTTGGCAACGAAAGTATAGTTGGAACCTTATATATCTAGCAGTAAAGATCTTCTTCTATCTGATACTATTTTAGAAAAGTTGTTTCCTAAACACACTGTTCTGCAGATTTTGAGAGTGATGCAGATTATTCTAGAAAATTGCCACAATAAGAGTTCATTCAATGGCCTAGAGGTATGTTGAACTTCAATAAAGTGTGGCATCTTTGTTTATTTGAGGAAATTTCTTAATAAAGAAAAAAAAATCTGATTTAATCTTGTGTGTGCAATTGTGACCGTGAACTCCTTTTCGGAGAACAGTGCATGAAATATGCTCAGCTTGCAGCTTACATCTGACAATTGTATGTTTTTTCTATTTATGAATTTGAAGCTTCTACTTGCATCAACAGATCCCGAGGTTCTGCTAGCTACATTGGAGACTCTGTCTGCATTGGTCAGAATAAATCCTTCTAAGTTGCATGTCAGTGGGAAGCCAATTGGATGTGATTCTATGAACAACCATCTTCTCTCTCTAGCACAAGGTTGGGGCAACAAAGAAGAAGGCTTGGGGTTGCATTCATGTGTGGTCGCGAATAAGAGAAACCAACATGAAGAATTGTCCGTGTTCCCAGCAGACGTGGAGAATGAATGTGATGGATCACAATATCGAGTTGGTTTAACACTTTATTTTGAATTTAATGTGCCTGCTTCACACATTTCAGTAGAATTTAGCGAGAGAAGCAAATCCTCCAACTTATGTGTCATACACATTCCTGAGATTCACCTGTATGAGGAAGATGACTTGATTATTTTGAAGGAGTGTGTTGATCAATTCAATGTACCTGTAGATCATAGGTTCTCATTGTTGACAAGGATTAGGTATGCCCATGCATTCCGATCTCCAAGAACTAAGTTATTGTAAGCTAGCAACATTGGGGTTTCATTTTGATTTTGATGGAATATTGTTATGTAAAGTCTACACATTTATTAGTTAATATAATTTGATTAAGTTTCTTTTATTGTTAATGATTGTAGATGTTTATATGAAATTCTATTTTTAGATTTATTTCAGTTTTATATAGAGGATGAACATGCTTATATAATTTTGATATGGTTGAATTGAGATTTTTTTTTGAATTCTGTTTCTAGAAAAATGATAGACCTTGACCGTTGAAAAGAAAAAGACAATAGCAGACCAATTCACAGATTATTTGATAGTTTTGGTCTATTATTTTTTTTGACAGATAATAATTGTCACTTTTTTCAGCTAGGAAACGACAGTCTAAAACTGTCGTTTATATTTTGGGACGCGCTAATAACGACGGATGCTCTGACAGATCAAAACTGTCATTTATCGTGATTTACGACAGTTTTGGTCTGTCAAAAAAATGTATGTTTTGGCGTATTGTGTATGGTAATATATAAATATGATGATGCAAGCATGTATATATGATATGTATGTATAGTATGAATGCATGAAATTGTATGATACATATAGGTGTGTGATATTGTAGGCTATATGTATATACTAGCAAGTGTAAGTAATGTAGATATGATACATATATAGGTTATACTTGTATACATAGATATTGTTTAGACCTAGAATAGACTAACCTAGACTAGTTTGACCATGTTTGACCTAACCCTAGCTAGATTGACCTAGTTTGACTTTAGAGTTGACCAGAGTTGACCAAGAGTTGACTTTGGCCCAGATTAACCTAAATTTATGTAGAATGCATTGTAATCTATAGTTTTACTTTATTGGACATGTTGTGGCCTGTGTTGCTCTAAATAGGACTCATTTACTCTGATCTGGACATCTATTCTCATCGAACATACAGGATATCAGGCGAGTACATTCTCTGATCATTTCATGCTTGCTAGGACTTATATTCTTCCTCTAGATTACTTTACTTGATGCTGTCACATTGGTAATGTCACGACCCGCACCCACCGTGAGGGTACGAGTACGTAACAACGCCCAGCCTACGCCGCAGTGTCGGCGGTAGAACGCTGTTCTAGGTCATGAACTATAACTAGCATAATATGAATACTCTCCATAAGGAGGCCAACACAGAGGTACAACTCAATCACAATCTAAGGTAGAATGATAAAGATAGATAAACATGAAATCCAAAAGAGATACAAGAGATAGAAGTCTAAGTGTCTAAGATACATAATCCTAGAAATACATCTCAAAACTCAAATACAGTAATCCACAAGTAAATACAGCTCAAGACAACTAAAAATAACTATCTATACAATCTCTACTGTGTTTCCTCTAGGCTAGCAGGCAACCTCCAAGCTATCTGTAAAATTTATCAACAGGTCCAGTCAGGACAGGAACGAGCACATCTCATCTAGAAAACCCAAGTAAATGACAGAGAACTATAAAGCAGTTATAGACAGTTGTATTGATAAATATGGCAGTTTATATTCAGGTGATGGTATGGAGAGACAGATAAAGTACAAAGAAAGTAAGTAACTAAACAAGAGAAGAAATCATAGCAATAAAGACTGTAAAATAAAATCTAGCTGAACTAGAGTAACATAATGAGTTCAGATGGTACAATATAAGTCGAGTGTAATCCCAATGTGAGTCTAATATTAGATGAGTCGAATGTAATTCTAATCATTATTCTAATAAGGTGAATCGAATAAGGTGATACGAATAAGGTGATACGAATAGTGATTCGTATGGTGATTCGTATGGTGATTCGAATAATAGAGGTAAGACAAGCAAGTATGTGTGTCGCATACATGGATTCAGAAATAAAAATACGTGTTTGTAACAGAGAATCACATACAGCTAACTAGAACTGAAGTACAGTAATTGACAAATAAACGAGAGAACTATCAGAGAATGTACTCGCCTGATGTCTGAATGTCCAAAGTAAATATACTGTCCGAGAAGAGGTGTCTGGCTCCTAATTAGAACAGCACAAGTCACAACATGTCCAGAAGGGTAATATAAAGCACTACAATGCATTCTACATGAATCGAGGTCAAACTAGGCCAAAGTCAACCCTTGGTCAACTCTGGTCAACTGCACTAGTCAAACTAGGTCAAACTAGGTCATGTCCTAACCCAGTAAGTCTTACTAGGCCTAACCAAGACTATCCTAGCAAGCACACATCAATACAAGGCTATACAAGCCAACATACACCCAACTCTATATAGCATGCAATTATTCAATACTCAAATAGGCAAGAATTCACATTGGATATACACTAGGTAATCTATTACTTTAAGCTATATATGTCTACACATATATAAACATGCATATATTAGTATTCAACATTAGGTCTATAATTATGGCATTTCAAATGGTTATATAAACTTATATATTACAACACAATATGCTAACATATATATAATATACATACATAGCTAAGTTAACTATATTCATAATACTTATTTAAGAGGCTATGTGTGTGTATGTGAACATGGCAAAGGGGCAAGTGAGGGTTAAATGGGCATACATAGTGTATACATATCAAAGAGTATCAAAGTGTAAGTGAACAATGTGTCAAGTGTGATAGTGTCAACATAGTGTAAGGGGGTACATGAGGTAATATAGGATTTGTGTTAACATAGAACATTACATCTCATTAACTTGTATATTGCATACATTACATCTATTATTACATTACATTCATGTTTGCATTCTCTATTTAGTTACATAATGTATATACATTAACATGGGTTAAAATCAAATAGAACATTATATTACACACAAGGGTGCACAAAATGCATATGCCGAATAGTAACTCCTACTAATAATAAATACTATACCATCTCAGCATGAATTAAACTCTATGATTAAATTATGTTATAGATCTATGTTTTAGCTTTCCGAAACTTTAAACGGATCGCGTTTTCGTTTCCGGAAACTCCCGGAATCGCGAAAACACCGAGAACGCGTTTGTTTTTCGTACAACTGACACTCAAATAATTCTCCAGAAAGTTACAGAAATAATTAGGCCTATTAATACATGTTTTTGGAAAGCTAACTTCAATACGCTTCTTTTAAAAAAAACGGAAGATTAAACCGAGCTTTGAGCTAGAAGTTATGACATTTCGAAGTTAGGGCTGCAATTAAAAACGTGGATAAAAATCATGACGGATTTAGATAGTTTGAGCCAAAAGAATACACAATATATATCCTAATTATCCACAACAATAATAGCAATAATAATATGAGGAACCACACCCACAAACTCGATTATATAATCATCATGAACCATTTATTACATATATAAATATAGATACACTCTCATTACAATATATATATATAAATCTATATATGTAACAAGAACACATCCACAACACAAAGAACACTCATATGACTTCCAAATGGACACAAAATAGACACAAATGGAGATACAACCATGGGGGTCATTCCTATGGGTTCAAAATAGACCTATATGCATGAGAAAATGAAAAGGAGAAGGGATTTATACCTCCCGGTAGATCGAATCGAAGAAAAATCTTCCCGGAGCGACACCGACACGTAGAGATTCCAAAAGGACACGAACGAGCTCCGAATCCTCCCAAACTTGGGTAGCTTCCTCCTTGACTAGAATGAAGAAGGAAAGAAGAAGATTTGGTGGTAAAATGGAAGGATTTGGTGAAGAAATTGCTAGGAATTGCTCTCTAGGAATTTGGGGAAGAACAAGAGAGAAAAAAATAGATGGATAATGACAAATGGGAGGCTCAACCCTATCCTTATTGTGGCTGGCCATAAAGATGGTTTTGTCCTATTAGGAAAAGTCCAAAAGCCCCTACTAACCTATTCTATGAGTATTAGGAAAGGGCTAATTGGTTGGGGCTAAATTAGTCATTCTAAAGTCTCTAATCACACTAACCTTATCCATAATAATTAGTCTAACCTCTAACTAAAATATTTCTATCATGTGGACTAAAATTAATATCATGTGGGCCATGCCTAACTAGTATGTGGGTCCCACTAGAGTAAAACTACCCCCGGGTCCCCGTTTCAAGTCGGATTGAGTTGAAATTCGAACCCGACTCAAATAACCCCAAAACAATATCATAAATAATAAAATAATATCAAAATAATTCAAAGAGGTCAAATGCAAAAATATCCTTAGGCCAAAAATGACATTAAAATATCATAATCACAAGGTTAGGCTCTAGGTCAAACAATCTCTAGGATTTCACTAGCAAAACGTCAAAACCACAAGTCATTGATTTAAATAATTTTAAAATGATTTAAAATCACCTAAAATTATATCATGAATTAAATATCATTATTAAAATAATTATAAACACGAAATTTCAAAATTACCCTCAATCAAAAAATTAAAAATAAAATGAAAAAAAATTAACCCAAAATTTAGGGTGCTCACATCCTACCCACCTTATAAAAATTTCGTCCTCGAAATTAAAATGTTCGTAATCCTTCTAGGTCAAACCCCCACAATCAAATCCCAGAACTTAAATAAATCATACCATCAAAAGGATGACATACAGGGCCATGGCATACGGTGGTAGTGAAAGTCTCATCTAGGTATTCTAGTCATGCTAAACCAAAACGGTCATAAGGTATCAAAACACACATGCAATCTAGGGTGCTAAACAAAAGTTACAAAAACAATAAACCATCAAAACTGTAAGGCAGTCTACCATCCTATATGAAAACTGATACTTATCATAAAAATAAAGAAAAGTAACTACCCATTATCTTTAAAGGGTTCAGAAAAAAAAAAAGAAAATCAAAATCAAAGTTAAGGAATGAAAGCCAATTCCATGGAAAATTTCCAATCACAATACGTATTAAGAATATTTAGTCTTGATACGATCTAAGTTGATCAAATTGGAAAAAATCAAGATTTAGGCAATATGGAGGTCAGGTTCAACAAAGTCTGAGATCGAGCATACAAGGATAGAGATTCAGGTCACAATCAAATTTAATTCAATTAAGTACAACCCAAGATATAAATATGATAAGAAAAGATAATCGAAGTCGATTTGGTCGGATTAAGGAAACTAGGATTCAATGATATTGAAAAACCCAAAATTTAGGAATAATAATATCTATCCTTGTATGCTCATTTGGAAAACTGGGTGTTACAAGTCTACCCCCCTTAGAAGAATTTCGTCCTCGAAATTAAGATGATCGTACTCCTGCTAGGTCAAACCCCCAAATCACATTCCTACACATTGATATTGAAAAACCCAAAATTTAGGAATAATGATATTGAAAATAATAATATCTCAAACAAACTCAAATACAAACTCGTATCTCAAGTTATTACAATACAAATTCTAAAACATGAAAACTAAACCAAGTCTACTAGCTAGTCTCCCGATCACTCCTGAGTGTCGGGGCCATAGGTAGCTAAGCCATCTCCTGCTCCAAGGCAAGTAGGGCAAACGTCCTCAGGGCAGTCATCTGTAATATTTTCAACAGGTCCAGTCAGGACAGGAACGAGCACATCTCATCCAGAAAATCCAAGTAATGACAAATACTATAAAACAGTCATAGCCAGTTATATTGATGATAATGGCAGTTTTATACAGGTAATGATGTAGAGAAATAGCAAAGGTACAAGGAAGTAAGGTAATGAAATAAAAGAAGAATGATGGCAAAGAAGACTGTAAAATAAGATCTAGCTGAACTAGGGTAACATGTTATAAGTCCAGTTTGTACAATGTAAGTTGAGTGTAATCCAATATGAGTCTAATACAATTGAGTCTAGTAAATGATTCTTGTACATGATGATTCTAGTAGATGATTCTTCTCAATGATTTGAGAGAAGTGGTTCTTGTAAGATTCTTGTACACTAATCCTTGTAGGTGATTCTTGTAATGAGTACGGCACATCGCACGTTCGGCCAAGCGGTGATGGCTATCGTTCTTGTAATACGGCACATCGCACGCTCGGCCAAGCGGTGATGGCTATCATTCTTGTAATACGGCACATCACACGCTCGGCCAAGCGGTGATGGCTATCATTCTTGTAATACGGCACATCGCACGCTCGGCCAAGCGGCGATGGCTATCATTCTTGTTTGGTGATTCTTGTTGAATACGGCACATCGCATACCGGGCCCAGCAGCGATGGCTATCGTTCTTGTAATGATGATTCTTGTATTATTTATACATTTAATACTTGTAGGTGTTTCGAGTAGATGAGTCTTGTGAGTGATTCGAGTAATAGGGTTAGACAAATCAAGTACATGTATTGCAAATAGATAAATCTAAACTATTAATACATGTTGTGACAGAGAATCAAATAGAACTATACTAGAACTGAATCACAGTAATCATCAAATAAATGAAGGAACTATCAGAGAATGTACTCGCATGATACTCTGAAAAGAGTAATATAATATCAGATGTCTGCACCGGAGTCACAATATCCTAAATAGAGCAGTATGGATTATGACATGTTTAAAATAAGGTGAATGAAATCTACGATGCAATCTACATGATTTCTAGGTCAATCTAGGTCAAAGTCAACTCTAAGTCAAATATGGTCAACTGTCTAGGTCAAACTAGGTCCAAGTCGAACTTTGGTCAACCTTGGTCAACTCTGGGTTAAGCCAAGTCGACATCTAGGGTATTGGTCAACTCTCTAGGCCACTAGGTCAACACTAGGCCTAAACCAAGCCTACTAACTAACCCTCAAATTTAACACTCACTCAAGGACACACTATGAACCACATTCACCTAGCAATATATATACATTCATAGGTATACACTCAAACCTATATTCATAACATTAACATTGCCTACATTGCATATATCATTATATATATATAGAGACAGAGAGGCAAGGAAGGGGGCATGAGGAGTGGTGTGGTGTGTGTGTTAAAAGGGTATGGTGTGAAGAGGGTTCTCAGGATTATATTTGTAACAGTGTGAGTGTGTGTGTATGTGTGGCTGAACAATGTGTAGGAATGTGATGTGAAGAGTGAATGATGTGAGTGAGTGAACTAAGTGTCAAGACATGTCAAGAAGACTGTATAGGTAATACCATGTATGCCTGTCCAATGTTAGTGAGGGTGAAGACTGAATTTAGTGAAAACAATTGCTGTTTCAATTAGGTTCTCAGGAACTATAGACAGTTTTATTTATGAAAGTTTAACATATCATTCTCAGTTCAAAAAGGAAAAATAAACAGTGCCAATGTGAGCCATGTGGTGTGTGTGTGCTGTGATATCAAGAGTGCAATTAATCTCAGTTAACAACACATTCTCAGGTTCCTAAGGATTGAATCTCAGGATTCATCTATGAACCAAACCCATCATTCCCTCTACTCTATATTACAGGTATCAAATAGATTCAAAAACCCAAATCCCAATCTCATGTTTCAATCCTGAAACCTATCTCAGGATTCTCAGGTTATTAAGTCTCAGTGTTCATGATAACTCAGGATTTATAGTTTAACAATGAATTTAAAAAAACCAAACATCAGTGTAATCAGTCCTTATGCTCATTGAAACCCAATGTATCTAATTCATCATCTGGACTTGGACAGGGCCTCACTTGCCTGTGCACTCTAGTGCACAGGTCTCACCAATACCCTCCCTATCTCACTCCACTGCTGCTGCCCTTGAAGGGGCAGCCTACTGCCAAGGTACAGGGACTGAAATACCTGGTATTGATGAACTAGCATCTAACCCATATGGCTATCAAATTCTGAAATTCAGGGGGGTATAGGCATACAACCTGAGAATACATTCAGGGACTGAACCAAGTTCTCAGGTTATTTTATAACAACTAACATGTATCAAAATCTTAAACTAACCTAATCAATCAAATTCGATAACCCCTTTGATACCAGTTGAACCCAAATGTACGTATAAGAATTAACATTGAGAATTCAAAATAGTTAAAGGGAAGGGAATCCATTCTCAGGAAATTCATACTGTACATCTCAGGATTCTAAGTGCACTCAGTGTCTTGTGTGTGAGGAGTCCTGTGTGTGGATGACAGGAATTCTCAAGAACTACATCTAATAACAGGAAATCAAACCCACTACCCAAATCCTAATCTCAGTATTTCTATTTCAGATTTCAGTAATCAACTAAAACCCAACCTATCAATTCGAAAATCCCTCCCCCTTCAACTTGATAATATCAACTAATCATGAATCACTAAAAGTGTATTAATACAGTGTATAATAATTAACATGGCCAAAAAGAATATTCAAAATCAGTTTTTTTTAAAGAGAATGAAGGTTCAGGATGTTCAAGTCCTGAAACTGTTATCAGTTCACATCCCAACCTATCATGCAATCCAACACTCACAGTAAACTACCACACATGTGTATGAATCAACATTGCAAATTAACATCAACATTTCAGTTTAAGGAACAGGAAATCAATTTCCAGGGTTCAACTATTAATAGTGAATCTCAGTTTCACACTTCTGAAAACTTCGATTGATACATGAACTTGACATTTCGAAAACCTAATTAAACCACAGAATTTAGAAATTAGGTATATAGGGGTGTTAACCATATGTTAACGTGTCTAGGGAGTGTATTCGTGTCCATTTACATGGACACGAGGTGTCCAAGAAATAAATCGAAAACATTATCAGGACTGTGCATAGGCTGCATCGTGCACAGGTACAATGCGATCTAGGGACTCGTGTGTCGACCCTCGAGCCTCGTGCTCGTGTCCAACCCTAGGGTAGGTATAGGGCTAGGGACACAAGTGTCTGTATCGGGTCTAAAGTGTGTCGTGACCGAATTTAGTGTGCGTATCAGTGTCACGAAAAATGCGTGCACAGCACTGTACAAAATCAGTACAGGCCCAATTTCTTCGTGCACACTAAACGAGAAGCCGAGAAAATTTACAAGTGTCGTGTCAGTCATAAGGACAACGTGTGTGTCAAGTTTCATGTCTTGAATCGCCGTGTCGTGTCCGCTAGGACACGCGAGCAGCAGGGCACTGCACGACAGTGTCGTGCAGCGTGTCCGACCCAGTTTTGGATACGAAAACAATGTCAAATCAAACTCAGTCTCTTGCAAAATTAATCCTCATATATAGGGCTATAAATCCATGAAATCAGTTTCAAAAATGGTTATAAAAACATTGGTTTAGGCATTTCATCGAACACCATGCACAGGACACTGTTACGTGTCCAGATTGGACACGAAATGACACAAAAACTTAGGGTTTCCTATTCCTACTGTTAGGTTAGGTCTAGGGCTCCCTAATGATGCAAAAATCTCAAGATTCTATGGTGAATATAGGAAATTACCTCTAGGTATCAAAATCCCCCAAAAAAGCTCAATGAGTGATGTTCTTCACAATGGTGAAACTCCTCCAAAGCTCCCCAAATCTGAGAACACTTGATGCCAACAGAAAGTAGGAAGAATTTAGAACCCAATGCAATTTGTTTGGGTTAAAAAGGAAATAAAATGGATTTACTAGGATTTATTGAAGATGGAAAATTACCTCTTTCTAAAACTTGGCAAGAACACTTAATGGAGGCTAGCCCTAACTTTGGGAGGGTATTAAATAGGATGGGGGAGGCTAAGTGTCCAGCCATGGGCTAATTAGGGTTAGGGTTGGTTCATGGTGAGTGGCTAAGGATGGTCCAACAAATTTTAGGCATTCCTATTGGTTCAATGTCATAGGCTAATTTCTCATAAATATCTTAGAGTAAATATCTTCCTATAATATCTAGATATTAAGAATCATCTCATGACTAGTTAACCTAACCATTCAAGGCTAATCTAGATTAGGCTAAGTTATAGGTTAAGGCTCCACTAAAGGACTAGCACAATATTTAATTAATATAAATGACAAATTCACAAAATTGTCAAAATAACCAAAATTCCCCTAGACTAAAAAGTTGTAATTAGTCATCATAATCATATGACTAGGCTCCCTTGGTCATGGTTAGTCTCTAGGCTTAGCAAAACTAGAGTTTAACTAGTTAACCATCAAAATCACAATTCAACATTTTAAATAGTTTTAAAATAATTAAAAATCATCAAAAATCATATCATGACTAAAATAATCATTGTTAAATAATTTAAAATACAAAAGTTCAAAATTACCCTCATTTGGAAAACTGGGTGTTACAAGTCTACCCCCTTAGAAGAATTTCGTCCTCGAAATTAAGATGATCGTACTCCTGCTAGGTCAAACAAGATATTTACTCTAAGATATTTATGAGAAATTAGCCTATGACATTGAACCAATAGGAATGCCTAGAATTTGTTGGACCATCCTTAGCCACTCACCATGAACCAACCCTAACCCTAATCAGCCCATGGCTGGACACTTAGCCTCCCCCATCCTATTTAATACCCTCCCAAAGTTAGGGCTAGCCTCCATTAAGTGTTCTTGCCAAGTTTTAGAAAGAGGTAATTTTCCATCTTCAATAAATCCTAGTAAATCCATTTTATTTCCTTTTTAACCCAAACAAATTGCATTGGGTTCTAAATTCTTCCTACTTTCTGTTGGCATCAAGTGTTCTCAGATTTGGGGAGCTTTGGAGAAGTTTCACCATTGTGAAGAACATCACTCATTGAGCTTTTTTGGGAGATTTTGATACCTAGAGGTAATTTCCTATATTCACCATAGAATCCTGAGATTTTTGCATCATTAGGGAGCCCTAGACCTAACCTAACAGTAGGAATAGGAAACCCTAAGTTTTCGTGTCATTTCGTGTCTAATCTGGACACGTATCAGTGTCCTGTGCATGGTGTTCGATGAAATGCCTAAACCAATGTTTTTATAACCATTTTTGAAACTGATTTCATGGATTTATAGCCCTATATATGAGGATTAATTTTGCAAGAGACTGAGTTTGATTTGACACTATTTTCGTGTCCAAAACTGGGTCGGACACGCTGCACGACACTGTCGTGCAGTGCCCTGCTGCTCGCGTGTCCTAGCGGACACGACACGGCGATTCAAGACATGAAACTTGACACACACGTTGTCCTCATGACTGACACGACACTTGTAAATTTTCTCGGCTTCTCATTTAGTGTGCACGAAGGAATTGGACCTGTACTGATTTTGTACAGTGCTGTGCACGCATTTTTTGTGACACTGATACGCACACTAAACTCGATCACGACACACTTTAGACCCGATACAGACACTTGTGTCCCTAGCCCTATACCTACCCTAGGGTTGGACACAAGCACGAGGCTCGAGGGTCGACACATGAGTCCCTAGATCGCATTGTACCTGTGCACGATGCAGCCTATGCACAGTCCTGATAATGTTTTTGATTTATTTCTTGGATACCTCGTGTCCATGTAAATGGACACGAATACACTCCCTAGATACGTTAACATATGGTTAACACCCCTATATACCTGATTTCTAAATTCTATGGTTTAATTTAGGTTTTCGAAATGTCAAGTTCATGTATCAATCGAAGTTTTCAGAAGTGTGAAACTGAGATTCACTATTAATAGTTGAACCCTGGAAATTGATTTCCTGTTCTTTAAACTGAAATGTTGATGTTAATTTGCAATGTTGATTCATACACATGTGTGGTAGTTTACTGTGAGTGTTGGATTGCATGATAAGTTGGGATGTGAACTGATAACAGTTTCAGGACTTGAACATCCTGAACCTTCATTCTCTTTAAAAAAACTAATTTTGAATGTTT
The DNA here is from genome assembly GCA_029216955.1 of Iris pallida. NCBI lineage: Eukaryota > Viridiplantae > Streptophyta > Magnoliopsida > Asparagales > Iridaceae > Iris > Iris pallida. The sequence continues at coordinate 6,463,101 of JANAVB010037818.1, forward strand.
CTTTTTGGCCACGTTAAATTATTATACAATGTATTAATACACTTTAGTGATTCATGATTAGTTGATATTATCAAGTTGAAGGGGGAGGGATTTTCGAATTGATAGGTTGGGTTTTAGTTGATTACTGAAATCTGAAATAGAAATACTGAGATTAGGATTTGGGTAGTGGGTTTGATTCCCTGTTATTAGATGTAGTTCCTGAGAATTCCTGTCATCCACACACAGGACTCCTCACACACAAGACACTGAGTGCACTTAGAATCCTGAGATGTACAGTATGAATTTCTTGAGAATGGATTCCCTTCCCTTTAACTATTTTAAATTTTCAATGTTAATTCTTATACATTTGGGTTCAACTAGTATCAAAGGGGTTTTCGAATTTGATTGATTATGTTAGTTTAAGATTTTGATACATGTTAGTTGTTAGGAAATAACCTGAGAACTTGGTTTAGTCCCTGAATGTATTCTCAGGTTGTATGCCTATACCCCCCCCCCTGAATTTCAGAATTTGATAGCCATATGGGTTAGATGCTAGTTCATCAATACCAGGTATTTCAGTCCCTGTACCTTGGCAGTAGGCTGCCCCTTCAAGGGCAGCAGCAGTGGTGAGATAGGGAGGGTATTGGTGAGACCTGTGCACTAGAGTGCACAGGCAAGTGAGGCCCTGTCCAAGTCCAGATGATGAATTGGATACATTGGGTTTCAATGAGCATAAGGACTGATTACACTGATGTTTGGTTTTTTTAAATTCATTGTTAAACTATAAATCCTGAGTTATCATGAACACTGAGACTTAATAACCTGAGAATCCTGAGATAGGTTTCAGGATTGAAACATGAGATTGGGATTTGGGTTTTTGAATCTATTTGATACCTGTAATATAGAGTAGAGGGAATGATGGGTTTGGTTCATAAATGAATCCTGAGATTCAATCCTTAGAAAACCTGAGAATGTGTTGTTAACTGAGATTAATTGCACTCTTGATATCACAGCACACACACACCACATGGCTCACATTGGCACTGTTTATTTTTCCTTTTTGAACTGAGAATGATATGTTAAACTTTCATAAATAAAACTGTCTATAGTTCCTGAGAACCTAATTGAAACATCAATTGTTTTCACTAAATTCAGTCTTCACCCTCACTAACATTGGACAGGCATACATGGTATTACCTATGCAGTCTTCTTGACATGTCTTGACACTTAGTTCACTCACTCACATCATTCACTCTTCACATCACATTCCTACACATTGTTCAGCCACACATACACACACACTCACACTGTTACAAATACAATTGTTACAAATACAATCCTGAGAACCCTCTTCACACTATACCCTTTTAACACACACCACACCACTCCTCATGCCCCCTTCCTTGCCTCTCTCTCTCTCTATATATATATATAATGATATATGCAATGTAGGCAATGTTAATGTTATGAATATAGGTTTGAGTGTATACCTATGAATGTATATATATTGCTAGGTGAATGTGGTTCATAGTGTGTCCTTGAGTGAGTGTTAAATTTGAGGGTTAGTTAGTAGGCTTGGTTTAGGCCTAGTGTTGACCTAGTGGCCTAGAGAGTTGACCAATACCCTAGATGTCGACTTGGCTTAACCCAGAGTTGACCAAGGTTGACCAAAGTTCGACTTGGACCTAGTTTGACCTAGACAGTTGACCATGTTTGACTTAGAGTTGACTTTGACCTAGATTGACCTAGAAATCATGTAGATTGCATCGTAGATTTCATTCACCTTATTTTAAACATGTCATAATCCATACTGCTCTATTTAGGACATTGTGACTCCGGTGCAGACATCTGATATTATATTACTCTTTTCAGAGTATCAGGCGAGTACATTCTCTGATAGTTCCTTCATTTATTTGATGATTACTGTGATTCAGTTCTAGTATAGTTCTATTTGATTCTCTGTCACAACATGTATTAATAGTTTAGATTCATCTATTTGCAATACATGTACTTGATTTGTCTAACCCTATTACTCGAATCACTCACAAGACTCATCTACTCGAAACACCTACAAGTATTAAATGTAAATCATACAAGAATCATCATTACAAGAACGATAGCCATCGCTGCTGGGCCCGGTATGCGATGTGCCGTATTCAACAAGAATCACCAAACAAGAATGATAGCCATCGCCGCTTGGCCGAGCGTGCGATGTGCCGTATTACAAGAATGATAGCCATCGCCGCTTGGCCGAGCGTGCGATGTGCCGTATTACAAGAATGATAGCCATCACCGCTTGGCCGAGCGTGCGATGTGCCGTATTACAAGAACGATAGCCATCACCGCTTGGCCGAGCATGCGATATGCCGTACTCATTACAAGAATCACCTACAAGGATTAGTGTACAAGAATCTTACAAGAACCACTTCTCTCAAATCATTGAGAAGAATCATCTACTAGAATCATCATGTACAAGAATTATTTACTAAACTCAATTGTATTAGACTCACATTGGATTACACTCAACTTACATTGTACAAACTGGACTTATAACATGTTACCCTAGTTCAGCTAGATCTTATTTTACAGTCTTCTTTGCCATCATTCTTCTTTTATTTCATTACCTTACTTCCTTGTACCTTTGCTATTTCTCTATATCATTACCTGTATAAAACTGCCATTATCATCAATATAACTGGCTATGACTGTTTTATAGTATTGTCATTACTTGGATTTTCTGGATGAGATGTGCTCATTCCTGTCCTGACTGGACCTGTTGAAAATATTACAGATGACTGCCCTGAGGACGTTTGCCCTACTTGCTTTGGAGCAGGAGATGGCTTAGCTACCTATGGCCCCGACACTCAGGAGTGATCGGGAGACTAGCTAGTAGACTTGGTTTAGTTTTCATGTTTTAGAATTTGTATTGTAATAACTTGAGATACGAGTTTGTATTTGAGTATGTTTGAGATATTATTTTTTAGTAGTTTTTAAATGTTGTTGTTTGTCTTTAGTTTAAACTGCTGTGTTATCTTATCGTTCTTAGACTGTGATTGAGTTTCATTATATCTATACTTATCCTCCGTTCGAAGTTGAGATTTGACAAGTACATTATATAGTTGCGTGAGTTGTTGATTAGATAGTAACCTAGGACAGCGTTCTACCGCCGACACTGCGGCGTAGGCTGGACGTACCCACTTCTCGTGCCCTTACTCTAGGGTGCGGGTCATGACACGTTTTTAGTGGTGGCCCATGCAGGTCGAGTTTATGTAGTGGTATTCGAACTAGAGTATCACTACAGCCTGCGATAGGATTGAGAGATAGGCTTTAACGGAAAGGTACTCAATCACAGTTACGAAAAAATTCTGCTTCAATTCATGCCATCTACATATCTTACTGACTTGTCTTCCTTGCAATAAACTGTCCTCCTTTGATTTATCGATTCCTGCTCAGTATTGACTTCCTTTTCGATCTGTCTTCAGGATGGTGGAGACACGATCACATCGCTCTGGTACAGTAGCCGCTGGAGAGGGGTCTGCCACCTCTCGTCCATTGCAGCAGCCTGTTGAGACTGTAGCACCTTTTATTTCTGATCAGACAGGAGCTGCTGTAGCCATTGGGGGTATGCCTCCACTTGTTCAGAGGACAACCCCAGTCATTCCTGAGACGTTTCAGCAGCAGCATCAGCAGCCACCTGCAGGGACAGTTGACGCCGTTCAGCTGTTGGCTTTCTTCAGACAGTACATGGAGGGTCAGTAGACCCAGCAGCAGGAACACGGCAGAGCTCAGCAGAGGCATTGAGCTGGCAGTGACGGCAGTGGAGAGAGTCGTAGCTCAGCTAGCGACAGCCCCGCAGCCGTACCAGCCACGGGAGAAGGGCATCCAGGACTTCCTGAAGATGCACCCGAGAGACTTTCGAAGGACAGAGGGGATCCTGTATGCCGATAAGTGGATCGAGCATATGGAGGAGATCTTCAGGCTGGCTGAGATTCCGACGAGGCTCCAGATAGAGGCAGCGGCCAGTATGATGCAGGATCTGGCCCGTACATGGTACCAGACCGACCCGAGGGTTGGCACAGCAGGACAGACTTGGGCAGCATTCAAGAAGCTGTTCAAGGAGAAGTTCTTTCCAGACGCAGCACTGGGAGCCCTCGAGACCCAGTTCGAGGCCCTAGTTCAGGGGACCCAGTCCGTGGAGGAGTACGCAGGAGAGTTCTGCCGCCTGAGTAGATTTATGGAGGACTTGTCGGAGACGACGAAGGCCCGGAGGTTCCGAAAGGGCTGGGTAAAGGAGGTCAAGTCCTACACCAAGAACGCCCGCGGCGCTACATTTGAGGAGATCCTAGTGGACGCTCTAGCTGCAGAGGATGATCTTGAGCTTAGGCTCAAGAGGGGGCGAGACTCCCATGGAGGTAGCAGCAGCGGGGGTCAGGCCAAGAGGCCCCATGTGCAGGCTCAGCAGGCACAGGCACCAGTGAGAGTGCAGCAGGCACAGCATCAGCATAGAGGACAGGACCGCGGGGTGTCGACTTGTGCCTACTGCAGGAAGGCAGGGCATGTTTGGGAGTCTTGTAGGAGGAGGCTGAAGGTTTGTCTATTCTGTGGATCCGACGCTCACCAGATAGTGGATTGCCCCACAGCACCCCAACTTCGTGGAGCACAGGATCAGAGAGAGGGAGCTAGGCCACCTGTAGCTCAGCACCAGAGGGGTAGAGCTTTTGCTATGGCAGTCGAGAAGACTGACGCTGTAGGTGATGGGTTAGAAGGTTCGTCTTCATGTTCTTCTCTCCCACCTTCATGTGTGATTTCCATTAGTACCTGCCAGGATATATTTGTGATATGCTAGAAAGCGTAGTTACCCCGTTCAAGACTGTGGAATCACGACCAGTAGGACAGAGTTTTGCATATTATTTTGACCTTGTTTGATTTGGGGGTTTGACCTAGCAGGAGTACGATCATCTTAATTTCGAGGACGAAATTCTTCTAGGGGGGTAGACTTGTAACACCCAGTTTTCCAAATGAGGGTAATTTTGAACTTTTGTATTTTAAATTATTTATTAATGATTATTTTAGTCATGATATGATTTTTGATGATTTTTAATTATTTTAAAACTATTTAAAATGTTGAATTGTGATTTTGATGGTTAACTAGTTAAACTCTAGTTTTGCTAAGCCTAGAGACTAACCATGACCAAGAGAGCCTAGTCATGTGATTATGATGACTAATTACAACTTTTTAGTCTAGGGGTATTTTGGTCATTTTGACAATTTTGTGAATTTGTCATTTATATTAATTAAATATTGTGCTAGTCCTTTAGTGGAGCCTTAACCTATAACTTAGCCTAATCTAGATTAGCCTTGAATGGTTAGGTTAACTAGTCATGAGATGATTCCTAATATCTAGATATTATAGGAAGATATTTACTCTAAGATATTTATGAGAAATTAGCCTATGACATTGAACCAATAGGAATGCCTAGAATTTGTTGGACCATCCTTAGCCACTCACCATGAACCAACCCTAACCCTAATCAGCCCATGGCTGGACACTTAGCCTCCCCCATCCTATTTAATACCCTCCCAAAGTTAGGGCTAGCCTCCATTAAGTGTTCTTGTCAAGTTTTAGAAAGAGGTAATTTTCCATCTTCAATAAATCCTAGTAAATCCATTTTATTTCCTTTTTAACCCAAACAAATTGCATTGGGTTCTAAATTCTTCCTACTTTCTGTTGGCATCAAGTGTTCTCAGATTTGGGGAGCTTTGGAGGAGTTTCACCATTGTGAAGAACATCACTCATAGAGCTTTTTTGGAGGATTTTGATACCTAGAGGTAATTTCCCATATTCACCATAGAATCCTGAGATTTTTGCATCATTAGGGAGCCCTAGACCTAACCTAACAGTAGAAATAGGAAACCCTAAGTTTTCGTGTCATTTCGTGTCCAATCTGGACACGTATCAGTGTCCTGTGCATGGTGTTCGATGAAATGCCTAAACCAATATTTTTATAACCATTTTTGAAACTGATTTCATGGATCTATAGCCCTATATGAGGATTAATTTTGCAAGAGACTGTGTTTGATTTGACACTGTTTTCGTGTCCAAAACTGGGTCGGACACGCTGCACGATACTGTCGTGCAGTGCCCTGCTGCTCGCGTGTCCTAGCGGACACGACACGGCGATTCAAGACATGAAACTTGACACACACGTTGTCCTCATGACTGACACGACACTTGTAAATTTTCTCGGCTTCTCGTTTAGTGTGCACGAAGAAATTGGGCCTGCACTGATTTTGTACAGTGCTGTGCACGCGTTTTTTGTGACACTGATACGCACACTAAACTCGGTCACGAAACACTTTAGACCCGATACAGACACTTGTGTCCCTAGCCCTATACCTACCCTAGGGTTGGACACGAGCACGAGGCTCGAGGGTCGACACATGAGTCCCTAGATCGCATTGCACCTGTGCACGATGCAGCCTATGCACAGTCCTGATAATGTTTTCGATTTATTTCTTGGAAACCTCGTGTCCATGTAAATGGACACGAATACACTCCCTAGACACGTTAACATATGGTTAACACCCCTATATACTTGATTTCTAAATTATGTGGTTTAATTTAGGTTTTCGAAATGTCAAGTTCATGTATCAATCGAAGTTTTCAGAAGTGTGAAACTGAGATTCACTATTAATAGTTGAACCCTGGAAATTGATTTCCTGTTCTTTAAACTGAAATGTTGATGTTGTTTAATGATTAAATAGATCTTAAATATCTTGTTTAGATCTTTGTTACACTAAGTGACACATTTGTTTGGGTTTTTGGATGATGTTGGGTTCGAAATTGTGTAGAACAGTGAAGTGAGTCTCTGATACCTGATACTGTCTTTTCCCAGTTTTTTCCAACAGTTTAAATTCTTATTCCTGTATGTTTTCTCCACTAAAAATGTGTCACGACCCGTATCCACTGTGAGGGTACGAGAACGTCACAACGCCCAGCCTACGCCGCAGTGTCGGCGGTAGAACGCTGTCCTAGGTCAACATACATCTAGTAATATAATATTAAGCAGTAAATGAATTCAATCACAACTAAGGAGGAAGAAAACACGATATGATATAGAACTCAAGAAAATACTGAATATAGAAAAGTCTAGGATAATATCCCAACAAATATCCAGAGTACATATCTCAGCTGCTGAAAGAAAGAATATATACAACTCAACATCTCTGAACAGGAGTAAAGACTAGCTAAACAGACTCAAGACAACATAAAATAAGATAAGGCCTAACTAAACTAGTCTAGGCAGTAGGGTGAAGTCCTCAGCTAGAGCTATCCGAAGAAGGTATCCTCCCAGGCCTCCTCCTCGTCCTCTGTAATATTTTCAACAGGTCCAGTCAGGACAGGAGCGAGCACAGTACATCTCAACAATTCATAGCAGGTTAAAAATATGAACATGCAGTAAAGTAAGATACAAGTACTGAAAGAAGTGCAGTATAAAAACAGAGGGAGAACTGTAATAGAAATATCTACTATACATAGAGAACTAGCAGTGACTAGTGAGTCAGAGTACAACATGAACATGTAAATGGCCTGGGATGATTCAATAAAGACACTACGGAATGATTCAATGAAGAAACTACTGGTGTATTATTTACATGTCCACTTCTACTCCCCCGTACCCCAATCAATACACAAGGATCCAGCCAGGTTATATATATGATTCCATGCAAGGCCCACGAAGGGGGATACATGGATGTCCCATAAATGGGGAGTCTGGGGGTTACCCAACTGTGTAGGATTCAAGAGACTCTGTGATCATGAGGGTACATGTCACAAGTAATCAAGTGAACCAAGAGCATAGTGATACGCCATGTAAGTGAAACGCACAGAACACGTAGTACCCGATGCTCCCTAAGGATAACATCTCAAGAAAGGATCCATATAGTACCAATCCGTGTGACCGTCGTGACAGTACAAGTAAAGTAATCTACTGCAGGAAATAATTCTAAGCAGGATAAAATGATCAGAGAATGTACTCGCCTGTAATTGAGTGTCCGATATGAATCGTACTGTCCAAGGAGTGGTGTCTGGCTCCTAAACAGAACAGCACAAGTCACAACAAGTCCAGAATAGTGAAATGGAGTCCTACTATGCATTCTACATGATTCTAAGTCAATCTAGGCCAAAGTCAACTCTTGGTCAACTTTGGTCAGCCCTAGAAGTCAACTAGGTCAACCATGTCTAATTAAGTCTAAACTAGTCTACCTTAGGCTACACTAGTCTATATTAGTCTAAACAAGTAAATTCCTGTATTTAAACCTATCACTCTCTATACCAATATATATATAGAAGTCTAAGTATACCACAATATACATCACACTACACAAAATATGCACATTCATCAGTCTACACATTTTACACATCCTAAAGACCCTAGGCTAAGCATTAGACTAGCATAGGAATATATATATATACACACTCATACATATAGGAATATATATGTCTCAAAGCCTAAACTAGCTTACATATATATAAATACATATATATAGACTGAACTAGAGGCAGGAAAAGGAAGATAGGAATACATGTGTGTGTTGTGTGTGGCTGTACCAACAGTGTACAGGAAAGCAAGACAGTGAGGAGGAAATGTGCAGGAACAATAGCAGTGAAGGGAAATACTGTATATGTGTGTGTCTGTGTTAGAGTAGTGCAATCAGTGAAGAAAAGGAAACATGTGTATACTTGTCTACAAGGATATGTATGCAGAAAAATTAAGTAAATGAAGAAAAGGACAGTGGTGGGAGTGTACAACATGCCAATGTATGCAGGAATTATAATTATGCAGGAAAACAATGTATGTGAGAGCAGGAAATGCAGTACAAAGTGTGTGAACCAGCATGCAGGGAAAATAGGCTAATAATCAGGGTGTACAGGTATGATCATGTGACTGTGAACATATTAAGAGTTGTGTGTGTCATGTGCACAGGAAATATGCAGGAATTAAAATGAAGAGTGTGTGTGTTGTTAGATCGTGTGTGACAAGAACATTGGTGTGTGTCAAGAGAGAACAATGACAGAAATGAAACATGTGTGTATAGAGTGTTAGGCTAGAGGGTGTCAATAGGGAGAAAATCAGTAGGAAACATACATAGGTACATTGAGCATAAAATCAAATCCCAGTTTGAAAATACATTCTCAGTTTGATACATAACAGGAATTGAGATGTAAATAAGAGGGAATCACTGTCAATGAAAATAAACATAACATAGGAGAATTCAAAACTGTTAACTTCATAAACTTCCCAGTTTTCGAAAACTGGAACACAACAATCCAGGATGCAATGACAGTAACCAACATAGCAGTCACAGGAAAAACTCAGATTGATATGTGAATCAATAGTTCAAAAATCAGTTGCACCAAACATTAACATTTCAGATTTTTAATGATCCCAAAAAGAAGGAAACAAACCAACATATATATAAGATCCCCAACTCAGATATCAGTTACTAGTTAACCTACATATCAGTCAATACCAAAGGGGAAACAATTCAATTCAAAGAGAACCATACACAAGCTAAACCAGGTTCAAGAAAAACACATTGCAGTCAAGAAAAGAAGCAGTGAACACTCTAATAATATGGTGAAAACCTTCTCAGGTTTGTGAACATTCAAAACCAGGTTTTGTAGAAACATCATTGCTAATAAAAGGAGGGGAAATCTGTTACAGTGTCATTTAACAAACTCAGGTTAGTTAAACATGGTATCACAGGTTAACACATGTAATAGAACTCTTGAATGCCTAGGTAACAGTCCAATAATGTATATTAAATCCATTCTCAGTTTACACATAACACCCAGGTAATCAATCAAGTAAAACTCAGATTTGTACATCACATTAACATGCTCCTTATGAATTTCATATTTCAGTTTAGCAGGTAATTAACAGTAAACAACTAATCATTAAGATAACAATCTCAGGTTAATATCTAACAGTGGACAAGAACTCAGTTTCAATATTCCCAGGTTAACTGTCCAATAAACTCAGATTTCTTGAATCCAATCCCACATCAAAATGATCCCAAAGACCTCATACATGCAGGTGATAGATAGGTGAACACATAAGGGGTTTAAAAACATGTAATTAACTGTGTTAGGAAGGTTTAAGGACTGCTAAAACTCATTTGCTAAAACTGGAAAAACAGCAAAACAGGGACAGTGAATTAATTCCAGTTAAGAGTGAACAAAATCAGGGAAATAGTGGAATGAATCAACAATCAATTAGACTAGGATTTAAGTCATTAAGAACAATGTAACATGGAAATTATCAAATGGGAAACATACACTAGGAACTTAAATCCTGCTCTTCACACAGGAAACCCCAAAGTTCACACATGCTGAAACAACCCAACTGTGAATATTCTACATACACATTCCCCAAGCCAATTTCGAATGCCAATACCTATCTAACATATTACATGACATGTTGGTTCAATTTAAATGGAGAAAACATACAGGAATAAGAATTTAAACTGTTGGAAAAAACTGGGAAAAGACAGTATCAGGTATCAGAGACTCACTTCACTGTTCTACACAATTTCGAACCCAAACATCATCCAAAAACCCAAACAAATGTGTCACTTAGTGTAACAGAGATCTAAACAGATATTTAAGATCTATTTAATCATTAAACAACATTAAAAATCATTTAAATACGATTTAACACAACCAAACACACTGCACACGCACGCACACAGCCATTCCCCGTGCACACTGAAAATCGTGTCCGACACGACACGAGGACTCGTGAAACTTGGCGAGCCTGTATCAGTCATGAAACCTATCACCATACCAATTTTCTAGTGTCGCGTCGCGTGTCCAGCACAGTAGCCCCGAGTAGCAGGGGAGCTACAGTGCCGCGCGTGCACCCGCACACGCGTGTCCCGTGTTCCCCACACAACAGGACACGAACAATAGCACGACACAAGGAACCCTAGACGACACCTAGATCTAGTTTCCTTCAAAGAATGAAAACTCGATCGAACAGTCCTTTGGGACATTTCGTCGAGTACCTAGACTGGTCTCTGATACGTGTCCGATTCGGACACGAAACGAGACCAAAACTTAGGGTTGGTCTTCCCTATAGTTGGGTGAGGGCTAGGGGACCCTAAAAATGATTTTTACAGGATTTTAGGAGCATTAATAGAGATTATACCTATAGGTGTCCAAAGCTCCAAAAAGCTCCAAAGAAGAGGATCCTTCAAAGCACCAAAAACTCCAAATTGTTTGCCCTGTCAAAACTCAATCCCAACAGCAAGAGCACAATATTTAGAGCCTATAGGAATTTGTTTGAAGGAAAAAGGACTTAATTTGGATTTACTATGAATTTTGAAGATGGAACTTACCCTTTTCTAAAAACTTGATGAACCCTAAGAGAGAGGCTAGCCCTAATCCCTAGGAGAGTATTTATAGAGGGGGGGGGGCTGTCATGTGGCTGGCCATAGGGTTTAGATCTAGGGTTTTGGTTGGTTGAGTCCTAATTAGTTTAAGTCATGGTTTGACTTGTGACTTCACAAGCCATTCTTAGACCAAACTAATTCCTAATTTCACCAAATTAATCCCAATGAGTTCATCCTCATGAACTTAAGTCTACCTAGGTTCTCAAATCCTAATCGCTTAGTCAAGACCTAGGTTAGCCACTAGGTTAGTCTACAAGGTCAACTTAAGTCAAGGTCTCTAAAACACCAAAAACAATTATTCTAAAAAAATCACTCAAAAATCACAATAATTATAATAATAATAATAATTCAAATTAAATTCTAAAATTTTGAAAATGACCAAAATACCCTCATTTGGAAAAACTGGGTGTTACAATCCTACCCACCTTATAAAAATTTGTCCTCGAAATTAAGATGGTAGCAGGCCTTCTAGGTTAAACCCCCAGCAATCATAGTCTCAGAATCTATCTTAAATCATATAGTTGAAAAGTGTAACCTATGGGTCATGGCATGCAATATCAGTCTGGTCTCTTCTAGTTATACCAACCATGCTACAGTACTAGGCAATCACAAGGTATCAAAACATACAAGCAAGGGATGCATCAAAATTCTCAAAAAGGAATACTAAGGTTAGGTCAAACTACCTCCAGCTAGGTCTGAGAACCAGAACTCCCTCCTGGAAGCAGGGCCCTGGTTGGGGCAGGTATAGCAGGGCAGTGCTGCATCCAGTGTGCAGCTGAACCACAGATTAGCACAATCCTAGTCTCTTTCTACAGTTGTTCCGCTTGTGTCCAGACTTCTTGCAGTAGGCACAGATAGGCTCCGGCTCAGCTGGCCTCTGCTGGACAGGAGACTGGGCTGGGTATGATGATATAGGCTGGATAAATGGGTACTCCTCAGACTCTGGGTAGGACTGGGTACTGCTCCTCGCCCTCTTGGAGCTAGGCTCTCTTCCTAGAAGCACAGAGTCCCGCAGACGTAGCAACCTCTGGATTTGCTCCCTCATGGCCTCCTCATGAGCTCTCTGTGACTCCATCATCCTTTCTTGGAAAAATGCAAACACCTGGGCTGCATCAAGTAGCAAACCCCCGGGTGGTACAGCAGGGAGTACAGAGGGTAGGGAAGGGCTCTCGGTCTCAGGCAAATCCGCAGCTCTCTCCTGAACGACAGGAGATGAAGGAAGACTCTCTGGCGAGGCTACCACCATCTCCTCAATGGCAGGAGGTGCCACCACCCCATGATCAGATAGAGGGATAACTATCTCCTGAACAGTAGGAGGTGGAGGCACGCTCTCAATAGCTGCAGCTGCTCTCAGGCGACGGGCTCGGGTCATGGGTGCCATACTGAAAGAAAAGAAAAGAAATAAAATATAAATCAATCATCAAGGCTGAAAAACTAGTAAATATAAACAAAGGAGAACCAGCTACAAAATCACTATTTAAAGCCAGGCTATACTATCATCCTAAGACAAGGGCCTAATCACAAGTCATCAAATCACACTAAGAAAGAACTACATATGCATAAGCTCTATAAAGCTAAGAAGATCTCTACTCCTAAATTATTTGATGATGGAAACAATTTATAATAACTGGAATGAAAAGAGAGACGATATATTTAAGAACCTTTCCAAGATACAATCTGATAATCATATGCGTCTGTCCAAAAATCATGATACTCAGAGTCCTCGCCACGCTAGTAAGCAAGGCTGCGATAAACGGTAGAGTACATAACAGGGGCATGCACCTCTATAATCATGTCGTCTGGAATTCTCGCTATGCCGACTAGTATAGCTGCGAGGAATTCCAAATCTCATAACCAAGATACGTACATCCGAAGTCAGGTCTCTATGTTTCCGCCACGCCAGCTAATATAGCTGCGATAAACTCCAGGTTCCATAACCAAGTAGACGTTTTACCATCCCTGTATTCCCGTCGTCATATGTTATCAGAAAATATCGTAACTCAGGCCATAAAAATTCATCTCGATAGAAAATTCAAATCAACAACGATCCAACAAATCAAATTCAATAATCAAGGAGTGAGAGCAACAAAGCAAGGAAAATGATTCAAATCGAAGTTCAATAAGATTCTCAAGGGTCGTCCCAGGAATCTTTCAAGGAATCCTAACAGTGATTGAGTACCTTAAATATGTATCCTAATCCTACTGCAGGCTGTAGCGATACTCTAGTTCGAATACCACTACATAAACTGGACCTGCATGGGCCACCACTAAAAACGTGTCACGACCCGCACCCACTGTGAGGGTACGAGAACGTCACAACGCCCAGCCTACGCCGCAGTGTCGGCGGTAGAACGCTGTCCTAGGTCAACATACATCTAGTAATATAATATTAAGCAGTAAATGAACTCAATCACAACTAAGGAGGAAGAAAACACGATATGATATAGAACTCAAGGAAATACTGAATATAGAAAAGTCTAGGATAATATCCCAGCAAATATCCAGAGTACATATCTCAGCTGCTGAAAGAAAGAATATATACAACTCAACATCTCTGAACAGAAGTAAAGACTAGCTAAACAGACTCAAGACAACATGAAAATAAGATAAGGCCTAACTAAACTAGTCTAGGCAGTAGGGTGAAGTCCTCAGCTAGAGCTATCCGAAGAAGGTATCCTCCCAGGCCTCCTCCTCGTCCTCTGTAATATTTTCAACAGGTCCAGTCAGGACAGGAGCGAGCACAGTACATCTCAACAATTCATAGCAGGTTAGAAAATATGAACATGCAGTAAAGTAAGATACAAGTACTGAAAGAAGTGCAGTATAAAAACAGAGGAGAACTGTAATAAAATATCTACTATACATAGAGAACTAGCAGTGACTAGTGAGTCAGAGTACAACATGAACATGTAAATGGCCTGGGATGATTCAATGAAGACACTACGGAATGATTCAATGAAGAAACTACTGGTGTATTATTTACATGTCCACTTCTACTCCCCCGTACCCCAATCAATACACAAGGATCAGCCAGGTTATGTTATATGATTCCATGCAAGGCCGCGAAGGGGGATACATGGATGTCCCATAAATGGGGAGTCTGGGGTTACCCAACTGTGTAGGATTCAAGAGACTCTGTGATCATGAGGGTACATGTCACAAGTAATCAAGTGAACCAAGAGCATAGTGATACGCCATGTAAGTGAAACGCACAGAACACGTAGTACCCGATGCTCCCTAAGGATAACATCTCAAGAAAGGATCCATATAGTACCAATCCGTGTGACCGTCGTGACAGTACAAGTAAAGTAATCTACTACAGGAAATAATTCTAAGCAGGATATAAATGATCAGAGAATGTACTCTGTATCTGAGTGTCCGATATGAATCGTACTGTCCAAGGAGTGGTGTCTGGCTCCTAAACAGAACAGCACAAGTCACAACAAGTCCAGAATAGTGAAATGGAGTCCTACTATGCATTCTACATGATTCTAAGTCAATCTAGGCCAAAGTCAACTCTTGGTCAACTTTGGTCAGCCCTAGAAGTCAAACTAGGTCAACCATGTCTAATTAAGTCTAAACTAGTCTACCTTAGACTACACTAGTCTATATTAGTCTAAACAAGTAAATTCCTGTATTTAAACCTATCACTCTCTATACCAATATATATATAGAAGTCTAAGTATACCACAATATACATCACACTACACAAAATATGCACATTCATTAGTCTACACATTTTACACATCCTAAAGACCCTAGGCTAAGCATTAGACTAGCATAGGAATATATATATATATATACACTCATACATATAGGAACATATATGTCTCAAAGCCTAAACTAGCTTACATATATATAAATACATATATATAGACTGAACTAGAGGCAGGAAAAGGAAGATAGGAATACATGTGTGTGTTTGTGTGTGGCTGTACCAACAGTGTACAGGAAAGCAAGACAGTGAGGAGGAAATGTGTGCAGGAACAATAGCAGTGAAGGGAAGCACTGTGTATGTGTGTGTCTGTGTTAGAGTAGTACAATCAGTGAAGAAAAGGAAACATGTGTATACTTGTCTACAAGGATATGTATGCAGGAAAATCAAGTAAATGAAAAGAGGACAGTGGTGGGAGTGTGCAACATGCCAATGTATGCAGGAATTATAATATGCAGGAAAACAATGTATGTAAGAGAGGAAATGCAGTGCAAAGTGTGTGAACCAGCATGCAGGGAAAATAGGCTAATAATCAGGGTGTACAGGTATGATCATGTGACAGTGAACATATTAAGAGTTGTGTGTGTCATGTGCACAGGAAATATACAGGAATTAAAATGAAGAGTATGTGTGTTGTTAGATGGTGTGTGACAAGAACATTGGTATGTGTCAAGAGAGAACAATGACAGAAATGAAACATGTGTGTATAGAGTGTTAGGCTAGAGGGTGTCAATAGGGAGAAAATCAGTGAGAAACAGACATAGGTACATTGAGCATAAAATCAAATCCCAGTTTGAAAATACATTCTCAGGTTTGATACATAACAGGAATTGAGATGTAAATAAGAGGGAATCACTGTCAATGAAAATAAACATAACATAGGAGAATTCAAAACTGTTAACTTCATAAACTTCCCAGTTTTCAAAAACTGGAACACAACAATCCAGGATGCAATGACAGTAACCAACATAGCAGTCCACAGGAAAAACTCAGATTGATATGTAATCAATAGTTCAAAAATCAGTTGCACCAAACATTAACATTTCAGATTTTTAATGATCCCAAAAAGAAGGAAACAAACCAACATATATATAAGATCCCCAACTCAGATATCAGTTACTAGTTAACCTACATATCAGTCAATACCAAAGGGGAAACAATTCAATTCAAAGAGAACCATACACAAGCTAAACCAGGTTCAAGAAAAACACATTGCAGTCAAGAAAAGAAGCAGTGAACACTCTAATAATAGGTAAAACCTTCTCAGTTTGTGAACATTCAAAACCAGGTTTTGTAGAAACATATTGCTAATAAAAGGAGGGGAAATCAGTTTAAGTGTCATTTAACAAACTCAGGTTAGTTAAACATGGTATCACAGGTTAACACATGTAATAGAACTCTTGAATGCCTAGGTAACAGTCCAATAATGTATATTAAATCCATTCTCAGTTTACACATAACACCCAGGTAATCAATCAAGTAAAACTCAGATTTGTACATCACATTAACATGCTCCTTATGAATTCTCATATTTCAGTTTAGCAGGTAATTAACAGTGAACAACTAATCATTAAGATAACAATCTCAGGTTAATATCTAACAGTGGACAAGAACTCAGTTTCAATATTCCCAGGTTAACTGTCCAATAAACTCAGATTTCTTGAATCCAATCCCACATCAAAATGATCCCAAAGACCTCATACATGCAGGTGATAGATAGGTGAACACATAAGGGGTTTAAAAACATATAATTAACTGTGTTAGGAAGTTTAAGGACTGCTAAAACTCATTTGCCAAAACTGGAAAAATAGCAAAACAGGGACAGTGAATTAATTCCAGTTAAGAGTGAACAAAATCAGGGAAATAGTGGAATGAATCAACAATCAATTAGACTAGGATTTAAGTCATTGAAGAACAATGTAACATGGAAATTATCAAATGGGAAACATACACTAGGAACTTAAATCCTGCTCTTCACACAGGAAACCCCCAAAGTTCACACATGCTGAAACAACCCAACTGTGAATATTCTACATACACATTCCCCAAGCCAATTTCGAATGCCAATACCTATCTAACATATTACATGACATGTTGGTTCAATTTAAATGGAGAAAACATACAGGAATAAGAATTTAAACTGTTGGAAAAAACTGGGAAAAGACAGTATCAGGTATCAGAGACTCACTTCACTGTTCTACACAATTTCGAACCCAAACATCATCCAAAAACCCAAACAAATGTGTCACTTAGTGTAAGAGATCTAAACAAGATATTTAAGATCTATTTAATTATTAAACAATATTAAAAAATCATTTAAATACGATTTAACACAACCAAACACACTGCACACGCACACACAGCCATTCCCCGTGCACACTGAAAATCGTGTCCGACACGACACGAGGACTCGTGAAACTTGGCGAGCCTCGTGCCAGTCATGAAACCTATCACCATACCAATTTTCTAGTGTCGGCGTCGCGTGTCCAGCGCGCAGTAGCCCCCGAGTAGCAGGGGAGCTACAGTGCCGCGCGCGCACGCCCGCACACGCGTGTCCCGTGTTCCCCATGACACAACAGGACACAAACAATAGCACACGACACAAAGGAACCCTAGATGACACCTAGATCTAGCTTTCCATTCAAATAGAATAGGAAAACTCGATCGAACAGTCCTTTGGGACATTTCGTCGAGTACCTAGACTGGTCTCTGATACGTGTCCGATTCGGACACGAAACGAGACCAAAACTTAGGGTTGGTCTTCCTACAGTTGGGTGAGGGCTAGGGGACCCTAAAAATGATTTTTACAGGATTTTAGGAGCATTAATAGAGATTATACCTATAGGTGTCCAAAGCTCCAAAAAGCTCCAAAGAAGAGGATCCTTCAAAGCACCAAAAACTCCCCAAATTGTTTGCTTCCTGTCAAAACTCAATCCCAACAGCAGCACAATATTTAGAGCCTATAGGAATTTGTTTGAAGGAAAAATGACTTAATTTGGATTTACTATGAATTTGTGAAGATGGAACTTACCCCTTTTCTAAAAACTTGATGAACCCTAAGAGAGAGGCTAGCCCTAATCCGTAGGAGAGTATTTATAGAGGGGGGGCTGTCATGTGGCTGGCCATAGGGTTTAGATCTAGGGTTTTGGCTAGTTGGTTGAGTCCTAATTAGTTTAAGTCATGGTTTTGACTTGTGACTTCACAAGCCTCTTAGACCAAACTAATTCCTAATTTCACCAAATTAATCCCAATGAGTTCATCCTCATGAACTTAAGTCTACCTAGGTTCTCAAATCCTAATCTCTTAGTCAATACCTAGGTTAGCCACTAGGTTAGTCTACAAGGTCAACTTAAGTCAAGGTCTCTAAAACACCAAAAATAATTATTCTAAAAAATTACTCAAAAATCACAATAATTATATAATAATAATAATAATTCAAATTAAATTCTAAAATTTTGAAAATGACCAAAATACCCTCATTTGGAAAAATTGGGTATTACAATCCTACCCACTTATAAAAATTTCGTCCTCGAAATTAAGATGGTAGCAGGCCTTCTAGGTTAAACCCCCAGCAATCATAGTCTCAGAATCTATCTTAAATCATATAGTTGAAAAGTGTAACCTATGGGGTCA
This sequence comes from Iris pallida, assembly GCA_029216955.1. Classification (NCBI taxonomy): domain Eukaryota; kingdom Viridiplantae; phylum Streptophyta; class Magnoliopsida; order Asparagales; family Iridaceae; genus Iris; species Iris pallida. Next base: position 6,481,885 of record JANAVB010037818.1, read on the forward strand.
TGGCATGCAATATCAGTCTGTGGTCTCTTCTAGTTATACCAACCATGCTACAGTACTAGGCAATCACAAGGTATCAAAACATACAAGCAAGGGATGCATCAAAATTCTCAAAAAGGAATACTAAGGTTAGGTCAAACTTACCTCCAGCTAGGTCTGAGAACCAGAACTCCCTCCTGGAAGCAGGGCCCTGGTTGGGGCAGGTATAGTAGGGCAGTGCTGCATCCAGTGTGCAGCTGAACCACAGATTAGGCACAATCCTAGTCTCTTTCTACAGTTGTTCCGCTTGTGTCCAGACTTCTTACAGTAGGCACAGATAGGCTCCTGCTCAGCTGGCCTCTGCTGGACAGGAGACTGGGCTGGGTATGATGATATAGGCTGGATAAATGGGTACTCCTCAGACTCTGGGTAGGACTGGGTACTGCTCCTCGCCCTCTTGGAGCTAGGCTCTCTTCCTAAAAGCACAGAGTCCCGCAGACGTAGCAACCTCTGGATTTGCTCCATCATGGCCTCCTCATGAGCTCTCTGTGACTTATCATCCTTTTTTGGAAAAATGCAAACACCTGGGCTGCATCAAGTAGCAAACCCCCGGGTGGTACAGCAGGGAGTACAGAGGGTAGGGAAGGGCTAGGTCTCAGGCAAATCCGCAGCTCTCTCCTGAATGAAAGGAGATGAAGGAAGACTCTCTGGCGAGGCTACCACCATCTTCTCAATGGCAGGAGGTGCCACCACCCCATGATCAGATAGAGGGATAACTATCTCCTGAACAGTAGGAGGTGGAGGCACGCTCTCAATAGCTGCAGCTGCTCTCAGGCGACGGGCTCGGGTCATGGGTGCCATAATGAAAGAAAAGAAAAGAAATAAAATATAAATCAATCATCAAGGCTGAAAAACTAGTAAATATAAACAAAGGAGAACCAGCTACAAAATTACTATTTAAAGCCAGGCTATACTATCCTAAGACAAGGGCCTAATCACAAGTCATCAAATCATCACACTAAGAAAGAACTACATATGCATAAGCTCTATAAAGCTAAGAAGATCTCTACTCCTAAATTATTTGATGATGGAAACAATTTATAATAACTGGAATGAAAAGAGAGACGATATCGCAGCTCCACCCATTGTGAAAATGTATCCACCTGTGGACCTCTCGCTCTCCACTTCTGAGCACCAGCTCGCATCACTGAAGCCTTCCACTACCGACAGATTTATGATGTAATACAGTGCATATATTTGAGTCTTCTTGAGATATCTCATAACCCGTTTCACAGCTTTCCAGTGCACAATGCCTAGGTTGCTCGTGAAACGACTCAACATTCCCACGACGAAAGCTATGTCAGGCCTTGTGGCAGTAGTAGCATACATCAAACTCCCGATTATGCTTGCGTACTCCAGCTGCCTGACGTTTTTCTCTGAATTAGGCTTCAGCTTCAGATCACACCTGTACGGTGTATCGATCTCTGGAAGATCCTGATACCCGTAACGAGTAATCATCTTCTCAACATAATGAGACTGTGATAGCACTAGACCAGTGTCTGTCCGGATGATCTTGATCCCTAAGATCACATCAGCTTCCCCCTAGTCCTTCATATTGAACTTGCTTGAGATGAACTTCTTTGTCTCCGTGACACAGCCCATATCCGTGCCTAGAATCAGCATGTCATCCACGTACAGACAAACGTTCACACCTCTTCCATCAGCGAACTTCGTGTAAACATACTTGTCCGTCTCGCTGACCATGTAGCCATTTGACCTTATAACCTTGTCAAATTTCTCATGCCACATCTTGGGAGCCTGTTTAAGACCGTACAAGGATTTCACCAACTTGCTGACTTTGTCTTCAAGACCTTTGACGACAAATCCCTCTGGCTGTTGCATATAAATCTCTTCGATCAGCGCCATTTAGGAAAGCTATTTTCATCCATCTGATGTATCATCTTTTTATGTATTGCTGCAAGAGCAATCAACATTCTGATGGTGGTCCCGGGCTTCTGGAGAGCATACGTGTCAAAGTAGTCAATCCCCTGCTTCTGAGAAAATCCCTTGGCTACCAACCTAGCCTTGAACTTGTCAATAGTTCCGTCTGCTTTATCTTCTTCTTGAAGATCTATTTGCATCCGATGGGTTCGCTCCTTCAGGAAGATCAACCAACACCCAAGTGTTATTTGAGGTGATGGAATCAATTTCATTGTCAATCGCATCCTTCCAGAAAATCGCATCTCTGGTCATCGCCTCATCATAGGTAAGCGGATCTGCTTCCACATGATAGGTGTCAAAGTCACTTCCAAAGTCCTTTGGCCTTCTCACAAGCTTCGCTGACGGCTCAGCGAGTTCTGGTTCAACCGTTGTTTCAATAATAACATCTTCTTGGACTACTTCTTCATTGAAAACTTTAGTTTCTTGCGCACCCTCATTGTTCTTCGGTATATCCGTAAGAACAATTCTTGTGCCTTACAAATTTGTCTTCAAAATATTCTGCGTTGTGAGATTCAATGATATGATTTGACTCAATATCAAGAAATCTCCGAGCATCACTCTTCTCGGTATACCCAAGAAGATCGTCTTTGTAGTCCTTGTTCTAAGCTTCTGAATCTTCAGATCTGGAAGCTTGACATATGCCAGACCCCCACACTCGAATGACATTCAAGTTAGGTCTGACCTTGAACCAGAGTTCATGAGGAGTAATGTCTGAAGTTGCATGAGGCACTCTATTTAGAATAAAAGTGGTGTCAATACAGTTTCTCCCCAGTAGCACTTTGGAATACCCACAGTCAACAGTATTGAGTTAATCATTTCTGTTAACGTTCTGTTTTCTCTCTGCTACTCCGTTTGATTGAGAAAAGTACGGAGCCGTAGTCATTGACAATTCCATGTTCTTTGCAGAACGATGCAAATTCATGAGACCTGTACTCCCCACCTCGATCACTTCTTATTCTTTTGAGTTGTTGTCCAGTCTGCCGCTCAGCTTCGGCTCTGAACTCCTTAAACTTTTCGAATGCTTTATCTTTAGCCTTCAGCAAGTAGACGAACGCATACTTTGAGAAGTCATCGATGAAGGTTATGAAATACTTCATCTCGGCCTTTGTAGAGAATTGTTTGAAGTCACCGATATCGGAGTGTACCAACTCCAGAAGATCTGTACTTCGATAAACCCGAGGAAAGGGTTTCCTTGTGATCTTCGTTTGAGCACAAACTTCACATTTCTCTACCTTACCCCCACACTTGGAGATAAGTCCTAGACTAGACATTTTGTTTATTCATTTACAATAAACATGTCCTAGCCTATTATGCCACAACTCAAGAGTATAAGCAGAAGGAGTGATTGTATTAATTATATTGGACTGATTTACAAGCCGAATTTTGAACATACCTTCGGTATAAAAAGCTTTTCCGAAATATGTTCCCTTAATATACATCACCATCTGGCCAGCATTGATGTCCATCCTGAGGCCTGCATTACAGAGTAGGCCTCCCGAGATCAGGTTCTTGGCAATAGCAGGAACATGCTTCACGCCTTGAAGCGTCAGAGTCTTGCCAGAAGTCAGCTTCAACACCACCGTTCCGACCCCGAGAACTTCAGCTTGTGCCGGGTTCGCCACAACAACCACTTCAGAAGTAGGTGTATAGGTGGTGAACCACTCCTTGCTGGAATAGACATGGTAATTGGTGCCAATATCTACCCACCAGTCAGAATCAGCCCCAACCGTAGTGACCTGCACAATCATAGCAACAACATCAGTGATCATTGAGATCTTACTAGGCTCACCTTGCTCTGGTTGCTTGGTCTTAGATTTTCATTCACTTTTGAAGTGGCCCTTCTTGCCACACTTGAAGCAAGCCAAATGGGACTTGGCTTCTTTTGCTTGAAGGAAGTCCCCTTAACTTTCAGATTGTCAGGGTCCTTCTTCTTACTGTAGGAAGCCGCCTGCTTTCTCCTTTGTTCCCTGGTATGAACCATATTGGCGTTAGCCTTGCTTGGACAATGCGTCCACTTTCAGTTGAGCCCGCATCTGGTCCTCAACATACACTTCCTGTAGGAGATCTTCGAGAGAAATCTCCAACTTCTTCCTATGCATGTTTGCATAGAACTTGCTCTATCCAGCAGGAAGCTTAGAGACGATACCACTAACCACAAACTTGTCGGTAAGGGGCATCGCCTCATTCCTCCAACTTCTGTCGCAGCTTCAGGAACTCCTTCACCTGCGGCAGCATTGGCTTTTCGTCTTCAAAGAACCACTGGTGATATTTTTCAACAAGAAATATCTTGCTCCGGTTCTTATCTTCGTCATAAAGTTTCTCCAAAGACTTCCAAATTTCTCTAGCAACAGTCTTCTTTGAATAAGATTCGGCAAGGGAATCTTCCATAACATTTAGGATCATAAGCCTGCAAATGCTATTGTCCCTTCTCCACTTGTTCTGGTTCTTAGCAGCCGTAGCGATTGTGACTGCAAATCCAGTTTTTAGAACAGTAGGTTCCTCCTCAATCAGCACATGCAACATCAGAGAACTGAAGATTGAGGAAAACCTTTCTTTTCCAAATTTGATAGTGCTCACCATCAAATTGTTCTAACTTAGAGAAGTTAGGATTGATTAGAGAAGCACGAAAATTTTCCATCTAGCAATTAAGCTTTGAGATTGTCAGTGTCGGGGCACAATTTTCGATGGAAAAAAAGAGAAAATGAAACAATTGTAGAAACAACGTTTCAACACAACACTTCAAAGAAGGTGCACAACAGAGATCCTAGGAGGATTCTAGATTATGATAATCTAAAAAGATTTCGTAATAGTAGCAAATGACAGTAGCGCTTCTAAACAGAAGGTATGAATCAAAATACTAACAGCAGCAATGATGATAGGCGAAAGATGGAAGATGGCCTGCTTGGGTGAATGATCACCGTTGCTCAAAGCTTAATTCGCCCTATACGAAAAGCTTCTAGGAACCAGCAAGTTCGACGGAGAACTTAGGAACACTCTGCTCTTCTGACTCCTCGGAAGGCGCATAGAATCCTGCACTAAGTGGCACAGATGTACTGCTTCTCTTCACTCTCAAACTCTGTGGAAACACGTAAGGAATGGTGCTAGAAAATACTTCTGCATTATGTGAATTCTGAACTTGTACTTTGAGAGAGAGAGAGAGAGCAGAGAAGCTTATATAGCCTCGCTCTGTAACCGCCCAGTTAGCAACATGTATGCGATGTAGGAAGAAACCATTCCGAACATGCTGTAACTGCTCAATCGTGCACAGACACGATCTGAGACAAAGGGCGCACAGCGCGTACCATCTGTGCCACTTGCGCAACGCGCGCAACTTGTGCCACTAGCGCACCCCGCACAATCTGTGCCAACCTACGCCAACCGCGTGCCAACAGGCAGTGCCCACTGGCGCGCCACTGGGCCGCGCCACTAGGTCGCACAACTGGATGGGCCATTTGGCCGCACAATTGGATGCGCAACTTGGCCACGCAACTGGTGCGCCAAATGGTCGCGCCAATTGGCAGCGCAAGTGGCTCGCGGAACGAGCGCAACTTAAGCACACTATGCGTCTAGCGACGATGCTGACGTGCTAAGTGCGCCAACAAAATGCCACATTACACCTCATGGGCCCATGAGTCCGAGTCCGTGTCCGAGTCCGAGTCCGAGTCGCTTATCTCCATTGGAAATAAATTTCCCAAGAGCAAAAAGCATGAATGCTTTCAATTGTTGATTTAGCCTTTTTTCTATTAAAAAAATAACCCCACATGGCACACCCATGTGCACCTCCACACCACAAGTACATCTCTTAAAGAGCATAGCTATATATAGAGATACAACTCCTTTGGCCTAGCCGATGTGGGACTAAAGTTCCAAAACAAAAAAGGCCAAAACCCAACACTTCTATCATGTTGTCAAGATAGTGTAGCCTCCCTTCCCAAAATTTTTTAGAAATTATTTATTATTTATTTGATTTCAATGGTGATTCTTAGATTTTTTACAAAAAATTATTTAGTTAATTATTACGGTAGATGGTTTTAATCATGGTTGAAAATTGGAGTACAAGATGACTATGAATCATGGCACGGGTAGTGCAGTGGCGTACTTTGACTAGTATTTAGCCATGGTAGGGGAATGCCGAGCCATAGGTGTGTTCTAACTAGGAAAATCAGGCCAAATTGCGAGTTAACCCCTATAAATGATTTAATTAGTTATTTATTAATATTTTGACTTTTAGGAAATTCGGTTATACCAAACTAGTCTGGACTGGGCTCGAACCGAGCCCAAGCCCGTGCAGGCTTATAGTGAGTCCTAAGACGTCCATGACGATATACTTGAGTGTATACTTCTACCTTATTTTAAGTATCTAATAAATATTTTCCTAGAATAAATTGTTATATATATATTATATATATATTTTTTTTTTTTATATATATATATAATTTCAATATTCATTTATTTGAAGGAATATTATTCTTGGAAATATATTAACTATTTCCTTAGACATACTTGTGTATTTTGGGATCTAGACTATACAGATTATTGGTGTACAACTATTTTTCTTGTCACTAGTCCATTAACTGTTATTATAAATATTAAATATTATTTAGTTTACTTATGTAATAAATTTTATTATTATGGCTTGTGCTTATATATATATATATATATATATATATATATATAAATATATATATATATATATATATAATATATATAATATATATATATATATATATATATATATATATATATCTATATTATGTATATATATGTTCTACTTTTGTTGTTGAAGTTTACGGTCAAACTGTTTCAATAAAATATTGCATAGAGGACACAACAGCTGGTTTGGTATTCAAGTTCCATCTCTCAATCAAATATTGCAATATATGGTTGTATTATATTATATTGACTTATATTTTGGTTAGTAAAACTGATCATGTGAGCTTTGTCTTGTTGTTTTGAGCAACAGTTTTATTTTCCTTTTGTTTTAAAGTACTTTCAACATAATAGAGACCTTATCATACTTCTTATTGACTATGTATGATTACAGTGAATTAGCATGTTAAACTGAACATTACATTACTTGGACATAACAAAACACATGCACCCATAGGCCCCACCCGAACCAACCAGCTGCTAACCCACACACCAGCACAGCCCTACATTTGGGAAAATATTATGATAATTTATTTCCTGGACTCTTTGATTTTACTCATATAGAAATATTGCTATATATATATATATATATATATATATAATATAAATATAGATATCATTTATATGTGTGCATATAAATATAGATATCATTTATAGGTAGAACAACAAAAAGGAAAGGAAATCCCAACCAGCCAAGTCGGCCCAGACCAGCCAGAAGCCCAGCCTCCCGAGCCCAAACATACAAACCCAGACCGACTTTTCCCCACTTCAGCCCAGCCCAACCGGGCTACAGTAAAACTCAGCCCAAGCCATCCTAGGCCCGAGCCCCGCACAGGAAGCCCCACCTCTGTTATGTTCTCAGCAGAGTTATATATATATATATATATATATATATATATATATATATGTATATATATATCTGGAGAGGACTCTCGTCGAAACCCTAACGCTCGAGCAGCGCCTCCACAACTTGACGTCCCGCAACCCGTGCGCGTGCGCATGCCCCTGTAGATGACCTCCGGCCGCCAGGCGTGGCGGCGAGGCGGCAAAAGCACTACAGAACAGCGCCAACAACATCAGTCTTGGGCCGACTTCACGGCCTTGCTTTCCAACGATCGCTCGATTGTTTCGCGTTTCGTCAACTCGGGTATGATCATGGCATGACCCTCTTTCATCCCCATCAAGTAGGTAGAGTTATACGACATTAATTGCTAAGAAAATCGAATCACAAAATCGCAGAAAACTGTCCAAATGCGAAACAATAAACCCGGCCCCAACTCCTGTGTTCGAAGTAAATTCTGAACCCAATATTAGGGATTTCACAAATCTATTCGAAGGACTTTATTGACAACATGTAGGACAACAAAACCCTTCTTTTAGTTTTAAATAAAGGCTTAATTGTACTTTGCTACCATCAACTATTTCGCTTTTTTAATTTGATACCATAAACTTTTTTTTGTAACAAGTTGATACCTCAACTATTATTTTTTTTCAACTTGATACCTAATTTTTCAAAAAATCCCAAAATGTCCTTATCCCTTCCCTCTTCCCTTCTCCCCTCTCCCCCCCCCCTCCCACTCCGGCCACCCTGACCCTCCCCCACTCCGGCCACCCCGACCCTCCCGTTCCGCCTTCCCTGGCCACCCCCCTCTCCCACGTCCGGCCAACCCCCCTCCCGCTTCCGCGCCACCGCCGCGGCGGCGGTTGCTGCTGTGACGGCGGCCGGCGGCGGTGGTGGTAGGGGGGTTGGCCGGACGCGGAGAGGGGGTGGCCGGAGGGGAGGCAGAGCGGGAGGGTGGGGGTGGCCGGAGTGGGGGAGGGGCTTGGGAGGAGGGATAATTTTAAGGTTTGAGCAGGGGTATTTTCGTCCCAAAATTTTTTTGGGTATCAACTTGTTACAAAAAAAGTTTAGGGTATCAAGTTGAAAAAGCGGAATAGTTGAGGGTAGCAAAGTGCAATTAAGCCTTAAATAAATCTAGGTATTCATTAAATAAAACCGGTTCAAAGTTGATCAAAACTTGTTTTCAAATTGGAAAAAACCTTCGATACGACGTGTGTCCCGCCAATCCGGGTGACGTAATCGCGAACCGAAAGCATCGAAAGGTGCGTATCGGCTTCGTGGATGTGTGGGCTTTGTGGGAATTCAAATTGGTCGGGTGTGCACGACGAATTTGATGCGTATCCGTCAAAATTTACCGTATCGGCCTGTGTGCAAAATTTTTAATTACTTTGTGCACGTTCATCAGATCGAGACGAAACTTATGCCAACAGGACCGTATCATTTTTCTGGTCATGCATGCCAAGTTTGGTCCAATTCTGAGACAGTTGATCGGATCACCGTTTTGCGGGCCCTACGGTCCGATTCAACGGGCGATTTTGTGCACGGCCCACCGAAATCTAAAACTGGATATACCGTTGGGTTTGTATCATTAAACGTATCTGTAGACATGTAGTTTGACGACTTTAGAGACAATTGACCATGGCACATTTTTCGGTGCAAAGTGGGTCCAACGGCGGACATCATTTTTGTTCGAAATTATTGTTTTGCCCCTGTGTCCAGAATTGGACTTAAGGACAGACAATCCTAGCTAATTTGACTATTCTAAGAACGTTGGTAATGTTTGTTTCAGCTTTCGGAGACATTTGTGATAATTTGGACTTATGGCGTCCCAGTTGACTATATTTTGTTGGATCTGCGTGCAACCTCCACGCAAGATACCTTGCATCCCTCTACAATTTATTTACATGCATATTTCTATTATTATATAGTTTTACTGGTTTATTATTGACATATTTTGTACATCGTGCATGCTAGTATGTATATAGTCCTTGTTTATAGTTAATTTTGTGGTTCATATTGGATCTTTTCTCCTGTGTATCGGGTTGGGTCTTGTCATGTCATCACCTGTTCTTGGACTGAGTTACATCATGTCATAGGATGAATAAGTCATAATGAAACTGCTGTACCTTGATCTCTTGAAGCTAACCTGCGAGTCCACACTAGGGCGAGGGTTAGTAGTTATCTGTTCCACACCTGCGAGCCTACACTAGGGCGAAGGTGATGCTAGCCTGTGAGTCCATACTAGGGGCGAGGGTTAGTAGTTATCTGTTCTACACCTGCGAGTCCACATTAGGGGTGAGGGTGGTACTAGCCTGTGAGTCCACACCAGGGGCGAGGGTTAGTAGTTATTGCTCCACACCTGCGAGTCCACATTAGGGGCGAGGGTGATGCTAGCCTACGAGTCCACACCAGGGGCGAGGGTTAGTAGTTATTGTCTAGACCTGCGAGTCCACATTAGGGGTGAGGGTTAGTAGTTATTGTTCTAGACCTGCGAGTCCACATTAGGGGCGAGGGTGATGCTAGCCTGCGAGTCCACACTAGGGACGAGGGCTAGTAGTTGTTCAAACCTGCGAGTCCAGGGTTTGAGTATTTGATTGGTTATCCGTTGACATCGTGATATCGTGTTCCCTTGTTCTCCCAGCAGTTCGTTTATGCGTAGTGGTTCTTTCAGTCGTGTATAGTGTGTTTCGTGGTGATTGGTCTTTTTCCATTTATTTTCCTATATTTCTTTATTGCATGATAAACTGCTAGATAGGCATTTTTATGTATCTTGCTATTTTCCCTGAGGACCTGATGATCTCTTCAGGTTTTAGTGAGTGCATGGAGTTAGCTATTAGTTCTGGATGGCGGATGGGATGATACGCTTGCAGGATTCAGGTATCGTATTACATTTATTATCAGCTCGTGCTTTCATACCTTATCATGAGTTATCCTGTTCCTGATTCAGTTGTAGACTCTTGTTACTTTCTTAGAGTCTTATCGAATATATATGCTAGTGGGCTGCAGACCACGACCATACTTGTTCATTCTTGTTTGTTATTCTTATTATGGATTAAGATATAGATTTGTTTGCCATGATTTGGCAGCTTACCCTAGCTGTGACAGCGTTACGTATTCGAGTCAGCTGGAGTCCGCTTGATGCGTAGCTGGCTTGCTCACGAGATCGCGTCTGAAAAGCGGGTGCAGGTCGTGACAAGTTATTTGGTGGCCCATGCAGGTCAGAGCATATCGTATCGGTTACGTAACTGTACTGATACGACCCTGCGACCATGACTAAACCTTAGAAATCTCAATCCACAATGCCTTGAAAATTCTTCTAGAATTCTCTACGTCCTTGAAAACTCCATATTTGCTCTCGATTATACTTCCTTGCTTTCTGTACCATTGATTCTCGTCCCTCTTTTTTCGAGGGCACGAACGATCGTGCTGTCTAGAATTTATCAAAATTCTTAAGTTATAGTATAATATTGCTTAATTATGGAATAATTGGTTGTTTGTAGATATAAGAGATTATAGATACCATATGTCCTAGATATCTTTGGTAGAATTATTAGCCATTAGTTAGAAGATTATAAGATTTCAGTGACCTGTGTTTCAAGGGAGTAGTGTAACCAAGGTGGGTAGAAGTCCTCGAGATTTCGTAAATACCAAATGACTAGAGAAGGCCATAAAATTTTTTGAGAAAATAAATTTGAGGAGATTAAGGTAATAGTAGATTGATTTTTAAGGCAGTTATGAATTATAATTTCGAGGACGAAATTATTTTTAAGGTGGGTAGATTTGTAGCCTCCCTTCCCGAAAATTTTTGGAATATTTTTTTATTTATTTATTTGATTTCAATGGTGATTCTTAGATTTTTATAAATAATTATTTAGTTAATTATTACGGTAGATGGTTTAATCATGGTTGAGAATTGGAGTACAAGATGACTAGAAATTATGGCAGGGTAGTGCAGTGGCGTGCTTTGACTAGTGTTTAGCCATGGTAGGGGAATGCCGAGCCATAGGTGTGTTCTAACTAGGAAAACCAGGCCAAGTTGCGAGTTAACCCCTATAAATGATTTAATTAGTTATTGTAGGCCCATTTACAGTATTTATTAATATTTTGACTTTTAGGAAATTCGTTATACCAAACTAGTCTAGACTGGGCCCGAACCGAGCCCAAGCCCTTGCAGGCTTATAGTGAGTCCTAAGACGTCCATGACGATACTGAGTGTATATTCTACCTTGTTTTAAGTATCTAATAAATATTTTCCTAGATAAATTGATATATATAATATCAATATTCAGTTATTTTGATTGAATATTTATTCTTGGAAATATGATAACTATTTTCTTTAGACATACTTGTGTATTTTGGGATCTAGACTATACAGATTATTGGGTATACAACTATTGTTCTTGTCACTAGTCCATTAACTGTTATTATAAATATAATATTATTTAGTTTACTTATGTATAAAATTATTATGGCTTGTGCTTATATATATGTGCATATAATATATATATTATTTTTTTTTTATATGTGCATTAATATATATAATATATATATTTTTTTTATTTTTTATTTTATATATATATATATATAGATATATATATATATATAATATATATATATATATATATATATAT